>WEIU01013416.1:76422-94084 GCA_013389925.1 Aegithalos caudatus
TCTCCCACCTTAAAACACGGTGCCTCCGTAACCCTGCAGCCCCCCACATCACCTTCCAGCCTCATTTCTTCTCTCCCCCCCACCCCAAGGCCCCCTGCCTGCCCCACGCATCCCCTCCCCACCCTGCCTCAGCCCGGCGGGGCAGCGGAGCCAGCCCGGGGGGGTCACACCGGCTCGGGGCCCCGTGGGGCGAGGCACGGGGGGGGATCCGGTGTTGGGGGGGGATTGCGTGCACACCTCTCCCCGCTGCCGAAATACCTCGCCGTGCATCCCTTCCCACGCGTGGTCGCCGGGGCTGGTGTGTGCCTCTGACCCCAAAGATCGGGAGCCCTTTCACTGTCAAAGCTCTTATTTTTACTGCTCTTGGTTGGAGATTTATGAATTGAGTCATGTTGTATTCATTTCACGCTCTTAAAATAAAGACTCTGCATATAGCAGGCTGATCTGATTTGTGACACTGAACGCTCCCCTTCAATACTGACATTTTGACAATATAAGAAGGGAAAAAAAAACATATCTCTGATCTGATCTTGCAAACAAAGCAATCGTGGGAGGCAGGATCAAGTCATTCCAGAAGATTCTGCATTTGTCATATTGCAGAGAGGCTAGACTGGGTGGAGGGAGGGAGGGGGTGCTTTAAAGGGGAAAACTGTTCTTTATGTTTGTCTCCTTAGTCAGGTCTGAACCTTTGCTGGGAGCTGGGGTGTCCTCCCCGGCTGATGAAAAGTGAATGCCGATCTGGGAATGTCGCAGTCTGCCGTGGGTGCAGCTCTGTTTGCCCATATTGCACCATTTTGTCAATAACCTTGCATTTATCAAACAGACAAAACTGTCACAGCCCGAGCCCGGGGAGGGAGGAGATGTCTTATCAAGGAATGAAATACGGATAATCGGAACGAGATATTATCACATTAAACCAGCCGGGCTGTCCCTCTGCTGCACTGTGGCTTTTATACCATTTTCTGATAGCGGCATCTATTCATTTTAAAGCAAAGCCTGCTGTGTGAGCAGATCCTACAGCTCATTTCCTACGGATAATACAGCCGCCGTGACAAAGCCAGCGGGGATATGCCCGGGACTCAAAGCCGTGTTGCACTGTGAATTTCTCTTAGCCTGCTTCCCCGGGCTGGGTGCTTGAACCCCAGGTGTTATTAAGAGCTCGTATATATGTGATTTTTCCTTCCAGCCCTTACGGGCCCTGGTGAAACAGTAACCGGGCTAACGCCTCTTATCAGCTGCCGAGTAGTTTGGCCGTAAGGAAACGATCCCCAGCGGGAGCGCTGCCGCCTCCCTTCAGCAGCAAACAAAAGGCAGAGCTTTGTTCTTCCTTTCTGCACCGGCGCTGCCCCAACTCGGGCACGGCCGGTCCGGCGGCCCGGGCATGTCACAGCCGTGTCACAGCCGGTTATTTTTTTTCCCGCGGCTGCCCAGCCCCCAGCCCCGGTAGTGCGGGAGGCTGATGACCTCGCACTCATTTCCGTAGCAACGCCTAGTGATGTCATATGCCACGGTCCAAGCTGCAATGCACCCAGGCGGTAGCAGAGAGCATGCGGGCTGCGCCTAGCGAAGGTGATGCAGAGCCATCCTGCCCTCCAAACCTAGCCCTCCCCAGCACCCTGCTGGGAAATGCTGGGTGGTTCTCCTGTCAAACCTGTCGTGGCAGGACAGAAGCTCGTTTTCCTGCAGCTTCATCTCGGTGTTGCATTTTGGTGGCTGCCTCACATGGGTTGTTCAGCCTCAGCCCTGTCTGCTTGGGCACCTGTGCTGAATGGCTGTGTTAATGGTTTAAAATGGAAGTGGTGTGCTGGGGTTCTTGCTGTCTGCTGATTCATCCGGTGATGTCTGGGATTGCAATAGTTCCTAAAAAATAATATTTATATGTAATAACTTCTAGTTCCTTCCTTCTTGCAAGTGCTAGCTGCCAGTGCCCCTAATTGCTACCTGCAATTATGTTGCTGCTGCAGGTGCAGGATTGTTCCTTCAGCTCCCCAAAGGGTCAGGTTTACTGGGGGATCTCTGAAAACACAACAGATGGTCCTCTCACCTACCAGGGAGAGCAGAAGGTGATGCCACACCCAGGAAGGGTGCAGGGCTGGGCCCATCGATCCAGAATATGTCTTTGTGACCTTGGTCATGTCCCTTGTCACCTCAGCACTGCCTGGGGGTGTACCATCAGCCCTGTCAGGTGTTGGGGGACAGGAAAGCTCTCTTCTGGTCCCCAGGGTGGTCAGTGGTCAGACAGTGGCCTTGGGCTTGCTTGCTGGAGTTTCACTTCCCACAGTGCTGGTGGCTGGAGCTTCAGGAAGAGCTTTCCTGGCCGAGCCATGCCAGGGCTGGGGATCGATATCCATTAGCTGGGGAGAGCGGTGCTGCTGGAGGCTCTCCGGAGGTGGGAGCCCTGCCAAGCCCTGGCCAGCGCTGCCCAGGGAGCAGAGCACGTGCCTGCCCACAGATCTTTTGTTGAGGGGATGTGCAGGTGAATGAACAAGATGATTGCAGTAGCTTATGTAGGAAATAAGTCATCTTTTGAAAGTGTGTGGGGAGAATTATTACACCACACCTATGTGTGGTTTAGGTGTGGGGCTGTCCCCTGTGAGGGGAGAACCTGACTGCTTGACTTTGGGGGGCCCAACCTGTCCAGCAGGGCCATGGCTGTGCTGTATGCAAGGACCACCAAGTGTGGGTGTGGAAGGGGGAATGTTGGAGATGCTGGAAAGCAGATGGCTGCTCCAAGCTTTAGACACCACAACTTGGTGCAGTAAATGGCCATTGTGGGTGGAGGAGGAGCGTGAGGATGGGGAATTGCAGGCCTTCCCTGGCACTGGGTGTGTGGGCTTCTCCCGTGATGGTCCCCAGCTGGGCAGGTTATCATCCCCCACATCCAGTATATCGGTGCTGATAGCCAGGCTTCACACAGACAGCAGGCTCAGCCTTGGAAAAAGGGGCAGTAACACAAATCCATCCTGTCTGGAGAGTCCGCAGGAGGCAGAGCAGGGATGATTAGCTGCTTTCTGCTCGCAGTGTACACAGACAAAAGGGTGATGTGGAAAGGCTTCTCCAGGAGGAGTGCTGGGCAGGCCATCTGTGATGGTGGGAGGGGAGCAAGGAGTGTGAGCTGCTGTAGTAGCACTTCCCAGGGGGCTGGGGAAGGCTTTGGAGGAACCATTCCCAGTGCTGAGGTGGATGGTGCAGTCATTAGCTGTTGGCATCTAATGGCAGCGTTGATGCTCTTGTGCAGGCACCGAATGCTGCCCAGCCTCGTGGTGCTTCCACACCATGGGTGGGCTGCAGTGGTGGTGGGGATTGGGGACAGCCTGACTCGTGGGCAGGGCTTCCTTCCTGGAGCTCCGTGGGGTCAGGACAGGATGGTGGCTGGCTGGAGCTCCTGTCCTTCTGACCTGCTCCACAGCGTGGGGTTGTCTCTGTGTGACTGAACCCTGGGACCTTGTAGCAGCAGCCCAAGTCACATCTGCACCTAAGCCACAGATGGGTAGCAATGTGCCCTGCTGGACACTGCTCACAGTAACTGGCCAGTCTTCAGCAGATCAAGCTCTTAAAAATTCCTCTTTGAGCTCCTGTGAGTTCTTATTTAGTCCATTGAGGAAGAGTCACTGACTTACAAGACCATGCTGGATTTCTTAGTTGGCCAAGAGTAGCAGCCAGGGTGGATCTGACCTCCAATAGCTCTTCTTGAACTAAACAAAAATGATATTGAGACTGTGATGGAGAATATAGCAGTTGAATTACACCTGGGGGCATAGAAACAGTAAAACTTGGGCACAGGTTCTTCATGAACCACTGGATTATTTTGGCTTACCCAGTAAATCTCTTGGATGATGTCTAACCGTGAAAGTGCAAAAAGAGTGTGAGTTGTCTTGATTGGTGTGAGTTGTCTTGATTAATTAAATTTTTTTTCAACCACCTTTACTTGCTGCTTCTTGTGTAAAAAGGGCTGGTTCATGGGAGATTCAATTGTTTTAGTACTACAAATAAGATTCATGTCAGTGGATAAGCCCTATGTGCCCCAGCTGTGTTCATCACTGATCTCAAAGTTGTTCTCTGGGATAAACTCTTTGGACACTGATGATGTGTACTTGGGCTTGCTGGAATACTTGGGAACAGCAATTTAGGGACAACCACAGAATTTCAGGCCCAGAAATGTTTTGTGGTTTGAAAACTCCAGCATCTAGGAGCATATACACTGTTCTTGGCAACTGGATGATGTCTTTGGCATCCTCTTAGTGGTTCTCATGGATGTTCTGGATGGTGCTTTCAAGGGGGTTATCCACATAACTGTGGTGTATCCCTCTGCCTCCTGCTGCTGGGAGTTCATTCCTGATGTGGGAGATGAAAAACATGGTTTTATCCTCAGCTTCTACAACTGGTAGAATTAAGATTTTTCTTAATTTGAGGATCCCCACCATACTTTTTCATCTTCTTCGTGTCTTCTTTGTGTGTATTACTGAACCACTTTCCCTGTGCTAGGCCAGTAGCATTAGTGCTGCTCAGGGGCATGCTCAGCTTGGCTTTCCAAGCAGGAATAAGCAGCCTCAGCTTTGCTAAGCTGAAGATCAGAGCAGTGGAGTAAAAGTGACCTGATGGTCCCCATTGGCCTATGAGGGACCTGGGGTTTGTTCCCAGGCTGGTGAGTGACCCCGAGGTCACAATCCTAAGGACAAGGATTTTTCAGAGCCTGGTATTTCCACTACCTCTGCAGGCTTGTGGCTGGGGATTGGATCTATGGGCTGTTGCTCTTGAGGACAGAAGGAAAAGCATGGCTCAGGGTGCAGCTGGTGGAGTAAGGGCTGGGGAGGAGAGTGGCAGCCATGACCTGACATCTGGAGAAACCTCCATGGATGCTGACACATCTGGCAGGGCCTAATGCACCAACTCTACAGCTGAACTCTTGAGCTTCTGTTTGGAGCAGCTTCATGCCAAGCAAACCATGCACAGAAGTTGTGTGCAAGGCTTACATGTTTAGGAAAAATAAAGAATCCAAGCTTTTGTGTGTCCCAGCTGCTAGTGCTTGAGTAATCAGCTGCTTTTTGGGAGGTGGCTTTGTCTGAGCTCAGACGTGTCCTTGGATGTGGAGCACTGCTGAACTTGTTGGTGCTGCTTTTTCCTTGGCAGAGGTGAGTGGTGTGCTGGGAGCTCAATTCCAGTCTGGCAGGGAAGAGCCATGAGGACTGTCAGACTAGTTCAGACCAGAGCTGGCTGCTCAGTGTCCCAGCCAAACACCAGGCTGTTCAGAGGCAGATTCAGGGAGAGAGGCATTGGAAAATGCCTCCAGTCTGACCTGAGGGAGCTTTTCCTCAGATGGGTCAATGCCTGAGGCATTTAGGACTCTGCCTTGTGCTTTTCTGCCCTGTTCAGCCTCGTGAGCTGCCAGTGAATGCATATTAGAGTGACTGCAGTACAAAGCACAGTGGAACAGGATTTGCCTGGCTTCCCAAGCCTTTCTCCATTGACAGTCTTGATAGGATCCAGGCATCATCTTCCACCTCACCGTGGCAAAGCTGTGATGCTGCAGGGCTGAGGTTGTCTCTGGGTAGCTGCTGCACCCTTGATGCTTCCAGGCGTTCTTCTATGCTCCAGTGCTCTGTGGTTCATGACAGATTCTTCCAAAGCTGATACTGTGAGGAGTATTTTTGTGCTAACTGGATTGGAGCTAGCTTAGACCTTTTTTCCTTTGCTGGTCAAGTCTTTGTCCTTTCCTTCTGGGAAGCTGAAAGCCTTCAACAACTTCTGCTCTACTGGAAAGGTAACTAGCCTGACATCCTTAGCTGAAGTCTTGCTCCCCAGTGTTAGATTCATGTGACTGCAGAGAAATGGCAACTGCCATTGCTGGAAAATGGCAACTGCCTTGTCTGGGAAGCAAAAATTGTGTGAAAACTAAGTATTGACTCGATTTGACTCATGATAGTCACTGCTGGGCAGTGATACCCTGTAAACCAGCTAAAACAAGGGGAAGTAGCTGTGGATTGGTCACTGCTGCATTTTGAGTGGCTTTGTCTTTCAGCCTCTCAGACCTTTGGCTTGACTTGAAGAAGCTCTCCAGATAAATGGTGGTGGCCAGTTGTATGTTGGTGGCATTGAGATAAAATGTTCTGCCATGGCTGCTGCCTGCCAGGCTCTGCCTCTGCAGCTTTGGGTCATTAAAGATGGGGGAGCTCTTCTCTCCCCATGGAAATGAAATGGCTTTGTGGGACTGTTTCTCCCCTGGCTGCTTGATCTAATGAGCAAAGTCCTTCCTCCCAGTCTAAAATGAAGGAAAATGGGGACAAATTTACTTTCATTCTGCTGTTTAAATTTTTTTTTTTTTTTTTTTTTTTTTTTTTTTTTTTTTTTTTTTAGTAAGAGGCCTAACTCTTTTCTCCAGAATCCAGATGTCAAGATGTGGGATTCCCACCCATGACTCTGGGTCATGACTCTGGGGGAGGAGCTCAGCAGTGGGATGGCTTTGTCCATCTTTTCTGAGTGCACAATGACAGTGGGGCTGAGCTGCTGCATCTTTCTGGTCCTTCCTTTGGGCTGGAGCCCTGGGAGCTGCTGGGGCTGGTAAATCATAAAGGTTGATCTTCACCCAGGAGTCTCATGCTGGTTGCACTGCTGGTTGTCTTGATATAGTCTGGAAGAGCTCAGAAATGGTAAATTCTGGAAAATGGAGCTGAAATGATGAGGCAGCAGTTCTTGGGCTGCAGGAAACACTGACAAGACTGTCTCTCAGAAGCAAAGCCTTCGTGTAGCAGGCGAAACAAAAGCCTTTGTCTGCCTATTTAAGGGCAAACCTCCCCCAGTTTCAGGTTTTTCTGTGCTAACCCAGATTTAGTCACATCTCAGACGTGACCCAGTACATGCTCAATTAGATATCAAATAAACCTGATTTTTGACCCCAAGCTAGTGATCTAGTGACCAGGGGCAGTGCATTAGTTAATTGCAGTGGGAGAATAACTAGAGAACAGAGAACATGTCACTGATGATGGCGTGAGATTCCCTTAAAGTGATCCCCAGATTAAGGATTAGAGTACTTAATGTTTTTCTTCTATAAAGGAGATGTTGGAATTGAGTCCGTCTACGGGTGTTTGAGGCAGCTGCACTTGGACGAGCGCAAGTCTGCAGGGATTCCAAGTGCAAACCATTCCTTAATTGTTTGCAAATTCCCCCTGATCTCACTAGATGGGTTGGCTTGCTTGGGATGTGTCTTTGCTTACGTACCAAGCAATGCTACTTGGCCTGCCAGTGTGCTTCTGACTCCTCTCTAAGATGGTTTCAGCAAGGCTCTAGAAAAACATCAGTGAGAAGTCTCAGCTTCAGTGCTAACGAGGCTGCTGATGGACACGTTGTTTGGACAGTTGTGGTGCTCAGCAGCATAAAGTTTATTAATAGTAGGTGGAGAAGCTGTTGCTGTGCCATGTGCTAACAGACACGCTCAACAATTGCTGTAGGAGATCTCCACTTGTAAAAGGCTAATGCTTAGTGTTCAGCAGTGAATGAGAACTTGGGGGAGATTAACAGCCTTTGATTTACACCCAGCTGGGGCAGGCCTTGGAGCTTTGCCTGTTTATGCTGTTGGGCTTTGTTACATGGGATGAATATTTCATTACCTACAAGTTGGGAGCTTGGCTTCTTGCATTTGGTGGTGTCAAGATGATGTCAGCACCTGAGGGGTTCTGTCATCTGTGGTGGGAGTCCCTTGGGCTTCAGAAGAGGCTGGGAGGAGATGGCTGGAGCCAGGATCTAGGATAGTAAAGTGACCCTCCTTGTAATTCAAAACTGGTTGCAGTGCTCCAGAAAGCTACCAGAGCAAAAACTTGACTTTCTTCTGTTCTGCAAGTTCATTTAAGAAATTAAATAAAATTGCCTTTGCTAGAGGTGTGTAAGATCAAGCCTGAAGTCCCCAAACCAGTGGGAGGGTAAAGTACATCTTGAGGGATAATAACATACCCTGATGCAGAAATCAAACCTATAGTGGAGCTGGCATGCAGGAATCCACCTGGGTGTTCTTGCTTAATCTGGTAAAACGTGTTTGAGACACCAAGGAACTGCTGGATTTGCAGACCAAGAGACCTAGAGCACAAATCTTGTGAGGTGCTTTTTCTAACATTTCCAGAATCTTACCTTGATGTGCAACAATCAGGTGTGTCCAAAGTGTGTGGGGGAGTGACACGGAGCAGCTAAAATCCTGCATGCTCACTGCAGGGAGTTCTGTATGGCTGCAGCTTCTCCCATTTCACCCTTTGGAGCAGCAGCTTGCAGCTGCCATGGCAGCAGTGGCTCTGCTGTGCCAAAGGAAGCCATGCCAGCAGACAGGAATTGCCCAGTTCATCCTGCTCCAGCAGACCTGGGAACAGGCTCTCCCAGCAACCAGAACCTGCTCTGAGCCTTGGGGTGGCCTGCCCATGGCACATCATGTCTTCTCTCTCCACTGGGCTCAGCTAGGTAGAGGTCATGGGCACAGGCATTTTTTGAGCCCCTGATTAAGGACAAGCCCTGGCACTTGATGCTCTGGGGAGGATTTGATGATCTGGTGGCAGGATTTTTACTGCCTGGCAGTGGGGCTGGAGGTGAGCAGGAAAAGCACTAAGATCTGAGCCAGATTAGTACCCTTGGAAGCTGTGAGGTAAATCTTTAAGCAGCTAATGCTCCCAGCAACATTGAACACCCTCCCCACATGAAACTTGGTGTATTTATCTAGAGTCCCTGAAAATTGATCTAGCTTGGGTTTGTTTTACCATGAATTGGAAAGAAAAAAAACATCTTTCTATGAGTGATGCAAGTCTTAAGACTCCAGAAGTGTCCAGTGGTCATCCTGTGGATGGCTGCTTCAGCTCAAAAGCCTGTGAGTAGATGAAGTCTTCTGAGGAATTATGCTTAAACAGAAATTGAAAAACCCCAAGTCTTTAAACTTGTACAGAAATGTTTCTGATGAAAGAGCTGCAGTTACTCTTAAAGGAAGAATTCTTCAGCTCTCACCTGGAAAAGCTTAATGCAGCCCAGAAGAGCCTATAGCAACCATGAATTGTCATTCTCCTTCCAAAAGAATCAGCAGATCATCTCTGAGCTCCTGAAACTTGCTGTGAGCTCCATCTGAGCTCTCACAGCGGTGGCACGCTGTGGCACTGCTCTTCCACGTGCTTAGCAGGGAGCTTGGAGCACAGGCAGGGAACAGAGCAGATAATCTGGGGCAGGAGAGCTCCCCAAGCTGTTGGGTGATGGAAAAGGTGGTGGTGATCCTGGGCTGCTGCTGAGGCACTCACAGAGCACAGCAGTGGGCAGATGATGCTGCCAGCCTGCCATATCCTGGGGAAGGAATAGCTTGGCATCCCTTCTGTTGCTTTGTAGTTAGCAGGCAAAGGTGCTGGTATCCCATCTGCCAGAGAGGGTGTGATGAGCCCTGGGTGACAATCCCCTGAAATGCTGGGGCTGATGTGGCTGGACTTGCTGCTCTCTCCATCTGCTGGCTGGAAGGCACTAGGCCAACAGAGGTCAATCATTTTCCCCAGGAGTTTTTAATAAGTATGAGGCAGCAAGACACTGAAACAAGTTGTCCTATGGCCAGTTTTCATCTTGTTTAACAGCCTGTCAGTAAGGCTAATGGGCATCAGGGTGTTAATAAGGAAAACAGAACTTGAGCATAATTCCTTCCTGGCTCAAAAAGCACATGCTGGTTAGAGGAGCAGCTCCCTGTGACAGGACTGTGCAGTGCTAACTCAGAAATGGTTTGTAGCTCCTTGAACATTTGTTTGTAGAACACTTGAACATACACAAAACTGGGAGGCCGGGTTTTTTCCTTCCAGTTGGTTACTGGGATGTGTCTGGGCTGCTTCCTATCCACAATAGCCATGGCAGGCAGATGCTCCCTAGTGTTTGCCTTATCTCAAGCTGCAGAAGAAGTCAGGGGCACAAATCGATGGCACCCAGGTGTTCTGTAGTGGAAATAAAGCCCAGAGTCGTTAGCCCAAGTGCTGGGACTGCAGTGCTGCAGATAAGAGTTGGTGCACAAAATGCTGCTGCCAGACACTGAATGGAGCAGCTCAGGGCTCTGCTGCTCTTACTGGTTTTCTCACCTTGGCTCCCTTCAACCTTTCATGTACAAGAATGACCCAAGTAGATGAAATTTGCTTTTTCTCTCATGATGGCCTCACTGAAACTGGAGTAGGAGGTCTGCAGGCTCCAAGGACTGATCAAACCTGAATGCAGTGTGATCACATGTAGTTATTAAGCTACAAAGGCCAATGAAATAAATGAGCTCTTGGTTTCTACATCTCCCAGTTTGAAGACTTTGTCTTGGGTGGTTCAAAGTCGCCTTAAGTAACAAAGGCTGCAGAGTGGGATGAAAGCTGCTGTTAAGTGTAGGAACATGCAGAAATCCTAATTAGTGTCTGGAGCACCTGAGTAGCCTCTGAGATGCAGTTGGGCTACAAGCAATGAACAGTTCTCTGCAGACACTGGTCCTTGAGGCACTGGCAGCAATCTGAGATGTAATGTCAGAACCATCCCATGTGCCCTCAGCTGCTGTCCTGTGATGTGAACTGGCCCTGCCAGCTTAGAAAACGGGAACTAGCAGGTGATTATTCATACTGAAACAGGCAAAGGAGAAGGCAGGGGGGAACTTGTGTGTCTGCCCACAGCCTGCATGTGCTTTTTTTTTGGTCTTGTCTGGGATGAGAGGAAGGGTTTGACCCACAGCCCAAAACCCCCCTGGCCACGCTGAGTTAAAACACAAGCAGAGGACGGCGGAAGGGGTCAGCAAGCAGAGAAGCAGTTATGGTGTGACTTCCACTTTGGAAGTGTGACATGGGGGCGAAGGCAAGGCAACAGGGAAAAGAAGCCAAACCAATCTGGTAACATTTTAGATTTAGGTCTGGTTTAACACACGCCTACTTTGCCAAAGTAGGACAGTGCTAAAGAAAAGCATCTTTGTGACTGCTGTGATGGAGCTGTGGGACAGCTCGCTCTGGAGCCTGGGGAGAAGCTGTTCTTGGTGAGGTTGTGTGACATCGAGTCGTGACTCTCACCAGGCTGCTGGGTAATGGTGACAATTTCATGTGCTTGAGGGCAGCCATCTCTTCAAGTTAGGGCAAGCTGGGGACAGAAAAAAACCAGGCAGTCTGTGAGCCATGACCTTCCAAAATGACAGCACTTGGGCTGCTGAAGGTGGTCTTGTCACAGAAATCATTCAGGGTTACAGAGTCCAGCCTTTAACCAGTCACCACCTTGTCAACCAGAGCAGAGCACTTTGTGCCATGTCCAGTCATGTCTTGGATACTTCCAGGATTGGGGACTCCACCAACTCCCTGGGCAGCCCCTTCTGATGCATGGCAACCCTTTCTGTGAAGAAATTCTTCCTGATGTCCAGCCTGACCCTCCCTTGGCACAGCCTGAGGCCCTGTCCTCTTGTCCCTGCACATGGGTGGTGGGGTCCCAGCAGGAGACAGCATCTGGAGATGGGGGGAAGGTGACTTACCTGCAGGTATTGTGACCTTTTTCAGCTGCTTGAGCCTGGAGGGGTTGTGTGCTGGTTGCTGTCTTGACAGTGGCTACAGAGCAAGAAGGAATTTCAGTGGTTAGACTTGGTCAGAACATTGTTTCAAAAGCACATTTGTCTTTCAAAAAAGGAAGCAGAGAAGGGGACCTTCAGGCCAGAGCTCAGCCTAACGAGCTGCATGTGAAGGAAAACAAGGCATTTGCTAGGGTTTGCGTGGAGAAATAACAAACTTAATTACATGGTGCAGGAGCTGTAGATAGAACAGGAAGCAGGAGTGCTGAAGGGGAGATGGATGTTGTGTATCCTGGTGGGAGAGGAGCTGTGGTGACCCTTAAAAGCTGTTCTCAGTGAATAGTTTGAAGTTCTCATGGTTTTCTCTGTCTCTCCAGGAAAGCTTTGCTTATTTGTAGCTGTCTGATGTCTTGAAGGATTCAGATTCTCTGTTAGGCAATAAGAAGAGCAAGTGTTGATGTTTATGACATGGGTTAAACTGTCAGATGTTGATGGTATTCCCCAGGGAAGGATCTCTGGGTCCTCTCAGCTTGCCAGTGCTGTCTGCTTTAAGATAAGACATCAAAGCCAGGCAGAAGCTGTAAATGGGTGGGCACTTAATTATCAAACTAAGTGAAAAGTGTGCAAGAATAAACAGGTAGAACCAAGTCCTGTGATGGATCTTCACTGCAGTCACTGAACAGACCTCAAAACCAGTCATTTCCTGATGTATACTCAGACCTACTCATGCAAGGTGAGAAGTGGAGATTGGGAGTCCTGGAATAAGCCCCTAACCAAGCTAACTTGCTGTTCTCTGGGAGCAAACCTTCCCTGTGGGTCTCACCAAAGCCTGTTAATCGGGATACTGCCAGAAAGAAGGTGCTGTAGCCCCTTGGGCTTTTGGAGTTTACATACCTTGACATTAGGGGCAGGTAAAGTTTTGCTTGCTCCCTGGCTTCTCCTCGTGAAGCTGAGCCTTGCCTGGCTGCAATGTGATCCTCGGGCATGCCAGGAGCCTGCCAGGTTTTGGGCAGGGTGCTGAGTCAGAGCTCCAGCTGTAGTGGAGAAATCAGAAAAACCTTCTCAGAGATGGTGCAGCCTCTGCAGAGCTTTGTTGCAAATCAGAGGGCTTGGATTTGTACAAACCTCTGGTCTCCCAAGCAGTATAAACCCTAAACTTCCAGTGATTTTTGTCCAATGGGAACTCACGGAGTTTCCCCGTGCCTTGAGGGCACTTGAGTCCTGGTGGTGCAGACACTGCCATCAGGGAACTGGTGAGACTGGAACTGGCAGTGTCCTCCAGCTTGGTGATGGAATGTGCTCCCAGCCAGAGGCTGGCAGCGTGGACTGCTCCATGCCAAGCTCCCTGCACTCCCTGCCTAGGTGTCCTTGTGCAGTCTGCTCCTGGCAGATGTGTTCTCCTTTTTTATTTTTATTATCCAGAATAGCTAAAAGACTTTCCTCTATTAAGTTTCCACCATGTGGATCAGCTCCTTGACCTTGGCTGTTTATGCCACATCCAGGACTTGACACCATTTCAGGCTCATGCATCTCCTGCCCCTCTCCCCAGCCTCCATGGGCACAAGAATGAGATGAGGCTGGGCAGTTACTGAGATTTGCAGAGCAAATTCTGCTCTTCTCTGCTGGCAGCCAGGGAAGTGAAACTCCAAACTGACTGAGCTTCCCAAAGAGCAGGTAGACCCCAGCCAGGGGCTGATGGCTTTGTGCTCCTGCCAAGCCCTCCTAATTCCAAGTTAAGATTTTCCTTTGGCTATTTGAAGTCTCTGACTCCATGCAACACTGCTGGAAATGGCATCAGGGGACCTGATCTGGGTACTGCTCTTCTTTGGGAAGGTGAGACCCCTTCAGGGTCTGAGTTAAGAAGGGGGAAGGTTCTGCCTTTCCATAATGTGACAGCTGCAGTGTGATCCAGG
Source organism: Aegithalos caudatus (assembly GCA_013389925.1). Classification (NCBI taxonomy): domain Eukaryota; kingdom Metazoa; phylum Chordata; class Aves; order Passeriformes; family Aegithalidae; genus Aegithalos; species Aegithalos caudatus. Next base: position 89,836 of record WEIU01013416.1, read on the forward strand.
CCTGATGCAGGATATTGCCTTATTTGATGTTATATCAGAGGCATTCAGTGCAATGCCACAAACTCAGTATATCAGAACCTGCTGTTTAGCCTGTGGCTTGATTGAACTCTGTTTTGGTATCCTGCAGTGTAAGAAAAAAAAAAAAAATCAGCATTTGTTTGGGCAGCACAGGCTACAGAGAAGGCACAGTCCCACATGCATGTGACAGGCTGGTGCAGAGGTGTTGGAGTGGTTTCTGCTGGAGATGGGCACTGGTGCAGTGCTGTGGGAAGAGCAGAGTGACAGTGACTGCACAGTCTGGAGTGTGGATGGGGGCTGTGCAGGAAATGCCAGCACAGGCTCTTGGCTGTGGCTGAGGGGCAGCAGGCAGCTCTGGGCACAGGGAGGGCAGGGATGTCCTCAAAGGCAGCTGAACCTGGGATACCTCTTTTCCACCTTTTTCTGACTCTGATAAGGCAGCTCAGTGTACCCTGCTGTCTGATACCTTGTGTCCTGGGCATCTTGTGTTTTCTTCCTGCTGGGAATGCAAGAGCCAGATGGTTTTCTGTTCTTCCTCCCTCAGCTCAATTGTCAACTGAAATGTGTGGGACTACAGCCTCTTCCCTCTTCTGGTGCTGAGGGCTGTGGTCCTTGTCCCCACCCATGTCACATCTTGGCCATGTCTCTGCAGTGCTGCTCCCTGGGAGTCTGGGTCCTGCTGGGAAGCAGTGACATGGTTAACAAGGCTCCTTTCCTGCTTTTACAAGTTCCCTGTGAGCTCCCTGGGGGAATCTGCTGTCTCCACAGGTGTACCTTCCATCTGTCAGCCAGTTTGTTGAAAGGATTTTGACAGGCAACTTTCCTCCGTAATCCTTAATAGCTTTGAATTTAAAATGTTTATGGCAAAGCTAATCCCACGAAACTCCCTGTAGTTTTAATAAATCTCTCCTCCAGCAAGACTCTTCTGGTGAGAGGAGGTAAATCTACTTCTTCCTGCAGTGATAAGTATCTGCAGACGTGGCTGGGGGGCACCTGCTTGTTCCTCACTTCAAAACTGGTGTCTGTTCTCAGGGAGCGCCTTGCTAAAAGCAAAATTTCATGTGGTGATCAATCTCCTCAACCCCTGTCAGGACAGAAAATTCTAGGAATCAGTGAGTCTCTTGTATAGTTGTGGGTATTGGACACTCCATTTACAGCTGGAAGATAACTCAGGCTGGGATTTCTGGATGTTTCTAGTTTCAAATCTCTCACTCAAAACAGGGAAGCTTAGATGGGACAAGCCCCCAGGTAACCTGATGTAGTCCTTGGTATCTCTGAGGACAGACAACCCATAAGCTCTGGGGCAGGGGGACACCTTGGTTGTGCTCCCAAAGACATCTTCAGCTCACAGAATCATTACTGTGTGTTTGTGCAGGTGTCACTGAGAGGGGAAAATGGAGACATTCTGTAAAAGTGCAGAGTAGAGACCTCAGCGCCCCAGGCAGGCTGGAGGCAGCATGTGAGTGTCTCACCACGGGAATTTGGGCACACTGTGGTTGTGCCCTGCCTGGCCCTGCTGCAGGAAGCAGGATATCACAGGGATCCAGGGCCCTGTGGTTAAACAGTCACAGTTGTGCTGGCTAGGAGAGTGGTGTGAGGGTTGGCCTGGCACAGGAGCTGCCAGGTGGCCCGGGCAGCGCTGCCCTGCTTACCTTGGGCGGGAGCACTGGGAGCTGCCCTGGCATCCTGCTCTGTGCTCTTTGTCCTGTGCCGCTGGCAGCTGCTGATAGTCCCAGGAGATCCTGCCCTCATTAATGGGACACCCATTTCCCTGCTCCCTCAGCTGTCTCTCACCCTGGAGCAGAAGCAGTTGTGCTGGTTTGCACAGGAAGACCATTGGGTAAAGGGGGGTCTGCTGTTCCTCTGCCAGGCTCTAGAGCATCCTGTGGAGCAGCATATCCACAGCAACAGGGATATGCTTGCAGCCTCTGCCTTGAGGGAAAGGGCTGGAGGGGGTCTGATCAGAGATTCTGCTTGCTGTGGGGGAAGCAGGCTTAGCTGTAGCCTGGTTTTGGGAGGAGACATTAACCAGAGCATGGCTGAAGAGCTGCAGGAGGGGTGGATGTGCTGGAACGTGCAGGTCAATATGGTGTGAGCAACTGTGAGTCATTCCAGGCCATTCAAATGAGGTCCTGGGCTGGGCCTTTGGCCTCCTGATCTCCACCATAAATGCGGTTATCTGGGCCCAGAGCAAACCTTGTCCTTACAGATCCTTGTGAAAGTGACTCAGTGTTTGCAGAAGCCTTTCACATCCAAACCATTACCTAATCCTTTACTGCTGTGAGGTGGCTCACAGGTTCCTGTTCTGCTGGCCTGATTCCTGGGTGGCTGTGCCCAGGGTGTGGATGTGGGGTGGGGGCGTGTCCTGGGGGAAAGGGGACAGTGGCCATTCCAGGCTTGAAGTGCCACTTGGCAGCTGTGACCACCCCAGGGGAGCAGCTGTGTGCAGCTGCCTCCTGGTGTCCTGACTGCTCCAAGGACTTCTCCTGTCCCTGGGGGTGGGAAGCTGGTGCAGTCTTGGCCCAAGGTGCTGCCTGGGTGGCTCCAGCCAGGATGGTGGTGTGGGAGCTGGAATGGGATTATTGTGATACCAAGTGATGTTTCCCAAGTTACTGAAGGAGCTCTGTGCTTGTCATCTCCGTAATCCCTGTGTGTTTTTTTGTGGTGTGTGAGGCAGGTGACGCTGTTAACCTCAGTGAGGAAAATGCTGTGTGGGGGATTTCCCCCTCACCATGTGAGCTTTTAAGTCTTCATCTGTGCAGCTGCCTGAGGCAGTTGTAATTGTATCATCAGAGATGCTTTGGGTGTCTCTGAAGTGTGCCCCATGCTCATGGGTGGCAGAAAAGATGAACACCCTGTAGCTGTGGTGGTGTTAATCCATACAGGTGGCTCATAACCCTGGACCATCCCCTCCCTCTTCCTTTGACTTTCCCCTGCATCACCAAGCCCATCTCTCATCCTACAGGTGAAAGGCATCTCTTTCCTAGAAGATTTTTCTCGTTCTGGAAGATGCTGATCTCTCAAATAAAACCCAAGCCCTGCTCCTTTTGCTGTGGGTTTGGACCACAGCATGATTTCCCCCAGCTGGCTCCTGCTGGGATGGGAGCAGAGACAGAGCTGGATGACAGAGCAGGACTTTGCAAGCCGACTGCCTCCTCCTGCCTCTCTCTAGAGATACACAGGAACGCCCAAAGGTGTGATGGGCCTGTCAAACAGCTGGGCCTTAACCCAATGCCTCTTTTCTGTCCCCCTCTCTCCCCGCAGGTGACGGAGCTGAACGAGCCCCTGTCCAACGAAGAGAGGAACCTCTTGTCCGTGGCCTACAAGAACGTGGTGGGGGCGCGGCGCTCGTCCTGGCGAGTCATCAGCAGCATCGAGCAGAAGACCTCCGCCGACGGCAACGAGAAGAAGATCGAGATGGTCCGTGCCTACCGCGAGAAGATCGAGAAGGAGTTGGAAGCGGTGTGCCAGGATGTGCTGAGCCTGCTGGACAACTACCTGATCAAGAACTGCAGCGAGACGCAGTACGAGAGCAAAGTCTTCTACCTGAAGATGAAAGGGGACTATTACCGCTACCTGGCCGAGGTGGCCACCGGGGAGAAGAGGGCGACCGTGGTGGAGTCCTCGGAGAAGGCCTATAGCGAAGCCCATGAGATCAGCAAGGAGCACATGCAGCCCACCCATCCCATCCGGCTCGGGCTGGCGCTTAACTACTCGGTTTTCTACTACGAGATCCAGAACGCTCCGGAGCAGGCCTGCCACCTGGCCAAGACGGCCTTCGACGACGCCATTGCCGAGCTGGACACCCTCAACGAGGACTCCTACAAGGACTCAACGCTCATCATGCAGCTCCTCCGCGACAACCTAACGCTCTGGACGAGCGATCAGCAAGACGACGACGGCGGAGAAGGCAACAACTAGACCCCCCCGATGGACTGGCAGCCGCACGCTGATGCTAACTACTGCAGTCTTTATTTTTTTCCCACGAGTGGGGGGGGGTCCGGGGTGGGGGAGGGAAAGGGAGGGGACACCTTCCCAGGGAGGCCCCCCACAACCTGTCTTTGATTGCCTCGTTGACATTTTTGCCAAAACACCACTAGTGGAAAGTCAGGCTGGCTGTGCTGGTATGGAATAGCAGCCTCACTGGCATATGGACTGTTCTGTAGATTATTAATACAAGTGGAGCTGTCTTTAATTTAACTTTATTGCTAGAAATAAAAAAAAAAAAAAA
>WEIU01013417.1:1913-35874 GCA_013389925.1 Aegithalos caudatus
AAAAAAAAAAAAAAATAAAATCAGATAACCAACTCTGACCTTTGATTAACAAAAACCTCCAAAACTCAAAAGAGCTCATTGGTGGTGACTTCGTGACTTCATTGTCCTCTCTGCCTGATCTATAATTCTACTTCTGAAATCAGAGAAATGTATTAGCTTAAGGTGAGCCTTCAATTTTGACTTTAGAAGTTCACTTGTGATAAATCTTGAAAAAGGAAGAGGGTTAGCTCTCATGCCCCACGCATGACAACATTCAAATTTACTGGTTGTTTATGTGGAAGAGAATGACTCTAGGCAGGAGTTAAAACTGATATTCAGTTTTCTCTTCCTGCTAGAGATTGTGTCAAGGACATGAGGAGCTGTGCAAAACTTTTTTTCCATTTTCCTTTTTTTCTTAATCAGATGTCAACAAACAATCTGTGAAATTACTTAAGTCTTCCTTAATTCTGTGAAAGTTTTTTTTTTCCATAAATGAAACTATTGAAGAAGAAAGGTGATACATGTTTGTACCCATCCCCCACAATCTTTTTCCAAGAATGCATGTCAATTATACTAAGTGTGGAAAAAGCAGTCTGAAGCATTGTTAAATGAACTATATAAATCCTTGAAGAGACACAGTAGGTGGCTGAAGTGAGAATTAAAAATGCCATCTTCTTGAAACTCACACATTTTTAATATTAGCCTTCAAAGTTAGCAATGATAGCAAGATCATTCCAGCCTCATGATATAATTAATTGCTGTAATTTCAGACATTTCAAAAATTAACAGTCATCATGTATTGTCAATGAGAAGTAGTCTGATGGAACTAAACACTTGTTTTCATACAAGTTTGGAAAGTATTGCTAATGATGAAGGTTCAGGTTGACTCTGTTTCTGATTTTAAAAATAGAGAACAAATTATCACTGTTGCTTAAAACTAAGCAACCACACTAACTGCAAGACTACTGATTATTTTAATAGCTCTCACATTGCTCTTCCTCTCTAGCTGAACTACCCCAATTTAATAACCTCTTAGTTCTCTTACTTTTAATCTGCCTGCAGAGAAAAGCTCTTCTTCTGCATAAGACAATCTGTAATGTCTGCTCACCCTAACACACTACTAAGTAAAATAATTATTTTGCTGCTCACCAGTAGACTTCAAGCATGCTCTAATTAGCTTGCTTTCTCAAGTCTTCCCTGGAAAAATATTGATCATAAAGTATTTGATACTCAGGGCTTGAAACTAAAACATCATTTTTTTATGAATGTCATAGTATCACTTGGTAAAAGATATATTTCCCATTCTTTGATTTGATGAGAACATTTATAATTTGGAACCTTCAAAGATGTGACAGAGATTCTGAAACTCCAGGAGGAGAAAAGAGTGGTTTAAGACTTGTGGAAGATTAGTGACTTTCATAACATTTTCAGGATTTTTCTTTTTGAACAAGTCATGTCTTAAGTGAGGTGTTATTGAGAGAGAAAACAGGCAACTGCAGGATTTACAGGCTGGGTGCACAGTAAAAATCTTATTTTCTCTGGTCACAATAATACAAGGTAATTGTGGAGGCAATAGTGGCTTTGAAAAGGTGAGGTTAGATTCTCATCTGGCCCATGCATTTGCCTCTGTGCCAGGGCTAAGCCAGAAGTTTGGGGAATGTTGTGTCAAGTGGTGTCCCATTCCAAGTAAAATATACCAGGTGCCCTGCATTTGTTACTCTGTAACTTTCTGTCATCACAGAAGTCATTAACACAAAGTAACACTTGTTTATACACGGCCCTGTTCTAAAGGCCTTAGTCATGTTCTGTGATATATTTACTTGCATCCGTGCCAAGGTGTGCAGGAGATGTGGTATTAGGAGCTTGCTCCTCACACTCTGTAATCACAGCAGGGATTGCTGACTCCTACCTCTGTAGGCCTGGGGGCTGAACACAGTGAATGCCATAATAGTGAGATGGCAATCTGAAAGGGCTGAAAGAGCTGAAATTAGTGTGCTAGTACCAGCATTTTAAATATAAAGCAGTATTCCTTTCTGTAGCACTCATGGCAGCTCTGGTGTTCAGGTCCTGACAAATAATCTCACATTAGGTGTGAATGTATTTGCTTGCATACGTTCTGGTGCATGTATAACATGAAGATTGAAGAAATTGTGATGGAAAACATGAACAGTAGGCCTGTATATGATTTGAAGAATAACCAGTCAAATCATCTCTAAAAGCCACTGTGCAGGTATTGTGTACTCATGGTGTACATGCCTTTCATGAGCTTGCATTTTTTGATACCTCTGCTCTTTTGATACCTCTGCTCCCACAGTGTAAATAAAAAGTGAACAAACCCTAATTTTTTTCTGTGGTCTATCTGAAAATTAATACAGAACATTTGGCTGAATGAGGCTCTGATGATGACATCAAGTCTGCTTTGCAATTGCTCTGCCTGGAGGATGTGTCCCCTGAGGTTAATCTGCACTTATCTGAAACACAAGTTTCGCTTGTGAACACATCAGGCAGGGCTTTGTGCTGTGCTGATAGATCGGCATGTATAGATCCCATTTCAAAGAACTCCTTATCTGCTCTGATTTATTATTTTGAGTTCTAATAAAGCCTTTCTTCGAAGATAACATGTCTTTGGTGTCTTCTGGCATATCCACTTAAGGTAAAAAGTTAGATAGCCCAAGCTCATGGTTTGGGCATATAAGAATATTTTTTTCAGATGAAAAAAATAAGACCAATCTACTTCACAAGAACAATCACTTTAACTTTGATTACCTTGATCCTTTTACACTGATGAAGGCCTAAATAATCCTAGATTCTTCAGCTAACAGCAACAGACATGAATATTTGTTTATTTTATTTATTTATCAGGAAATAAAATGTTTATTTTAAGAAATGAAGCAAGCTCCACCATAATTTTTAGTAGGTTTTTTACTTCTTTACATCTAAAAAATACTGGTTCACTCCAAAAGCATTTTGAACTTCTGCTTTGTTTCCAGATACAACTCAAAATTTACAGTTTGAAATCTGGCTCCATAGGCCTTGAGATTTCTGAAAGATACGATTTCAGAATCAAAATATTGTGCATTATTTTCTCCAGGAAAATGCCTGAAATTTCATGAAAATCATGCTCAGAATATATCAAGGAGATATTTGGATAAGATTTTAAAATGTCGGATCAGCTTTATATAGGGTTGGGGTTTTTTATCTGTAATGGCACATTACACAGAATGCTTGAATTTATCTTAAAGTTAAAGAACAATTATCCTTACAAAGAAAAAATGCTGTAAAATATTAAAACAAAACCTGAGAAACTGGTTCATTTTAGAATTTATTTTTCCTTAGAAACTAAATTAGAGTTGGTATGTCAGTTTTTTCAAGAGTGAATAGTATGTCATTCTTTTATCATAGTTTTTATTTTTATTAGTTTAGATATCTGCATTCTATTTTTTCATGTAATGCAGAAATCTCAAGGACAACTATTTTCCTGAGTTGTGGTCTATAAATTTGCAAATTTCACTGCAAATTTGAGAAATAATGGACCTCTAACTCAAGATACTGGACAACTCTGTGTATATGGGGTTTATCTAAGTTTTGACACCAACTATCTTTCTAAATTTTCTTTCTAGTAACTGAAGAAAAACCAGGAACTACAGATGCCCATCTTTACTTTTAACACATCTTTTACTATGTGAAGAAAAACTCTGTAAAAATAATATATAAAAATTATATGCAGGAGCTACATGTAGCAAAAATGAGTATCAGACTATGATGCTATTCAGAGCACCAGACTTGCAGGATCTGTAGAGACTCCCTGGGAGTATTTACTGTCCAGACATTTATCAGTCAAATGGAGAACATTTTCCTCCTGTGTTTCTGGAAATGGTCTGGTGTCAACCTTTTTTTCCTACTGATTTGCTACCTTCTTACTCTGTTTTTTTCCTTTTTTCCTACACTCCTTCATGTCAGCATTTTTCTTTTAAGTCCTGAAATACCTTGAGTCTAAACAGTTTTACTTCTGCCTGTCTTTTTACATCTTTTCTCTTGCAAGGTTTTAGTTTGTATGGTCCATTACAGTAAAACATTTTTTCTCATTAAAGGCAAGCCAAGGTCACACAGCTGGGCTGCACCAAAACGCACAGACAAAGGGAATACGCATCTGAACCCCGGCACTGTAGGTCACACAGAAGGCATATCAGGTCCCAGAGGCTCAAAGGTCCTCTCAGAGTCTCTCTTTACCTGATTAAAGAGGAAGGTAAAATCAGGTAATCTCGTACCTCATGGACATTTTAGATAGATTATACTGAGGGATTAATTCAGGTCTTGATTTGAGTCCTTTTTTTTTTTTTTTTTTTTTAATTTTCCCATCTATCAAGCCTCATTCAGAGAAATCCACAGGCCTATGAAATATAGTCCTAACAATACAAACAAGAATATTACAAGGAGTGATGATATGTGCAACAGAAAATTAGAGGAGAAATGATAGATATAGCTCCTAATTAAATTCTAACCCATGCTGTGAAAACATGTTTCCATGTTCCAGGAGAATATAAGGCTGACTAAGGGGCTGCCATTCCTTGACTTTAGGATGTCATAAGACATTCTGACCTGTACATGAAATAGGAAGTTCACAGAAAGTGTATATAAAATGAAGGAAAATGGGCTTTATAACTCTTATCTCAGTACTAACTTTTCTTATCTCATTAATGTAAGACTCAAAAAATCCAATTTCTAATGGTAACGTAATTGATTTTGAAGCAATCTGCTATGTCATTTGGGAAAACAGCTAAGACTTTCCAAATCCATGTTCAAAGCTCCTTGAATAGACAACATGGCTGGGCTTAATTGAAAGGTCAGATAGAATACTAACAGAGACATACATAATGGAATGTATCAAAAGTATTTTAGTTTGTTTCCTTTCTGACAATCATCAAATTAAGAACATTTCTTGTGAATTTATTTGGTTTTTATGTCATATACTTTTAAGGTAAATAATATTGCTTATTTTGATAACAAATTAGCAAAAAACCATTTCAGACACAAAATAAAAAACAACTTGTTAGCCAAATACAATTATTTTTCTTTTAAAATAACTTCTAGTGTTACTTTGCCCATGTTGAAAAAATAGTCTTTATGATTCTCCAGATTTTCATACAACATGGAGAACTGGGATATTCCTTTAGACATTTTCAAATACTTTTGTTTTATACACAGGCTTAATGACATTATACACCAAAAATTAGATGCCTGCATTACATGGACAATACAATGCATTTTGTTGTTTTTATGACACAAAATGTGTTGATTTGTCATGACTTGGTCCTTCTGAATGAAATATTTTGATATTGATAATTTCCCAACATTTAGTAGCAGTCACAACAGTGGTGACTCCTTGCTCTTTCATCCACATGCATTAGATGAGTTATTCAAAGCTTTAATTGTTAAAGTTATTGTTTCTATATTAAAAATGGCATATTTGTTACAGTCATATAATTTAAAAACTCACACTTAGAAGAAATGTCTGAAAAGAGGGAGGATGCAAATCTTTTATTGCTTTCCATTTTGTAATTGAAACCATCTTTTGTAGAACATTTTTAGTAATGGGAACCTCATATAGTTATATAAAAGATAGATGACTTATGACTCATAGATATATTTCAGATAAATATTCTAGCTGATCTCTTTGTTGTCAATGGAAAATAACTGTAGTATCAGCACCTCTGTATTTAAATACTGAATTTCTTGATCTATTTGTTCTGTCCTGATATTCTGAGCTACTATGGTTTTTACATATATAAACATGCATGAAGGACAGAAAAGGCTAATAAAAAACCCTGAAAAATTGTTTGACAGTTACCATTTCATCTAAGCTTCTACATGAGTCTTTGTAGTTCTTGTGGGATAAGTTCTCTGAATGAATGTCTTCCTTTGTAAAGCCATCTCTTTAACACTGAGCTGCAGTTATACCCACTGTATTTTCTTGTGGGAGCAATCTTTCTCTCTTGTATGTATACTTTACTTTTACACATGGAAATCTTCATGGAAGATGTATTGTTCAGTTTTATTCCAGAAACAAGACAGATAGCAACAACCATGACTCTCTCTAGACAGTGTTGTGTTTAACATTTAGGCAGAACTGTATTTTCTCAGTCTTAAAGTTTGAATTGGGAGCCATTAAAAAGAGAATTATTTCTAGGCCTTACTTCTGGTAGTATAAGTTAATCAATTTCTACGAAAAATAAGGCTAAGAATTCATACAAGAGTATACTGTATCTTGTTTCTTTATTAAAGATAGGAGTCTGAAATAAGGTATCAGTCTTCCTACACAGTTCAGAGTACAGCAAATGAGTGACAGAACTAAGAATATATAAACTGGAAGTGTTTCAAGACATAGCGTGGTTATGGTGCAGCACAGTATATGTTTGTCTCTGGAGATTCTGAATTCAAGCTGCAGGCATTAACATAAATCTTTTTAATGTTCCTGAATAAAACTTCTCAAGTCCTCTGACTTCCTAACATCTCACTGGATATATTGTCATTAAGTGTGCCATTATAAATGTGATAGAATAACAGACTTCTCAGATTTTTACTATCTTTTTCATGGCTCTCAAGGAATAAAGAAAAATCCCCTAACTGAAATAGAATTAGAAGACCTTTGAAATCTCCCATCAAAGTATAAACTTTACAAGTTTTTATGTCTATAATACCTATGAATTGTTTAGCTAGAAATCTTAGAAAAATTTCAGATAAAGTGTTTTGAAGAAAATCTGGCCATTTGATAGACATTTCCAAAAAGTAGGTATAAAAAAGAAAAAAGGAGATGAATCAATATCTCAAGTTGAAAAGGGAAAATTTAAACCAAACAAACAACCAGCCAACCAACTAATAAAAATCACAATGTTTTCTAGGTTTATACAACACGATTTGGTAACCAGCCTTGTGGCCTCAGTCCATGAAGGGTTCTCTGCTGATAGCCTCTTCTAAGCCACTCACACAACATTTATTCAAATAAAGAGGATGTTCTACATGGCCTGGATCCTTACATTTGTAAGTTTTCAAAGGTTTGTTCAAAAAATTGAGAGTTTTTAATGAATCAATTAGGATACATTATTTTTGGGACGTATAAAAAACTAACGAAGCACATCATAAAAACTTGCTATGATTTCTAGAGTAATTAATTTTCAATATGTTTAGTAAAATATTATCATATAGGCATATATCAACATTTCAAGTTTTTTGGTTTTTTTTAATTCCCTTAGTTTTCCAGAAATGCTCACATAAAGGAAGTTTATTTTGCCTCTATTCATGGAAGTCTTCCAGAATTAAGTAATATTTTCCCTTTAAAACAAATGAGAGCTCAAAATCACACAGGAAAGTTCCAATAAATCATGACAGTGAGTGTATGCTAAGGTGTTGTCGTTCACAGCTCTGTCTCTGGTGCAGCCCTACCTGGCTGTTCACCCAGCAGCCCTGGCTGCGTTACAACAGTACCTTTGTGTGGGTCTTCTGCAGCACTGATCTTTCTCTGCTGTAAGGCCGTGATCAGAAGGAAGAGCTTTTTCGCTTCTCATGGGTTTTGGGAGCAGGTCTTTATTTGGGGTACACAGGGGAGTTCCCTGGACCCAGGTTCGGAGTTTCCCCAGAGAGCGAGAAAAGGCCCCGACCCTGAGTCCTGGGGGGGGTTTTACCATTTCAGTTCCAAAGGGGTGGATACAAGTTCAAAACCAATAAAACAAAGCCATATAGTACATTCCAACATCATTGCAACAACAAGAACAAATCAAGCTAAATTGGGGTGGGGGCCTTGGTGTGTCCACCAACCACCGTCCATGCACTAGACCTTGGGGATGATTTATGGATACAAGTTACAAAGGATGGGAAGGGGATGATCTCAGGGTGGGGGGGACCAATCTGGGCAAAAGCCTGGGTTGTCTTGGAAACCCTTATCAACTTCTGATAAGGACAGGAGGCCCAGCTTACTCTCTAACCAGCTAAGCTAAAATTACAGTTTACAATAAATGCTATCCTAACGCCTATAAAATAAATCAACACTTATAAAATAAATCCACCATCTCCACACTAAGGTGATGTTTTTCTTGTTCTTCCAGGAGGAGCTATCATTCCTCCAAATTTTGGTTATGCTTCACAGTATTGCCCTGATTAGTGAGTGACAAGATATTAAAATCATTCAAAAGAAAGTCCTGAAATTTTTGATAAGTCAGACCAGGAATGGACCAGCCTTAAGTAGCTTGTCATGTAGCTTATCATATAGTGTGAAAGCACGTCCTGTGCCTGCCAACAGTCACATTTTATTTTTCAGGTAAAGACAGTGGATCAGACAGAAAAATACCCTCTATTGCAACCACTTCTATCCCTTGTAGCACTTCCTTCAAGCAGTCATGAGCTCAGTGGCAAATTCCTCTGAGTGTGAGAAACACTGCAAAGGGCAGCTGAAGGAATGCCTGAATGTAAGATCTGGAGAAGGTGACAATGACAAGATTCTGCAAGACTGCAGCATTTTCTGTAGACATCATTTGAAAGCAATAGGTTCATTATTATCGGTACTGTTGTATTTTGATCTACTTGCCTAATCATGTAAATACATTCTATAATTGTCAGGAAGCACTGTTCCCATTTTATATGTATATATTTATATATACATTGTTGACACTTAATGTAAGTGAAATTCATTATCTCATGTATCCTGACACATCTAAGACCTCAATCTGACTTTATTTTTTTTTAGCATCCCACAATGGTATGTCATGGATTCTCAGCACCATGGGTTTAGCATATAAGTGGTGCTTAGCAGATTTGCTTCATGCCTAATCTTATAAACAGTTTATAAAGTTAACATTCTATCAAAAAGAAAAGAAACTTAGGTCTGGACTTATTTGTCCTGTATCTTGCTTAGCTACCTTATGTTTTCAGTTTTGTACCTTAGCTACCTTAGTTTATTCAGGATGAAACTGCATTGGGGATAAGATACTTCCTACTTGTAAGGTTTTTATATTACAGACCGGGCACATTACAGTTTTCACCGATCATGATACTTCCAGGTATCAAATATAACTAAATGGTTTTCTTTCTTTTAATTTCTTTCCTTTTTTTTTTTATTTCCCTTTTTTCTTTTTTCATTCTTTTAATTTCTTTCTTTTACTTTTTCTTTCTTTCTTTTAATTATTTTCTTTATTTCCATTTCTTTTCCTGATTACATATTTATGGACCATTGTGTTTCATTGCCTGGGTTAGAGGGGTGCTTGTTCCGAACCTGGTAACTGTTCTGGTTTGAACTTCAGAGGAAGAAAAAGTTATTAGCATTATAGTCCAGCCAGTGTACTGGCTGCTCTGAAATATGGATTTAAGTGTTTTCTTTTCCATATGTATTTTATGCTTTGCAGGTGGTACAGCTAACCTGCTTCCAGTGCCTTCAGTAACTAAACTTACTTAGCATGACATTCCTAGGCTATCTGAAATTTGTGTATTTCACAGATCATACTGGGCACCTGAACTTTATATACCTCAGTGCTCAAGTCCCTTTGCAAATGATCCTAATCCATTATTTCCTATAAAATGATCAAGCTATCTAATAATTTTCCTATTTTATGTAGTAAAATCTGTTTTATGGGAATACTTTCTTAATTTTTTTTTAATTCAACAAAACAGCAAGTTTTCCAGAAGGTTTCTTGTAGCATGTGTAAATAATCAAAAATGTGATTTTTCTGTAGCCTTCATCTGTTAAAGTTACTACTCTTGTGACTGCTTTAATAACAAATCTATATAATTTACAGATACTTTCCCATGTAAGTGCATGAAATATATATCCTACCATTTTAAGTACACCTGTTTTCACTTGCAGGAAATATTCCAATACAAGGAGCTGCAGAAATAATCTACACCCTAATTAAATCAATAAAATCTCCATAGGGATAGATTAATCAACAAATAATATATTCTAACATGAACATGAATATTTCCTTTTAGTAAGCAAGTAACTTTATTCTGACAGAAAAAAAAAATCACTGACATTTTTACTATACTATTTATTTTAAAAGGGAAGTAACACTTTCCCTGCTACTTAGGTCGTTATCAATATTTCACTTTACAAACCTGTTTTTTGGGAAAACCAAATTCCATTATAACTGAGCACTTGATATTAAGAAGTAGAAAACAAGAAGATATTTTGTGCAACATTTCATGCTCATTTTATGTTAGTGGTATGCTTACATTTTGAAGTTTCTACTTTAAAAAAGTCCCTAATAAATTTCAGATTTGCTTAAGTTTTTCTGAAAATATAAATCTTTGTAATTTTATTTTTCTTGTTCCTATCAAATAAGGTGCTTTGCTTCTGTAAAATAAGAGCCACCAGCTTCCCATTAAAAAATGCCAACAAGCCACATACCTATAAGGGAGAAAAATAAAGGGGAAATTATTTCTATTTCAAGTCTACAGGAAGCATAATTTCAATATAATTTGCCTATGCCTTAAGTATATTCCATTTTTCCATCTAGGTAATGGTGTGGTGTGTTGACCTTGGCTGGTCACCAGGTACCCACCAAGCACCTCAATCTCTCACCCACTTCAATAAGGCAGCGCAGAAAATATGATGAAAAGCTCATGGGTTGTGGTAAAGCCAGGAAGAGATCCCTTACTAATTACCATCACAGGTAAAATGGACTCAGCTTGGAGAAATTATTTGAATTTATTGACAATCAATAACATATGGGGATAGTGAGAAATAAGAAAGAATCTAAAAACACCCTCCCCACACACACCCATCATCCTGGGCTCAACTGCACTGACAACTCTTCTACCTCCTAACTCCAAGTGGCACAGGGAAATGGAGAATGAGGGCTACAGTCAGCTCTTAATCATTCTTTGCTGTTGCTTCTTCCTCCTCCCACACTTTTTCTGCTGCAGCATGGGAACCCTCCCATCAGATACAGTCTTTCATGACTTTCTCCAACATGGTCCTTCCTACAGGTCTGCAGTCCCTGAGGAACCAGCTGCTCCAGTGTGGGACCCCCATGGGGTCACAAGTCCTTGCAGAAAACCTTCTCCAGGGTGGGCTCCTCTCTCCATAGGCCCACAGGCCAGGAGCCTGCTCCAGTGTAGGCTTCTCATGGGGTCACAGCCCCCTTCAGGCATCTTCCTGTTCTAGTCCTCCATGGGCTGCAGGTGGATCTCTGCTCCACCCTGCCTTCCACAGGCTGCAGGGGCCTGCCCCAGAGGTTCCAGGGGAATCTCAGCTCCAGCACTGGGAGCACATCCTCTCTTGGCTTCACTGACTTGGTGACTTCAGGACTGCTTATCTTCTATTTGCTCTCTTCTCTCTCCTACCTGGTTGTTCTGTGGCAGTTTTTACTTTTTACCCTTTCTGAAATATGGTATTTCAGAGTTGCTACCAATGGGGCTGACTGGTCCCGCTTTGGCCAGAGACAGGTCCATCCTGCAGCTGGTAGAAACTGGTTCTGTCTGACATCGGGCAGTATTTTAGTGCCTTCTAATAGAAACCACTCTTGCAGTGCCCCTGCTACCAAAACCCCCCTGTGCAAACCCGATAGACAGAGCCAGGATGCATTTTTGGCAGAAGGTGTTTTGTTTCCCCTGTGAAGCACAACCAAAGTTTCCTTCTGTTCTTACCCAAGCTTTTCTCATGCTTGTACTCCTAAAGAGGTGTCTCCAAGAAGGAAAGATAGCTATAAAGTTAAAAGATTCTTTAGAAATCCTTCACTTAAGCAACTAGATTAGGGGAAAATGGGTGGAGTGGGGTGTTGTTTGGTGTTGGTTTGTTGGTTTGGGGTTTAGGATTTTTTTGTTTGGTTTGTTTTGTTGTGGATTTTGGGGGCAGGAGTGTGTTGGGTTTTTTGTGGAGAAGGATTATTTTGCAATATTGTTGCCTCAGGAAACATCCATCCTGTGCTAGATCTGAATTGAGAATGTGGTTATGCTATGAGCCTGACACCTCCCAGGTGAGAACCATTGCAGGGTGTGTCCTGATGTGTACAAAACAGCAGAAGTTCTGTGAGTAACTCAGGTCACAGATCACAGTTCAAGTTCTGGATGAACATTCAGTACAGAGAATTCTTCTTTTTTTTGTTGAATGATTCAGACAAAGGGGGTAATTTAAAAATAAAGAAATAGTGAAATAATAAAGCCACAGAGAGCACTGTAACAGGGGGCTAGTAATAGAAATCAGATGTCAAAGGAGAACATTGCCAAGAGTCAATAAATAAATGAAATTATATATACAATTATACTTCAAGCCAAACCATTATGTTTACCCCATTTTTAAAATTGTGTCCTATTTGATTCTTCTTCAGATTCTGACTCCAATGAATTCTTTAGACATGCAATTCGAGTCTGTTTAAAACATAATAAGAAATAAGTATCCAAATTAAAACAACAACAAAAAAAGAAACGTAACAGTACTCTGAAAGCCATTAGAATAACTGAAATTAAAATATACACAAGTTTTATACTACAAAAAGGAAAAGCACATTTAGCCTTTATTGTAAGAGCAAAATAAATTATACCGTATGCTGAGTTCTGGAAATCTTTTACAGCAAAAAGCCATATTTGCTGAGTTTTATTTGTTGCATGTACCCATTCTAAGAGCTGTTACAAGTGAGAAGTTACAGTTTCACTAGCTTTCATACATTTTTAGTAGAACTTGCTGTAAATCAGTGTTTATTTTCAAAAGTAACAATTCTGATAGATTTTGCACAAATCTTAGGTTGAAAGAGATAAAGTAACTATATGATGTTTTTAAATTCAGGCCAGCCTTCACACTTGTAAAACAAATGGCAACGATAGCAGCAGCAACCAGAAGGAGAAGAGGGAGAAAAATGAGCAGCCTAGAACAGCATAGGCCTGATGAATAACAAATTCTGTGTCTTAAGTGTAAAAGAAAGGTCCCAGAGAAACAGCTGTGGCTATATTTATAGCTTGTTCAGTGAGCAGACCTGAGCAGATTTCCAGGCTCATGACACTGGTAGTCATTCCTTTCTACATTCACTTTCTATCCTCAAAGGGAAAGGCAAGGCAGCTGACAAGGTACCCAGTACAAACAGTAAGGAGACAGATGGAGCTCAAGGCTGACTTTGTTCATTTGTATTTTTAGCTTCACCCTCCCTGCTGAGATGTGATTCTTCTGCATGAGTAGGTCTAGGTATGTCCCTCAAATCACAGGGGAACTGACCGGCTGAAAAGCAGGACTGTGGGACCTGGCTTTTCATTGCAGGATCCAGGCAATTCAATGAGGATAGGTACCACAGATTTTTTTAGTGCCACAATGTCTGAGGAATTGTCCTGCAGCCTTCTTGGACATCTGGAGCCAAAGCCACTGAAAACCTACTTAGGAGTTTTAAAACAACCTTTTAGTAGAAATGTTCCATACTTATCTTACTAATGTAAATACTACACAGTGCTTCTGATACTGTCTGTTAGACCTCTGTTAGACTCTCTGCACTTTTGTGGGTGATTTAATCTGTGGAAGAACTCCTTCACGATTTCTTGAGAAAGAAATGCTATTGCATTAAAAGAGAAGTATGTCTATAAATTCTGTTTTAAGGAATAATTTTTGAATAAATCTTAAATTAAAATTTTAAAAGACAAAATATAAAATAAATAACTATTTCTGTTATCTCGAGTCATCTCAGCAAACACTTTAAAAATTAGGATGTGATCTACACTTAGGCTACCAAAAATATTGTTATGAAAACCATATTCCTTATCAAATTGCACCAGTTTTATATGTTTTGAAAACCTTGTGATGATGGTTTTTCTAACCAAAAATTTACAATGGAGTACTTGAAAATATTTTGGTGTTCATCTTTGAAAATCTAGTTTTAGTTGCCAGTAGTAGACTTATTACTATAAAGGTGTAATTAAGGATGAAAAAATCTGAAGTTTGAATTACACAAATACAATATATTAATTTGAATACAAATTAAGTATACTATTAAAATTAAGTACTTTGATACTAGAGGAGATAGCCCAACTTTTAGTTATTATTTTAAAGAAAGAAAATATAACTTTTCTTTTGAAGTCTGGATAGTTTTATATATATATATATAATGAATACATAAGACACTGGTACAAATAAATCAATTTAAATGAAAATAAAAGTACAATTTTACATTTCCATAGAAGATTTGACTTAGAAAACTTTTGACCAAGAAGTAATTTTGATAACTCTGAACAAATATGAGAATTATAATCTTTTGGAAAAAAAGAAAACGTTTTCACTAACACTTCCAGATAGAGAGTTCTCAGAATAAATAAGATAGGTAGAATATTTCAGGTCCCTCTTGATCAGTTCCAGAATTTGTATCCATTGTTTGTACTTGATCAGTTGCTACTTCATGGCAAAGGCAAGGTTACCCTTGCCTGGTAACCACTGAGTGATACAACCTGTGCACCTTACAATAATTCAATATTTTTCAAAGTCTTAAAGGTCACACTAAACAAATAGATGAAGCTAAATAAATGATTTTCAGAGGTAAAATTAAGGCAAGAGGTTCATATGGCTCAGATGTGCAGTCTTCTGAAAATTAAGGGACATTCTCATATAGCTATTTAATTTTGTGAAAGATTTCTCTGAAAATCATAGTATTTCTTATAAACATCTAATTGACTTTTTGTCTTTAACACCCAATGTATCAGATTCCTTCTAAGATTTTTTGATTTTATTCTGAGAAGAGTCAGCTGAAATTCACAGCCAAGGTACATAAGTTCTTCTTTTACATACTTTGAGTTATAGAGTGTTCTTTAGGAAATGCTTGCCAACATTAAAGTTCCAAGAACACCCGTAAATTTTTCAGCTATAAAACAAGGAACTTTTCTTCATGATGAGTACAACTTACTATTTTAATATTATCACTTCATATCTGACCTAATTAAATTCCATCATATAATACTTAAGTTATAGCTGTATAACCCCTCATGTAAAGTGCTAACATAAAATCTATCATACGAGGTTGATGTTCACTATTACTATTGGCTGGAAACTTAGAATGTATTTCAAAGAATAATGCTTCAACAGAAAAGAAACCTTTTTAGTTTTGATTCTGATGACTATTGCAACACAGTGGTTTCTTACTCCTGAGAAATGACAGAGTAAGTCTCCAACAGACCTAGTCAGAGACATTAGAAGAAGAGAATAAGAAAAACATGTAGGGTAAGAAAGATTGTAAGGATTTGTTTCCTATTACAAGCGAGGAAAAAAAATGATCTTTCAGTAATTTTTTTGGTTTCTTCCCCTCCCCACAAATTTCTGTAGAAGGTTTTGTCTTAATTAAAAAAAAAAAAAAAAAAAAAAAAAAAAAAAAAAAAAAAAAAAAAACAAAAAAAAAAAAAAAAAAAAAACCAAAAAAAAAAAACAAAAAAAAACACAACCAACCAAACAAACAAACAAACATGGCAAAACCATGGAAGCTGTTGACTTTTTATTAGTTCCATTCGCAGCTCCTGTGCAACAAAGGTGGTAAGGTCCAGAATTAACAGCTTTCTCTTAAGATGGTAGCTGGTTAAAACAAGCGGGTGTTTGAGAGGCACCCAATGTTGCTTATACCTTTCAGCAAAAACTTTGTAAATCTGCAGATTTTTCTGCTGGCCTGACTATTCTGAAACTGGTAACACCTTCAGGATACCACTGAGCTCAGGCCTTCTGGCTTTTTCACTGGAAATATTGATACTTTGAAAGCCTTGGATAAATCTAGTGTTCTAAGGATTATGAAGTGCTGCTCCACCAGAAGCCAGTCTGTCCTAGAAGCTTTAATCTGAATGTGAAAGTTTTTAGATTTCTCAATAATTTTCCTTAATACTTATTGTCATAAAAGAGGAAAACTTGTTTCTGACTAAACCTGACTTCTGCAGCTAAACAGCAATTTGCAAGCAAATTAAAGGCAATTAATGTACCACAACATTGAGTCTTGCATCAAACTTACACAAAATCCATTTGAAGAAATTTTTGTTTGGAATGAAGACAAAATTCAAAAGTAAGGTACAAGGATTTTTTTTAACTTGCTCCATTATATCTTATGTATGCATAACATCTATGATGTTATGAGGTGAAATGTATGTATATTTTTAGCATTAATATTTGGTTTTCTTACTTCTGTACTGATATTCAAGTTCACAATGTATCATTTTAATATTTATTTTTATTTACATGTTTAAATAAATAGTGCCTGAAACAGAAATACAAAACTAACATATGCTATTTCTCTGGGTAGTCAATAATAATGTTTAAGCTCCTAAATGCCCCATGGACTATTATAGTGTGTAAGAAAGCATGAAAGTATCATTTTCTGACACAAGAATTTAATGCTGTAGATTTGAAGAAAATGTGTTTTTCTGTAAATACAGATGAAATAAAGTAAATACCCTGAAAATCACTTCAGTGCAACATGAAGTACAAGCAAAACTACTCCAAATATAGAAATTACAATTGAAAATTCTGTTTCAACTAGTAGGAACGTTGTTGGGCACCGTATGGCTCTGCACAAAATTTATAATTCATTTCTCTGTCTTCTCTCTTTCACACACACACACATTTACTTCCAGTTTCTTAAGGTTTTCTAGGACAGAGTATATAAAATGGGCAGTTATGTAGTAACACCATTAAATTCTTTCCCAGCCTCTCACAAATTGTGGGTTAGGAATCTCCTGTTTTGACCCTGAGATTGGCTCAGCTGGCCAGAGCTTGGTGCTTATAACACCAAGGTTGTGTGTTCAATCCCTGGATGGGCATTTATCTAAGACCTGGACTTGATGGGCCCCTTCCAACTCAGAATATTCTCTGAATGTATGAAAATACTGCATTCTTCTACACAAGAGGCCTCAGTGGATTATTTTTAGTAGCTTTCCTGTTACTTTTCATTTAATATACATTTTAGCCATGAGGTTTTCTCTAGCAGTAACTTCCACAACTACGAGGACTTTTTAAATTAATTTTGAAACTGCCTTGGTGTTATAGAATTTATTTTTTCCTTGCTTTTGAATGGACAACATGTGTCATCCTCAACACACACCAATAACAGTGAAGTATCCCATTATTTATTCCCTCAGTTGTGTCATTTCCTGTTCCAAATTTAAAGCCTTTTCATTTATCTTTTTCTGCAATGATGATCAGAGGCAAGTGAAACTATGAAATCAGGACAGAATAAAGACTCTGACATGATTAGCCCACACAAACTTCAGTCTGAAAAAAGTACAATCAATCTCTACTACTGTAGCAGAGATTTTAATGCCAGACAGAGATAAATTTGCTACATAAAAATGAATATGAACTATGAACATGAATAGCTGGAAATAAATAAAAAGTTTTCATATCACATCAGCTCTTTGAAATTATCTTCCAACAAGTATTGACACAAATAACAAAGAAACAAACAAAATTAACACCTTTTAAAAAATCAATATGATTACGAAAGGTAAAAGGTGATGTAGTTCCGAAAGTAGTGGAGGAATAAAAATATTCTACCTCTACATCACAGTCTTGTAAATGTTTAAAGCTGGGAACTATTTTGCTATGGTAATTTGATATAATCTGCATTATTATTATTATTATTGTTATTATCATAATTATTGTTATTAATGCTGTTACAAATATTCCAATGTTAGTCTGCTTTTTTATCACTAAAAATTCATGATCCCGGAAGCTACTTGAAGATAAAGACACATTTGTAGAGATTTTCAAATTAGGATTGCCTGTAAAAGAATTGCTTTGCAAGAAAATGAAAGATTTCACCTTTCAGGTATGTTAATTTGGCATTTCTTTTGAGCATTGAACTCAAATAAAAATAAAAACAAAACCAGTAAATAAAACAAAGTGATAAAAGGTGCTCTTGAGTTTTATGTAAGACATAAAAAGTATCAAAAAAGTACTTAATGCCTATATTTTGTTTGCTCCAATATCCTCAGATTTAGTCCAAACATACTCTTTAATGGTTTTTGTGGGAGGAAAATCAGCTCTGGTTTATAGCCTTTGCTGCCAACTTTAAGCCTGAAGGAAATTTTTACAGCTGAGTTATATACCTAAATATCAGCATTTATAATGGCAAGGTTGACAGACCTTTAATTTCAACACTAGCCAGTGACAGTATAATAATTTGAAAAAGATAATAATTTCACTGAGGTCAAAATCAAGTTTAAAAAATGTGCCTGGATCTTGCTAGCCCACAAGTGTGCATATATATCCTTAATTGCAACCTCACCTAATTTAGGGCTGCCTAAAAAAATATAGTACTTTGATTTTTTAACTATATCATTATACCCAAATATTTCCATGTCCTGACGTTTTCTGGCCAGACTATAGTCAAAATCCTGAATGTGTTTTTTATGTAATCTTGACCGCTTGGTTTTGGATCTCCTGCTATTTATTCTTCTGCTTCCTTTCTGTATAAATAAAGCATATGGTAATTTATTGAGTAATTAAGAGTTATAAAACATGTAAGTCACACACGCATTTAGTCATAAAAACACCCTCTTCTTTACTACATCATGTGGCATAATCTTATTGATGTTACTGCCATTTTTCCTTCCACAGCTCCCACACAACTTTCTAGTTTCCCCCTCATTTCATCACCTCCAGGGTAGTGAGCCTAAAAGCATCTTAGGTGAGGCAATGCCCTGTCTGGCTTTTGAGAGCTGTAATGATGTTCTGAATGCTGACAGAAATATCAAACATAGATCTTACTAAAAACCTCTAGTCCCCTCAGACAGAGATATGTTCCCCTATTAAAGATTCAAAGAAGCTTTCCTAGCTGTCCCTATCCATATGAAACATTCTTCTCTGCCAACAAAATAAAAGTTGACACCTCCTTGAGTGACTCTCTGCATTTTTCCAGGGACTAAATGATTTTTTTGAGGGATCCCAGTTTACTCATTAGGAGTGACATCTCTGATTATGGACTGCCTTGATGTTACTTGTCTCAGCTATCAAAAGATAAAATATTTTTTACTTTAAATAACCCAAACACACAAGGAATATATTTATAAAAGGCATACATTTATAAAAGGCATGTGCAGTTTAATGAAGCAATGTTTCTCCTAGTCTACTTACACAAAGATCTTATCTAAAAGATAAAGTACTCTGTGTGTATTCAGTTGTAGGACAAGGACTCTTCCTCTAGCAAGCCTGAGAGATGGACAGGCAATAACCCAAGGAGCTTGAACAATTGAAACTCTTCTCATTCCTGTTAACATGTTTTGTTTTTTTTTTCCCTTCCTCTTCTTTTGGGTTTTGATTTGTCTTATCCTAGTTTAGGAATAATTTGTTGTTGTTGTTTTGGGGTATTGTGAAGATTATGGAATATCAATTATAATGTTATCAACTGAAAAATTGTGCACTCAAACAAAAGCCTCTTCTGAATAAACAGGTTAAGGAAATCAGTTACATATGCCTTTGCCTTAGATTCAGGGACAGGTAAAATCACAGAGTCAAGCTATTCCAAATTTCACCACTTTTTTTTTAATATAAAAAGACTATTTTAAGCATTAATAAAAACAAAAACAAAACCAAACAACAACAACAACCAAAAAAACAAAACAAAACAAAAAAACACACAAAAAAAAAAAAAAAAAACAAACAAACAAACAAAAAAAAAAAAACACCACCACCTTCATTTAAAAGATTTTTCATAGCTTCTATGACATTACAAACTTGTGTGAGGTATGTCCACTTTTTACTCACAGAACAGATATGCCTGCTCAGACAATTCATGATTTTAAGATAAAAGAATCATCAGTAGATAACAGAATGTAGTTAATGAAACAGTTATTCTTACTCATAAACAATAAAGCAAATTTGCTTTTATGTTTTTGGATACTATGTTTTCGTTCAGAAAATTTCTGTTCTGCAGTTTGTTACTGTCTTTCCTTCCATCTCTTGCCCATATTTCATTGCATTTTACCAAAAATTGAATATTTAAACAATGTACCCCCAACCAAAAATATTTGAACAAAATACCCCCAACCAATCAATGAAACACAAATCTCAGATAATCTGACACAAATATCTATGTGTTCTTATTTGGAGTATTTTTTTTTATTAGTTTAATATGTCTAGCCAAGAATTTATCTGTCTAGAAGAATGGAACATGTGGGCTGAATTCTTCCTTATCAGAGTCAATTTTTTTCATTACAAACCTATTGAAGGAAGAAAAATTAAAAGAAAGACACATCTTGCAATTGCTTACATTATACATTTAACTGATGCCAGTGGGGTCATTCCATCTCACAAACATCTTGCTTGAAAATACATGCACTGAAGATAGTATTGGCAAGTGTAAACATGAGGAAACAAAGGTCATTTTGCTCATCAAAGAGCACCATTCCTATGTCCCTAGTAGATACTGGGCAATTTCTACTGCTGTCAATCTATCACCTTTCAAGTGTATAAACATACATTTAAGAAAGGAAAAATAATCATAAAATTTCTATTGAGAACGGCAACTGCATTAAACAAAAACCCTCATGACCTTTTTCTAACATTTTCCAAAATACAAGATTTCTTCTCAATAAGAAAAATAAATATTAACTTTAATCTAAATATGTTTCACATGTCTGAACTGTTGGCTTGCACTGTTTCTCTGCAGGCTGTTCGTACCTAAACAACCTTTTCAACCACACATAGCATCTCAACTTCGAGCATATAGTCCTTAATTTCAATTAAAATTTTAGTATTTACATGCTATTTTATACAGTTCTCTTGTGGCACATAATGCTACATTGGATGCCATTAATGTAACCTAAAGTGAAATGGAATATTGGTGAATTAATATGCTATTAATAAATAAAAGATGACAGAGTGGTTTGGAAGAATAAAGATGTGTCTAACATATTCAAGTTCAGACAATCTCCATGTACTGAAAGGTAATAGTTTATAGCGTCAATGTCTTGTCAAAGATGACATCTTTGGGCTCCACTTACTTTGACTACACAGTGTAAGCAATGAAGCAGCCTTTGACAGCTTACTTGGTTAAAATGACCATTTATGTTTCCAAAGCTGGTCCTGATTTGTAACTAGATTCCTCATGTCCTCTGGCAGTGCTTAGGGTTACACATTAAATAGACAGGTGAAGACTAGAAATGAAGATATAAATGAAAATATGGAATGAGATATCTAGTTATTATGAGATATATTATTTACTGTTCAGTGTTTGCAAATGTTGTGTTTATAGTTATGTAAATTCTGTATTTATTTTAATGTATTTGTATTTATTATGTAAACTAATAAAAATAAATTCAGTCTATTTACTCAATTCCTCTTTGGACTTTTAATTTGAAATAAAGATCATCAGCACCTCTGCTGAGCTCCTTAGATGCACAGAAATTAACAGGCAACTCTCTCCAAAATAATTCCTGGCCTAGTATCTTCCCCAGTCTGTACACTGATGTTGTCTGACAAATTGCTAGCTAGCCTAGAACAAAACTATCAGTAAGCATGGTGGACAACTTTAATTCTTGTTTCTTCTTAGTTTATGTTGTAAGCAAGGAAGCTGTTCTAGTGTTTTTTTCTGTGTAAGGTGACTTCAGACACTTAGGAAAACAGACCTTTCATGTTGTATTTTCTGACAATCTTCTAACAAAACAAGTCTGTGACATTTCAAAACGCTTCAGTCATATTTACTTGGTACATTAAATCCATAAGAGCGTCTGATTTACTGTTGTTATATTTTAAATTGAGTGCTGCTTTCATGTAAGAGGCAGTAATCAAAAACACCTCAAACCAGCTAGAAAAGAGAGTTTAGTGAGAACTTGTCTTCCTCTTTTTAATTCTTGGATAACAGACTCAAGGCTGAGCTGTGCAGAACAACTAATCATAATGAGTGTGCTGGGAATAATTCCAGAAGGCTTCCTGGCTGTGACCTGCCTTCTATTCAAACCACATGAAAATCTGCTGAGAGCAGCCTGAGCTATCGCTGTCACACGCGCTCCAGAGCTTTGAGACGTACAACAGGGAGCACCTGCTCCTGAGGGACTTCACTACCCAAGCAGAAACATGGGAGTGGTCATCACACCTCTGCAGCCCAAATATATATGAAAAGTCACATTCTAAGAAAGGCAAACTGAACATTTGTCGTTTTTTTTTTTTCTCTTTTCTGGACAAAAAGTGAGAATGACAATGAAGTTCTATTCTGTGGCAAAATAAAATATATTGCAACAAGAAGTGTAAGCAGAAGAGTATATTTCTTTAAATTTCTTGTGAAATACACATCTTTTTTAAGTCATGTTTAAAAAAAATAAATAATGAGAAAGAGTTCACTTTTGATATGTATCACTATAGATCCATCTCTAAATATCACTGTTAAACTTTTACTTATGTGAAAAGTTAAAAATTACTAGAGAAGTCAATATTGAATTATTTGGGCTGTCAGCTACAAGTGCATGTTCACTTGTATTCACATGAATGCTGCTAGAGATTTAGTAACTGGTGATAGCAGAACATCTCCAGTTTCAAAAAAAGGAAAGAGCTTTCTTTGCCAAAATAAATCAGAAAGGTCGTGTCTTCCACTTGTGTAAGTTGTTGTAACTCAGTTAAAGTCAATGGATTTTCAGCATATTTTACAAGTATGGGATTTCATCCAGTTTGTTTCTTCATTTCCTTGAAAAAAGGAACCCTTCAAAGTTAGGAAAGAGAAATTTGCATATAATTGATTAAAAAAAGCTCCATAAAAGCAATGAAAAATAACTTAGTGTTTCCTTTAGTACAAAGCACTTTTACAGTGTGTTTGATAGCTAATTGAACATAAAATATATGTATTAAATTTGCTTTAAAACAGGCATATATCTTCCCTACTGAATTGCAATCAAAGGAGTGAAGTACATATTCCAACCAAATATATGATTACTGTTTTCTAATAACGGAAACACATTTTATACATTATGATTTAGAGATCTAGGAGGTCTTTTGTTGAGGTTTTGTTCCAAATAACAAACATACTCACTTTCCTTTTTTTTTTTTCAGTTTGTCTAATGTCATATCTGAAAACAATTAAATAAATATTTGCTGTGAAAGTTAAGTAAATATTGAGCTCAAAGGAATGACTCCAATGCAGGCATTCAGAATCAGATCTTATTTGAGCTCAATGTGGTATCAAGATCCCTGTTACTCTTAGTTATGATTATTTATATTTATATGTTACTTGTTCATTTACATTTGTAGCAGATCAAAAATTTGATTCATCATTACACACCAAATGACAGCCAAACACAGGCATTATTGGGTCAATACGTAATTAATTGAGAATGAACATAAAAGAAAACAGGCTCTTTCATCTATGTCTGGGACATGGGTTCATACTTGGACTATTATAGGAGATCATAAGCCCTCATGAGATTTGAGAATCCCAATATATGCACTTTCCTCACACCTCTACCTTGTACACTATGTTTTATTTCACAAAATTAATATAATATTTATACTGTGGTAAATTTAGTGCCATATCTTTATAAAAATCAGATTTTAAGCTGATTTTATCAAGATTATGATAAAGCAGTACGAAAAGAGGAAAAAATATTAACTTGTCTAACATGTAGTGGAAATTTATGCAGCCAGAAGCTGTCTGTAATAAATGTTAATTGATTACAATTTATATTTTTGGTCTTCTTCCCAGAGACTCCAAGCTATTAATCTGACTTAAATACAGCCAGAATACTGTAACAATTTTTTGTCACTAAAAGCCTTAAGGGGAATTCAAATCTGTTGGAATAAATGT
Organism: Aegithalos caudatus; assembly: GCA_013389925.1. Classification (NCBI taxonomy): domain Eukaryota; kingdom Metazoa; phylum Chordata; class Aves; order Passeriformes; family Aegithalidae; genus Aegithalos; species Aegithalos caudatus. The sequence goes on from WEIU01013417.1 coordinate 25,610, forward strand.
AATAGCTTTATCCACCTTAAAGCAGTAAGTAAGTCAGAGAGCAAAAGGAAACAAAACAAAACAAAACATTTAAAAATATTGTATATACTTAATAAATTTTAATAAGAGCCTGATGAGAGAGTATGTTGTGTACTGTGCTGATAATGTAGAGCTGGATGCAACATTTCAGTAAAGGAGTGTATATCAAACAAATGGCTACCTGTGGTAATTACTGTAAGTAGTATGCATATACAGTATTGCAGATTATTTTAAAGACTATTAAGTCAATATCAACTATCTAAATGTTCTCCTTGGTTTTCAGTCCATGGTATCTCTAGTAGGCTGGAAATAGCTGAAATAACAATGTGCCTCATTCTTATCTCATATATTTCCTTTTCATATACAGTTGTATAAGATCATCAGTGATCATGCAATCACCTCAGAGTCATATATATAGCTCGGACTTCTTCCTTCTCAGTGATACTTTTCTCTCTTTCCTCTTTATTGGCTTTTATCTGAAGTTATACATGCTACAGTATCTTTGTGTAAACTAACTTTTTACGTCTCAAGGTTCTCAGAGTTTAAAAATGTAAACAAATATTAGCACTAATATATCAGTGATCTGAATACATCAAAAGGTTTGGGTTGGGTTTTTGTAGTTGACTGTTTGTTTGTTTTTTGTTGGTTGGCTTACTTTTTTTTAATTAATATTTTTGTAAAGGTTTCTACTCTGAAACATGATCAATCCCATGTGAAGATGATCAATCTACTTCACAGTGAAACTAAATATTTCCTTTACCTTTTTCCATTTTGTATATGTGGATTTATTGGACAGCAAATGGTTGTCATTTTATCTAGCTCACGCAATTTTTTTTTTTTTTTTTTATGTAAATGAAAGTACAGTACCTCACATTTAGCAGCCTGGTCTATTATCCTTTGTTCACAGACTTTCAAACAGTAAGCTCAGACCTGCATTTGATACCAACATTCAACAGAAATCTACTTTCATTATCTCTACAAAGAGGGAGGATGGGTTATTCTTTCCCATAAAATTGTGAAAATGATCAGGTCCAAGAAAGTATTCAGGGATGAGGTGCAGTTTCCCAGAGGAAATGGTGATGTGCAGCAGCAGTCCCTAGGTGCTTGCTCTGAGATGTTGAGAGGCATTGGCTCCAGCTACAGCAGTCAGGCAACTAAATACTTCCTGTCAAGCGTGAGGTGAGCAAGACATCCCGAGAGGGGAAACTGAAGGGATAAAAAAGAAGCTTGCTGGTTTTGTTGGCAAGAAACAGCTGAAAAGCTAGTCTTCTGTTCCTCAGTCTGACCACTTCAGTTGGAAAGTAGTGGGAGGCCAATTCTCTTCTTATTCTGAAAATTTCTCATTCATCTCTTTTACGTCATGAAAGAAAGAGTTAATTTGCTCTATATGTGCTCTTTGGGGTGTAGTGGTCAGAGTGAAAGGCAAATTAAGGGACTGTTGGTCTTGTTCTACTAAGTAGAGAGAAATGAGAGAATAATTTGAAGAAGAGACAGAGACAAAAAGAACATGTAAGCATGAGCTTAGCAAACCAAGAAAATGAGAGCATTTTCTTTAGGGAGACAGCAGTTTGTGTTCCCTACGATTCAAGGTCTGACCCATCACAACTGTTCCCAGGATAGCAGAGGTGACCAACAGCAGCATATACAGTCAGTAACTGCCTGAGCTCTCCTCAAAATTTCAGGAAAGGCATCCAGGTCTTCTGCAGTCTACGGTAAGAGTGTAATGCATAATTTCCTATTAGAAAGTCTAAATGAAGTTATTGAGATGAAATAGTCTTCATGAAGTGCATTGTTCTCTTTAAACAGATAAATTTAAAGTGTAGGTGCTGATAGAGAATTTTTTTTAAATAAACAGTAGAATGAAAATAAAAACATATCAAACATATGGACATATAAGCCTTTAAGTGAGTAGACAAACTTCAAATTTTTATAATGCAGACAGGAATTCTTTTACCTGTTTAACTTGCCAGATAAATTTTAGGAATTGCCTTATACAACGCAGACCTCTTTCTGATGTGTGAACGGACTATTTCTGCTTCTAGCGTGTGTTGTCCTATTATTAGGGATCACATATACCTATGTTTTTCAAAAGAAAATGCTTAATTGTGAGTCTTTTTCAACTTCCTTATGATTCCAGTCTATAGATTAATTATAAAGGCCCATGTTGAACATAGTTACACATATTCATAACAATGAAAATAGTTTAAAAGAATCTGGAAAAACACGTCACAGTGAGGTTGCCCACAGAATCATTAAACATGAATCATCCTTGGGTGCCTAGTCAAATTTAATTAGTGGAATGTAATTAGCATCTAATTATAATATCCCATATGAAAAATCTTGGCTGCCTTTTGCCATATTCTAGCCAAAATGTGACAGGAAGCACTGCAAGTCGTAAGATGCTCTTCTTTTAGCCAAAGAAAGAATTCAAAAATATGCTTGCTTATTTTCTTGGATTTAACACTTACTGTTTTCATGTTATTATCTGAGGAATCGTTGGGTGGTAGCATGAATCCAAAGTGGTTAAATAAATATCTACTAGAATAATGTAGCATGTACAACCCTAGCAACAGGAGTAGCATAAAGTCAGGACCACCCTAGGTGTCACCTTGGAGACAAACCCCCAGTGGTGTATGACTCCTTGGCTACTGAAAACCATTTCTATGACAGAAATAGCTTAGTGACCTGTGTAAATTATAATAACAAATAAATCAATGCGGGGAGTGGCAAAGTATTTAAAATATGAATATGACTTTTCAATGGATTTAGATAATTTTATCTTTTAAATTGACAGTGCTGTTGATTTCTCCCCTTGCTCAGACAGGGTGAAAGAATAAGAACTCACTTTGAAGGTAGATTAAAAGAAGTGGGAAAGGTGAGAAAATAAACAGTCATGGTGGATAACAACAGAGAAAAATAAATTACATTTTAAAAATTACTTGTTTTATTGTTTTCATTAAACTGCAGTCTTAAAGAGCATAGTTTAATAAACACTCCCTGCATGATATATAGGAAAACAACATCCTACTAAAATGAATCATTATATTCTAAGATAATGAAGAATTGTTTATCAATTTTGGGTGACAAGGTTTTGGCAGTGGGAGAACCACAGGGGTGGCTTATGTGAGAAGCTGCTAGAAACTTCCTTCATGTCCAGCAGAGGCAATGCCAACAACTTCCCTGCTGGATCTGCCATGAGCAAAGGCTAAGCCCAGCAGCAGTGGTGATAGTGCCTCTGAGACAGCAGATTTAAAAAGGGAATAAAGTTATTGTGTAGAAGCAGTTATGGTCAGAGAAGAGATGATGTTGGAGGTTGGATATTGTTTCCTTTGTGTTAGTTGAATTTTTTCCTTTAAGTTGCTAGGTAACTAACTGCTGGGTACTTAACCAAGACAATAGGGTGGCCAAGCACCAGTTTCAGAGCTGATATATTCTGATAATGGGCCATTAACACTCACTAATGACCTGACACATTACATCATCCCATTGTGAGATGCTCCACCCAGCTGGGGGGTCCCAAGCATTCCTACCTAGATATAAAGGGGAGACACAAGAACAGCAGGACCTTCCTGTTTTCCAGTGGATTCCCAGAGGAAGACTGGATCCATCTTGCCACCACTGGACTTTCTTCAGGACCATCTCTACTCTACAGGACTGCATCTGTTAGTCCAGAAGGATTCATCTGGACTGCTTCTAACACCCTGACCAACAGGGTGTCAGGTCACGTCCCTGACTCTCAGGGTTTCCTGGGGTTTTTTTTGTTTGTTTTATTTGCATGTTTATTTTCTGTACTACTACATTTGTATTTTTAATATTCCCATTAAAAAACTGTTATTCCTATTCCCAAAACTTTGCCTGAAAGCCCCTAATCGCAAAATTATAATAATTTGAGGGAGGGGTTGACATTCTCTATTCAAAGGGAACTTCCAGCTTTTTCTGGCAGATACCTGTCCTTTCAAAACCAGGACAGGTGAGTACGAATGTATGAGAGAAACAGGGCTGCAGACACCATGGTCAGTGTAGGAGAAGGACAGAAAGGAGGTGCTCCCAGTGCTGGAGCTGAGATTCTCCTGCAGCCCACGGTGAGACAGGACATGCCCTTGGAGATCCCCAGGAGAACCAAGAGCCACTTGCAGCCCCTGAAGGATCTCACGCTGGTGCAAGTGAATGCCTGAAGGAGGCTGTGACCCTGTGGAAAGCCCGTGCTGGAGCAAGGTCCTTGAAGGACCAGTGGACCTGTGGAGAGAGAAGTCTACTCCCAAGAAGGTTTGCTGGCAGGACTTGTGGTTGCGTGGGAAACCCACACTGGAGCAGCCTGNAGTACGAATGTATGAGAGAAACAGGGCTGCAGACACCATGGTCAGTGTAGGAGAAGGACAGAAAGGAGGTGCTCCCAGTGCTGGAGCTGAGATTCTCCTGCAGCCCACGGTGAGACAGGACATGCCCTTGGAGATCCCCAGGAGAACCAAGAGCCACTTGCAGCCCCTGAAGGATCTCACGCTGGTGCAAGTGAATGCCTGAAGGAGGCTGTGACCCTGTGGAAAGCCCGTGCTGGAGCAAGGTCCTTGAAGGACCAGTGGACCTGTGGAGAGAGAAGTCTACTCCCAAGAAGGTTTGCTGGCAGGACTTGTGGTTGCGTGGGAAACCCACACTGGAGCAGCCTGAAGGAGTAACTCCCATGGAAAGGACCCATGCTGGGACAGCTCATGAAGGACTACAACTCAGAGGAAGGACTCACACTGGAGAAGTCTGTAGAGGACTGTCTCCTGTGGGAGAGACCCCATAAAAGAGCAGGGTGAGGGTGTAAGGAGTTATCTTCCTGAGGAGGAAGGAGGGACAATGTGTGCCCCCTCTCTTTTTCTGAGGAAGGAAGGATGCTGAGAATCAGGAATTCCCGATCCCAGCTAAGCTAGGAAAAAAGAAAGGGTAGGCAGAAGATTTTTTCAAGACTTGGGTTTACTTCTCATTATGCTACTCTAATTTGANTTGCGTGGGAAACCCACACTGGAGCAGCCTGAAGGAGTAACTCCCATGGAAAGGACCCATGCTGGGACAGTAACTGGTGGACTACAACTCAGAGGAAGGACTCACACTGGAGAAGTCTGTAGAGGACTGTCTCCTGTGGGAGAGACCCCATAAAAGAGCAGGGTGAGGGTGTAAGGGGTTATCTTCCTGAGGAGGAAGGAGGGACAATGTGTGCCCCCTCTCTTTTTCTGAGGAAGGAAGGATGCTGAGAATCAGGAATTCCCGATCCCAGCTAAGCTAGGAAAAAAGAAAGGGTAGGCAGAAGATTTTTTCAAGACTTGGGTTTACTTCTCATTATGCTACTCTAATTTGAATGATTATAAATTTAAACAATTTATTCACTTTGAGTCTGTTTTGTCTGTGACAGTAACTGGTTAGTGATCTCTCCCTGTCCTTAATCCAACCCACAAGTCTTTTGTTATATTTTCTCTCCCATGTCCAATGGAGGAGGGGAGTGATATAGCAACTTTGATGGGCACCTGGTGTCCAGCCATGTAAATCTACTATAATCACCATTCCATTCACATGAAAATGAAAATATTTCCCCACAAACCTTCAATTAACTGTATGAATGTTTAGTTCCTCATTCTTGGAATCTGGTTAGGGCTTTGATGTTAATTTCTCACTGCTGATGGACTGAGGAGTTAATCTGTTTGTGGGGCATAGCTGCTTTCATTTGTTATAAGTAGCAACACTAAACAAATAGGAAATCAAAATAACATTTAAGTTTAAATTAGACAGTTACAATGAAGTCATTATCATGCAAACTATATTTTATATAGTTATCAATTTAAAATGGTGTAATTTGGCAAAATTATTTTTTTCATAAATTTAGGAACCAGCATAAATCTGAAGTCTATATACCAATAGTTTAGGTTACCTGTTTCTGAATGAGACTTCTTCTGTTAAAGGAGATTTAACAGAATTAGGACCAAATGTCATCTAGTCTTTCATCAATTATAATCATAATATAAAATATATTTTTATTTGCTTATAAGTTTTAGAATGTTACTAATTTTGTGAAGCAGTATGTGTTTTGTATATTTTGTATTTTCCAATGAAAAGAAAGGGCACTTGTTATGAAAAACAGAGCCACATCATCTTCTTTGTTATATTTTAAATTGATTATATTTAACTACATTTAATTTGCATAGTTAAAACACTTTTGCTTATTATGATAATGAAAAACAAAAGAATGTGTAACACTTCATTATATTATGTACATGCAACTGAATTAACATTTACTTGAGTATTAAAATTCAAATTAAAGCTGTTTGTTTTCAGAAGGAATAGTTGTCTGTCTGTCTGCTGGTAAGCTTTGGAAGTCATGAAAATTTTAGAAAACAGTGTTAATATTTCCTTTTTTTCCAAATTTTTTTCAAATTGCTCCTTTTATTTTTTTTTTTTCTGTTAGCTGATATCTTCCTAAATTACCAAGAGGGCATGAAATAAATAGCTCTTCTACATCTTTAAGATTATTAGTCATGACCAACTGCTCTATATTCTGAAAGCTCATGAAAAAGTAGACATAAGGAACGGGACAAAAGGTATCAGAAAAATCATGATGCTGATACAGATTTAGTATGGGTACTATTAATGATATATAACTCTTTTTTATGTAACCATATGGTTGTAAAGGTCTAATTTGAGTAAACTCTCTTGTGGTACATGGAAAATGAAGAAAATTATTTTCCTCCATTGATCATATCCCTGTTGATTATAAAATATTTATATGTTTTACTTTGTTTACTGGAACTTATATAGCAACTGCCATGGCCTCTGAAGCCTAACAGGCTATGCAAACCAGTAGAGTGGAAGCAGAATTTCAACATAATTTTAAGATTTATTGGAACTTTAATGCTCTGTGTTTTACTGAAAATCCAGTGAGAAAAAAAATAACTCTTCTCTTTCGTTCTCTGTCCTTTTCAAATCTGAGTTTGCCAGACTTGAAAGCCTTTTTGGACATGCCTTAACTGCTTGATGAAAACTGTGATGTAATTTCTTCAGGCATGGCCAAATTAAGTCTGGGGTGGTTCTTCTCCATAAGTGCTTACAGGATCAAGCCTGATGGTCACAAACAGAGAGGAGAAAGTTGCTGTGGTCTGAGCCCTGAAGAGCTTTTGCAACCATCCAACTTCTGTCAGTGTCCTTTGCTGATGCCCAGATATTTCTTAGTCTGCAGTGGAAGGCAATGCTAGTGGTACCAAGGAAATCATATGGTACTTTTCATGTGTGCAGCCATCCTTGAAAGACTCACAAGAGAACAAATTAAGAGTTTGTGGCTACACAGGAAACCTGTCCATGACTTAATAAGGAACCTAGCAGCTTAGAGGCAACCCATCATGGACCTGTTTGCTTTCTATCATGAAGATTTTGATTAGTACTTTTTGAAATCATGTAAAGGCCTTTTCTGTAAAAAGCATAGTGAGTACTCTTCTGCATATATAGGTTTGAAAAGCTCAAAAATGTTTTCCTTTGATTTAGTAGAGAATGTGCTTGTGTAGTTTGTTTCCTGTGAATCTGAATTAATCTCATAGATTTTTTTCAATTTTTCCTCAGGCTTTGGTGCAAATGATAAATAAATAGCAGCTTTCCAATTATACAGATTAGATATGCTCTGATATAATAGCATTAGCCTGGAAAATAATGTGATTAGCATTACAGAATGTCAGTACATTTAAGCAGTACGGCTCCAATCTCCTGTGATTTTTCATTATTAACGTTCTGCTAAAATAATTGTGTCTGCATGAAAATACTTCTCTATTCAGCAAATGTTTCTCTGCATTGTCCAAAATGAAAAGCTAATAAATAGAACTTCACGTCACCATGAACCAGCCATAACCTGAGTTGCTGTGAGCTGTTTGTTAATGCCACAGGGCCTGAAGGAGAATTAAGAAGCTCTGACACGATTCTTCTTTGAGGACTTAAATACCAATTTTTCTCACAGAATGCCATTGGACCCTGTCAGAGACAGTCATTGAGTTCCTTGACCTCTTTGGAGAGTTAAGTCTGAAGACAAATTTCAACAATGCCACCATTTCTATCTTCCTGCCAGTGTGGAAAATCACCTCAGCTCTGAAATCCAGACTAAGGTCAAAAGAGATGAATGTACTAAACTTTGTCTTTGGGCAATTCAGATGTAATTCCCTTTGGCTACAGTATCAACCACCCTGCATTTTGTCAGGGTGATACTAAAGATCTGATCTATGGATTTCTGAGATCTGTAAATTTCTGAGAACAATTATACAGATCTACTGTGCTCAGTATTCAGTTATAGGTGTGTCTTGAGTCTTGAGATACTCTGTACACTCAAATCACCTGCACAGCAGCCAGCTTGATATAGAACTTTGAGGAAAACCACAGAACAAGAATTATCTGCTAAGCCTGCTCTTTGTCTGTGACTTCCCATTTGAGGTAACCCTTTGAGATGCATTCATGATCTAGCTCTCTCTTAAAAATGATGCCTCAGGATACACAGTGTGAAAACAGGCTCCTTCCTGGTCCTGAAGAGCTGAAAGAATTTAGTATACACTCACTCCTAACTGCATTCTTGAATCTGACTTTTTAAAGAATGAGAAGGCAGCAATGACAACATGACATTTTCTCTCTCTTAGAAAATACTGTTCTGGAATAAATATCTTAAATTTTATTTTCATAATATAAGCACAAACCTCCAAAATATTCAGGATTTTACCTGATTAGCTAGGCATATTGAAAGTCTAAAAGAGAGAAGTTACATGAAAATCAGCAGTAATAACAGATTCATATTAAAAAGATGCACATTAAAATAAAACTAACATACAGAGAATAATACTAGTAATTCAAAAGATTAAAAAAAGAGGTTAAAACCAGAATTAGTGCTGACTGGACAGAAATAATTTCCAAAGGTGACTTCACATTACTTTGGAAAAAGGTCTGTCATTTCAGACAGCTTGCTATTAATAGTTTGCTATTAACACTCGTTAATATGGTTGCAAAGACCATGTCTTAAGATGTACCATAACCTTTGAAATCTGTAAGAGTACTAAGAAAAGACAGACACCTGTCTAATATTTTTGGACAGAAAGAGAAATTTCAATGTGTATTTCAGAAACGGGATAGTAATATGATGGACTCCTAGTGAAATCCTTAACCAGAATCTAAACCACATGGTATTAGCTTGTTCCATTTAAGCAAGTTATATAAGAAATTTATAACTTAGTATACTATTAAACAAAAACAGGCAGCAAGATAAAAAATCATGCAAAACGTGGGCATGAAGTTATCCCTTTCTTACTCCAGATTATATGGTTGTTTGAAATGAGAATTTTCTCTTTTCCTGTCCTTATGGTGGGCTGTTACTTTTAAAAACCTCACTTCCAGTTGGTGCAGTATCTTGCTTAAAATTATTTCCCATTTAGTGACAATCTAGTCAAATGATATTGACATATATAGGTCATTAGTTCTTTGAAACAAGGACCATTTTCTAAAATTTTTATATAATGAACTAATATTCTATATGATATTTTATGGTCCACATCAGTCTTCAAACCTCTGTATGCTGCATTTGAAAATCAAAAATAATTTGGTGACACAAAAATTGACCCTTTGTAAACAGTGTCTGTTTCCTCTCTTACCCTAGTCCGGTGACTCTTCATCTCTTATCTAACTGAAGTCTTACATGGATGTCAAAGGGGTCTTGGAGGGGTGAATCAGAGAACATCCCAGGTGTACTCAAGTATTTGAGATACACACCCTTCTAGAAATGTGTACTGTTGCTCTCAGAGTGACTCTGGGAGATCTTATCCATAAAGAAGGTGATAGTTCTAAGGAAGAATGTAGATCTTCCCCACCACCTCTCTCAATTCTCACATAACTTCAGATTTATAGAGCACTCACCAGGACATTTTGGTCTTTGAATTTAAATTAACATATGTACTTCCAGAAGTACTTAAGTAGTGAAGTTTTTAAAGGGGAACAACTGTTCCTCTCTTTTGGAAGTCATTTGACTAATAATCAAGTCCATCAATCCTCATTTACAGCTCGCAGTTCCCACTGCTGAGCAAACTTCATTGTTTCACTCTTGCACCTTTGGATCTGACCACCTGGTAGGGGCAAGGCTGTGGGTTCTGCCTTGCTGTATATGGGGTTTGGTGTAGATGGAGTGTATGTGTAGGTATCAAACCATCTCACCAGCCCTACTTACTCTGTTTCTTTTACACCATGGAGAGGTTTGCGATGTG
>WEIU01013418.1:348-12443 GCA_013389925.1 Aegithalos caudatus
TCTGGAATTAAGACTGTGTCCTGCACAGTTTTCTGATGAAAGCTCACATGTAGTGGACGGTGGAGATTTCAACTAAATTTGAGGCTACCTCTTGGGATCTAGTGCCTTGAGGTCCCTGTAGTAAGCACTATTTAATATGATCCTTGGGTATATGAAGAGAAAACAAGCCCAGGGAAGGGACTTCCACAATATCTAATGGAATCACTAAAACCAATGTTATGATATTAAATACAGAACTAGCTTCCCTCTCCCTCTCCNCCTCTCCCTCTCCTCTCCCTCCCCCGCCAGTACTTGCAAAGAAAAGCTGTACATATTTCTTCTCTCCCATCTAGGCAAGACAGACTTGGCACCTGAGAGTAAAATAGCCAGTCAGGCTCTGAGCAAGGTTGTGTGTCTCCTGCTGTTCTCAGCACCTAGGGCAGGTTGGATCCTGGTGATTCCCTTTTCCGTGCACAGGTGTTCTGAGACAGGTATGTCAACTCTGAATTTCTCTCTGGGACACAGGCACTTTGAAGCTATTTCCTGTAGCTCTTAACTGGTCAAAATCTAATTGTTACTCAGCATGACTCCAGTGATAGCTTCTCCCATGTTCAGTTCTCAATTTCCTTGAATGGATTGACACTGTTAGAGTAAGAGCTGTTTACAAGGGAGAAATTTGTCAAGAGAAAAAGGGGTAAGCTACTTGATTGTGTAGACATTTAGGTCTTAGTGTTAAAGAGTTACCCAGCTGAAAAAGATAGCTTTTCTTACACAGAGATAATCAGGGAGAAGAATAGATGTGTGGCTGGGAATAAATTACAGACACATCTATCTATAGCCAGACACCAAGAAGATTTCTAGGAAAACCTGGCATTAGACCATGTTGTGGAGGATTCACTGACATTGCAACAGACATGAAGAGATGGTGTCCAGCTGTAAAAAACAGCCATGAAGTGTTAGTGGCTTTTTTAAGCTCAACAACGCAGAAAATAAAATTTAACCACTTGTCTTAGCCAGTTTCTTTCTGGCTTCTTAGGAGCTTGAGACAAACTCTGGTAATGATCAAGAGGCAGGAACTGGCCTAGTGGCAGGAGCTATCCATTCAGGAGTCCCATTACACTGGACTCAGGTGGTGCCCCTTAGGTTAGCTCTGAGACTTGGGAATCTCACTTATTGCATGGGAAGATTGCTTCTCCAACTCCCAATTCACAATGGACTTGAAGAAAGAAGTATATACCAGTATTTTCCTAGAACCTGGATTCTTGTTCTTGTTGCCTGGCCTATTGATGCTTTTGGTATTAATTTTTTATAGGATAAAATCTGAAATGCTTCTTGGAGCAGAAGCATTGCCTCATAGGTAAATACTCAGAGAGCAACATTTGTGTTTCCCAGTGCTAAAGAACTGGTGAAAAGAAAAGCTTATATAGATACCTAACATGTCTGGAAGGCAGCTGAGATGGATAATTGGTGCCTCACATTTAAGCAGATTGTACTTGCATGCAAGGTTTGTGGGACTCAGCAGTACAATCAATTAATTTCTAATATCCCCAGTGGCCTCATCTCTAAGTGGTGTCAGAATGTACCTAACACAGGTACACTGTGCACTTCAAGACCACGTAAACTGGTGAGGGTAGTAAACACCAAGCAAAAGGAGAAATAAGTCCAGGGCCAGAGGAGAAGAAGGGGAGAGGTCCTCACTGGAGCAGAAGGAGGGAAGAGGATACCATGGCAGGGACTGGAGCCAAAGGAGCAGGAGCTGAGGCCTGCAGCCCTGAGGAGCTGTGTCCTAGTATGTGCTGGCCCCAGTCAGCTGAGCATTGCCTGGGGTGAGGAGCAAAAAGGGTAGTGGGAGGAAGAAGCATCTAAAGGGAAGCAAGGTTTTTCTCTCAGGTTTGGTTGGGTTTTTTTGTCAGTCTCCCTTGATACCAGAATCTGTATTTAATAGATTGTAAAATGGCAAATAAATTAATTTGTGGAAATTCCCTAGAGTAAAGTTTTTGCCAGTAATACTGTCTTGTTGGAATTTTTTTTTTGATACAGTTTGTGACAGTTGGTCTTTGTCTTTTCCCAGGACAAGGACACTTGCATTATCCAGTTCTCAGGTGGTTTAATTCTTCCTTGCTTTTGAAATGCCAGAACAGAGGGACATTTCCTAATACACTCAGGCTGTCATTGGAAAATGCTTTGCCAATTGTGTGAGATACACTGGACACTGGAATGAAAAAAAAAAGGCTGTTATCAGGAAGACTTTTATCCCATTTCTTCTATCATAATGCAACAGGCATGCCTGTACCATTTATGAAGAGAATTTCATGAACCTGATCTTTACAGCTCCCACCATAGCACCTTGTTGGAGTCCAGGGCACATGGAAAATCCCTCGGGCTGTCCTGGGGGGTTCAAGACCCTGGCTGAGACCCCAGGAAAGCATTGCCTTTGACCTTAGTCCATGGGAAAAACTTCCAACACTCAGATTAATTAAAAGCAACAAAGATTAGAAAGAATTAGTAGTTTAGTTTGTCACAGGGTGAAAATTTGTAATTTGGGGTTTTTAGTATGGAGATAGATGAGAGCAAGATGGAAGGTTTTGGGCAGTGTCTCATGCCCTTCTTCTTCTTCTTCTTCTACTCCATTTTCTGCTGTGGCCCTGGCACAAAGACATTGATAGGATCACTTTGATGTAGAAATTGCGTGTTTAGAATAGGTAGCAATTGCTGGCGTAAAATTGTAAATAGTATATTCTACGAGTTACTTGGATTAGAAACCTTTAAAAGACCTTGAATTTCTCTGTCTGGGGTCTTGCCACGGTGTCTTCCAATGCGCGCTAAACCAGGCAAAAGGTGGCACGCAGACTTTGAGATAAGAAATTGAATAAACATCTCTAAAGACCGAAATTGCAAGTTCCTTTTATCTTTTCAACCCTGGCACTGGACTGTATGGGAAGAAACCCTAATCAGGAGCTTCAGAGGGAGGAAATCCATCAACACCTGACAAAGACAGAGAAGTTGTATCCATTCCATTCCATTCCATGAACTTTGATGAGGCAGGAGTACTCTGTGTGCTGCTTAGCTACTGCCGTGTTTGCATGCCTGGCTGAAACAATAGGACTTTGTTACCTGTGCTACACAGTGACAGCCCATGGCCCTGAGGTTGCCTGACCACAGGTGACGTGGGAAATGCAGCACCTCAAAGCCCTGTGTCCAAAGGGACCAGTTTAATTGTCAAGCTGGGGGCAGCCAGTGGGAGATGTGTACCCTCTGTGCCTTCACCAGCCAGCATGCAAGAAAGGATCACTTTTCCCTTGGCCTTCAGGAAAATGCCCACAAAGGAATGATGGGGGTGGCTGGGTGATGGGGGCAGCAGAATGGGAGGTGAATTCCTGCTTTCCTCTAGGGTGGCTGGTCTGTCTGGAATATAAAATTCCAAAGAAACCCCAGAAGTTATTCTGGCACCAGGACCCAGAACTAACAAGATGTTTATTCATGTTGAGGAGCTGCTTTTCCTTTGCTTTGGGGGTGCACAGTGATACTGTGAAATAGCCCCATGAAGGGTGCTGGCAGGGTGGGTGACTTCTCTGCTGCATAATGAGATTGAATTAATTTGATTTTTCATTTTTGTTTTTGGGAAGAATGAAGGTGCCTAAGTGTTTTAACTGTCTGGGTGATACTGTGGATAGAAACTGTCTGTTTCAATTGAACTTTANGATTTCCCAATTTGCGTCCATGAGAACTGCAAAAGGTTTGCCTCTTTGATCAGTTGTTATTACTAGGGAGTATGTTATCTTTGTAGTCTTTTTTTTTCCGTACATGTTTATAAGTTTCCTCATAAAATAGTCTGTCAGGTCTCAGAGATCTTCAGGAACTGTAAGCACATTATTTATGGAGAAAAAACACAGAGTAGAACTACAGTGCCTCATTTACTCCTGCTTTGATCAGGCAATATCTGCTTGAAATTTTTTGGAAGCTTTTATTTTAAACACTACCTTATTATTTTGAATATGTGTATCAGAGAATACTGATCGGAACATGAACTGGGCTTTGATTAATATATTAGAGCTCAGAGACACTGTTATGGGTTCAGGAGGATGCCCATGCACAAAAAACCCCCCTGAAGACGCACTAGGATTTGCAAAGAAATTAATTTTATTAGTCATGTTATCAATGAATCCATACCAACCCCTGGATTCTGGAGAAGCCACTGAGCAGCAGAAGGCAATTGAGCATGGCTTCTGAGAGGAAGGGCTAGAAAGGTAGCCCACTTTCAGGGTGTCCCCTGGATGTAAACAGCATGCATCATGTCTTCTCTCTCCTCCACCCCAGGACCCCATCTCATATCTCCTCCTCAGGAGTAGCCATTTTCAATATCATCTCAGATACGCCAGCATGTGAGATAAGGTTGTAACCCATGAAAACACTTCCATGCCAGTAATGGCTTTATTGTGTATCATTTGCCTTTCACAGGATGAATTGCACCAGGTGACCCCAATACATAGTTTAATACCAACTAATAAGGTCTTCTTCTACCTTATCTTGTTCATGTGCACAACAGCAGGCTTTAGACATGTCTTTGGACCCTGACACATACACAAGAAAGGTATCTCAGGGGCTAATGTGAACATCTGTTCTGTTATCTGAGGTGGGGGGGTGGGGGGGGAATGACCTTTCAAATCCCTCCCCATTACTGGAAGGAAATTTTATACTTCCCTGTCAGGCAAATTTTCTGGCAAACACACAACTAATGTGACACTGACCTTCTGCTCTGTGTTTCTGTGCCAACAGGATATTAGAGAAGCTATCTCCATGTCAGGTTAATCCAGTGTCTCCTGGCATATGTTGATTTATTATGGGTGTGCATGTCAGGATATTACCTTCTTCTTCTGTTGCTGGTGCAAACATGGAAGTCTGCTTGTCTTGCTCTAACTGTGCCTGTATATTTTTATCAATGTGTTGTTTTCATTTTGTGAGCCAGAATGTTTGCAGAGGTGTTTCTACCTGGGTAACTTGCTTTATATACAATATAGCAGAACCCTCTAGAGAATTTCTGCATTTCCTAGAATGCTGATATGTCAGATGGAGACTTCATGTTCTTAGATAAAGATTTTTCTGATCCCTGAGTTTTGACAGCCACATTCAATATTACTTTATATAAATGAACCAGGGTGCATCCTGATCCCACCTTGGTCTTTCCCTGGTATGTACCTTCATTTTTATTCACTCTTTTTTTATCCTTGCTGGTCACCTGAAATATGGTCCAGGAAAATCACTTCTCTTCAGTTAGCAGTGATTTCAGATTACTAATTGTAAAACACAAATGTAATGCCAGTTGCCTTCCTTTCCGTTTACCTATCTTGGATAGGAATTATCCTCTAACTAAAAGAATGTTTTTTCTTCTTTCTTTTCCCAGGACATTACACAAATATTCTTTGTGTCCACTTGGAGTGGAAGTGCAGTGACCACCTGCATTGGTCCAACATTCAGCTCTCTTCACTGCTTGTTACAAATGAGTGTTTGAGATCGCTTGAAAAATCACTGGCAAGACTATCAGTGAAAGCCAGATTTAATAATAAGCAACAGCACAAAAAAGTTCATTGGCAAGGCTCACTCTACTACTTACAGGACAGTTAAGGCACACCGAGGAAAAAACAGTAACAAAAGACAGTCAATCAAAACAGAAATTTAGTGAGAAATATGTGTGTGTATGTGCTTATGTGTGTGTGTGTATTTAGTTGCATGTGAAAAGGAATAGAAAAGGCAAGGATAAAAAAAATACAACCTAAAAGCTTAACAGCACTCAAACCTAACCGTTCTTAATGTATAACTTAACAGTTTAGCAGGGAATAGCGCTTAACAGCATTTAACTTACCTTATAACTTAAACTAACTTGCAGGTCTAACTTACTTAGATATCTAAGGTATTTAAACATCTAAGAGAGGAGCATTTCTCCCAGATTTGCTATAGCAAAGTACATGTGTATACACACAGATATGAAGGTCAGTGCAAGGTGCCTGTGAAAAATTCCTCTTGAAGGTAGTGAAATACTCACTTCGTATGCTTTTGCATGTCCTCAATGGGTGAAGGGTTGAGC
This sequence comes from Aegithalos caudatus, assembly GCA_013389925.1. Classification (NCBI taxonomy): domain Eukaryota; kingdom Metazoa; phylum Chordata; class Aves; order Passeriformes; family Aegithalidae; genus Aegithalos; species Aegithalos caudatus. Next base: position 6,410 of record WEIU01013418.1, read on the forward strand.
CTTGAGGAGTTTGGCCCAGGATTTGTTGTCATTCAGTGATCCTGAATGTATAGCAAACCTCAGAGCTTGCAAGCTCTGAGAGGCCCCAGTTAGATGGAGGTCACTGGTCGCAGCCCACTGCAGCCCAAAGAGCTCAAAGGACTCATTTTGGACCGCTGTTTATAGGATCACAAGAAAGTGGGCTTTAGTCAGAACAATGTTTCATCTTTGCCTCACTTTGTGTCGGCACACTTTCTTTGAAAGTGTGAGAACAGAGATATTTTGCCATTGAGGCAAGGAAAATAATTTCCAAGGCTGTTATGAAAAAAACTGTAGCTAATTAGAAAACAGCAGTTCTGGGCACAGACAGTGTTTCTGATAAGTTCAAGAGAAGCTGAGCCAGGGTGCTGTTCATCAAGGCCGAGGCCTAATGAGCATTTCTTAGATTGCTGCAAGGCCTGAAAAAGCACCACCACAGTGCTCTCTTGCCTTTGTTGACCAGACCTCCATTAACTATTAAAAGCACTTGGACACTCACCTCCAATATAAATAGGTCCTTACACAGTCACCATCTAGAGTGGGTGAACAGTTCTAGGTAAAGAGGCTTCAGTTTATGTGTGCAGATTTATTTGAATCTGCAGCAGACTCCCCTCTCACGGTTCTCGTATCTGTCTGCCACTTCCATAAAGTCTGTTTAGAAGAGTAATGTCTTCTAATGGAGTGTTCTGCCAGTAAAGCAAAAATTCACCTGTACAGATTCTTCTGGGTCATTCTAAGGTTACAGGATGATAAAATCAAGATTTTAGGGAGAGGCAAATCGCCAGTAACTATTTCAAATCCCTTTGCAGTCTCATGTATTATCGTGAATGGACTGAGTTTAAAACAAACCCAATAAACTGAAGAGCAACAAACTCATTCTGCCTGAATAGGGAGGACTGTTAATTGATATGGAACAGAACCTCAACAGGCAGGCAGGCCAACTCTGTGGAGAATGTGTTGACAGCAGTATATTGCCATTCCTATCCCAAAGTCTCCTTGAACATCTGCAATTACCTGTCTTTCTCAGTTTCATGGGTTGTCCTCACAGAGAGTTCTTGTCGCACATGAGAACATAACCCTGGTGGGGAGTGCTCTGCTGAGGGGTAAGTGAGGTAATTCTCCCTTAGGGACATAGTGGGTCAAGTCTGTCTTGTCTTCTTTGTACTTTCATCTGGAGCAACATGATATCTGTCTGTGAATGGAATCTTCTCTGTGATTTTGAAGGTTCTAAGGGGTATTTTTGATTCTCTTTTTTTTTGTTGTTGTTGCTGGTTTTTTTTTTTAGATCATGCAGAAAAGTATACAGGTGGCAAAGATTAGATTATGATCTTGTGTAGATTAATTTTTTGTGAAATAGAGTGTAAAGAAGTGCCATTCCACGTGACTCTCAATTGTTTCTACAGCTTTCATGGTGAATCACTAACGGTTTGGACTTATTTCAATATTATAAAGAAGCACAAATCAATTTTTTGAGCTGTTTTCGGGAGCTGTTTTATTTATTTGACTTCCTTATAAAGCCTGTGTAATTAAGGTCACAGGCAGTTATAAGTTTAGTATATTTTCCAATTTAACTTTATGAACACTAAATGTTATGAATGTATTTTACCTTCAAATAGAACTTTTTTTTTTTACTTAGGCCAGCCCTAGATCATCAAGGCATCATAATAGAGATTCTTAGTGGTTTTGGAACACAGCAGAGATAGTACTTGTCCTCAGTCCAGCCTCTGTCACACCCATAACTATGCCTTGCTCCAGAAGCAGCCCCCCACACACTTGGAAAGAAAATAGCCAAGGAACTTTTGTCACTGTGGGAAGCCATAGGCTCTTTTCTTTTATGCAGTGTACTGTATAGAAAAATGCTGGTATCAGATGAGGTCTGAGCCATAAGAAGATTCATATTTACAAGCAGTGCCAAAAGTCAGACTTGCAGAGCTGCTGCATCTCTTGCATGAGACCCCTTGCCCACCCCCTCAAGGTGACTGTTGAGTTACACATCCAAAACAGGGAGGCACCAAGATCTCCCCCTTTGCTATTTATCTCAAAGCTGCATGCAGTTTTTACTTATCCCTCCTACTTCTGTCCAGAAGTCCTAATGCTTTGTGGCAGATCTCTGTGCTGTCAGGCTGTATTAGACTTGTGACCATCTGGGCTTGGTCGTTGCTGAGCAGTGCTGGCAGAGAGTCAAGTCCTTGTGTTTCTCGCTCTCCTCTTCAGGGTCGTTTAGGGTTGGACAAGAGGCTGGGAAATGACACAGCTGGGAGACATTGCTGGACCTTGTACTAACAAACCAGGAGGGACAGGTTGGAGATGTGAAGTTTGGGGGCAGCGTTGGCTGTAGTAACCATGAGATGGTGAAATTCAGGATCCTTCATGGTGGAAGCAAGGCATTAAGCAGGACTAGATCCCTAAACTATTGGAAAGCTAACTTCGACCTCTTCAAAGACCTACAAAGGGGAATCCCATGGCTTAGGGCTTTAAAACAGAAGCGCTTCCACAAGTACGGGAGCATCAAAAGGGAGATTGGAGAGAATGTTGTATTGCTGCTGAATCAGAAGGGTGTTCTGGTAACAGAAGACACAGAGAAGGCAGAATTACTGAAATGCTTCTTTTGCTTAGTTTTTACTGCTGAGAATGGCTCTCAGGAGTCCCAGAACTTGGAGGTGAGAGAAGGCTAGAGAAAGTAAGACTTCCCTTTGGTCTTAGAGGGTGTTGAGATATGGTTATTAAAATTATTAGCAATGCCTCTGCCCAAATTAAGGTGCAAACCAGACTGTGAGGTGAGGGTCCACAGTGATGCAAGGTCCCCAGGCAGGGGCAAAGGAGAGCTGCTTTATTCCAAAACCCTGCCCTTTTTCAGCAATTAGCTGGCTATGAGGTACATAGTTTTTAATCACAACAAACAAACATAATTGAACCAACCACCATACACCATGATGTGAACATGTGATGGTTACATAACTTGTTTTTCAACCTCTAAATCAGTTGAGTTACTTTCCCATAGTCTTTTCTGTCCTTTTCTACTTAGCTGAAGTAGCAGGCCTGAATCTACAAGGCCTTTGCTTTGTAAGGTTTTACCTATATTCAACATAAGACCACATGCTAAAGTCAACAGTATGGGTTTTATTTGATAGCAAATATAAGAGAGAGAGAGAGAGAAAGGAAGAAATAGAAAAGAGGTGGGGGACAGGAGAGTGACAGAGACAGAATAAAGAAAATATCACCATCCATGAATCACAACGATGTTCCGTTGATCCTCTCCAGCTGGTCTTCTTGGTGGTGAAGGTGCCCCAAAAAAGCATAGAATCCAGTGGGTTAATATACACTCAGGCTAGCTAGGAAGACCCAGGTACCTCCCCTGTAGGACAGGGGGGGCATTGCCATTGTCTCCCACAACAGGCTCTGGATTTGTTGCATCACCCTGGGGAGCACTTCGGGGGGTCTTTGATGGGTTAGGGCACTACCCTCAGCTGCCTCTCACTTGAATGCCCTGGATATGGCCTGTGGGGTTGGGGGTTCCATATCTGGTCAGTTTGTGCAAGGGAGGGCAGGTGTTTGCTGCCTCTGACCAGAGGTTACATCCAAAACCTCCTCCCCCATGTGTTTCTGGGGAGAGTCTCTGTAAACCTGGCTGCTATGGGCTGTGGTCTCCCCCGCCTCAAAATTAGCCAGGGAAGAATCTCAGCACAGGTGCAGGGTTTGACTCTGATTCTTTTCCTTGTTTCCTCAGATGCATTTCCCTTTATCTAATCTCATCTGTTTGATTTTCAGTCCAAAGTTCCAGCCAGGCATTCTTTAGGGAGGGGTGGGCTTCAACGGCTTCTTTATCACTTTTGCTATTATGAGGAAAACGTTATATCAGTGTTTGACGCATGAACTATTTCAGTATCTAACGTTCACCCCATGACTCAAACATTGTAATAAATTATTCTTTCTTCAGTTTATGGGTTGTCCACAGAGCTGATGAAGAAAGACTATAAGAGAAAAGATAGAAACAGCTGAAGCATCCAATCGTGCAGCATCCAATAATTCAAAATGTAAATTCAATTGTAGTCATCAACCCACTTCTCATTAGTCAGTGCCCTCACCCCATGAATCCTTGGAATCAGTGGATTTTTTTAAATGGGTAGTGGGTGTGAGGGATATCACAATATTGTATCTCTTAGGTGTTGGTTCAATGTATTTTGAAATTAGTCATAGAATTTTACAGCAGGCCTTAATTTTTATATTCCATAGAGGGCTATCCTTAACAGATACACATATTAACATGAGTCAATCAGCCAAGTTTCAAGAGAGATATAATTTAACTCGTAGTATAATTGACTAATTTTGCATCCTGCAATAAATGGGAATGGGTGTGTTGAGGATCTGTGTTTTCTTCTTGACTGCATTCACATATAGTTGGAAGAATTTTATAGGTAATATTTTTACTCAGCTGGATAATTCTATACATGATGAAAATTACCTTTTATTATACAGAATTAACACACAAAACATTTTTGTACAAAAGGTTCTCATGCAAACATATTTTTACATAAAGGCTATGCTCTGTTTTCCAGGAGACAGATTATAGCACTGTTGTAATTGAATCTTGACACTATAAACTGTGGCTTTATTATTGGTGTCATTAAAAAGGAAATTAATTCCCTTTCAAACTTAGTTTTATTATCTTAAATAGATTTCTTTTCTTTGAATTTTAGTGAGCAAATTGCCCTCATCACATTCTGCACCCACAGCTGAAAAGCATGTGTATTGCGGAATGTGTTATAGTCGCCACATGGATTAGACAGAAGAAGTGAGGCAAATTTAAATACTCTCTTGTATTTGCTCTCTAAATATGGCAGGAAATTCAACAGCACTTTGCCTTGAAAGCTAGTGGAAGGCTTTTCTGTACTTTATTTATGTCCTATTTGCAGTCCATGGCTATGTCTCCTGGTTTAGGAAGGGGGATTTCGTCACTTCTCATGTAACGTTTGCTTGTGTTTTGTTAAGATTCTTTAGTTCACTAATTAATAACTCTGAAAATTTAGCCAAATCCTAAAAATTCTAAAGCCTTCTGAGGCAGAGCTAGGAAGGTTCATTTTCACAATGCCTCCAGCAAATAGATGGAGCTTCAAATACTTGTTCATATTTATTGATATTAAGAGCAAACCAGATTGAATTCTTACTTTGAAGACAGTCTTTTAAATCATATTCTTAAGATCATAAAAAATTACTGGGCTATTTCATGATGATCAGAGGGCTGCAACACCTGTTCTATGAAGATAGAGTGAGAGCTCAGGTTATTCAGCTTGGAGAAAGAGGACTCTAGGAAGATCATATAGTAGCCTGCCAGTACTTATAGGGCCCTATAAAAAAGATGGAGAGGGAATTTAGAAGGTCATGTGGTGATGGGACAAGAGCAATGGCTTTAAACTGAAAGAAAATAGGCGTAGATTAGGTATTAGGAAGAAATTCTCTACACATTGCCCAGAGAATTTGTGGATACTCCATCCCTGGAAGGAATAAAGATCAGGCTATACGAGGTTTTGAGCAACCTGGATTAGTGTAATATACATTGCCCGTGGCAAGGGGCCTGAATATAAAGGTTGTTTAAGGTCTCCTACAATGCAAACCATTCTATGAATCTATGGTTTGTTAAAACATAACTTCAGTTTATCATTTGCAAACTGTAAGAAGATGGATAGTACTCTTGTTGCTGATTTCAAAAATATTTATGACTTCAGGGAAGTAGTTTTGAACTTTAGTAAGGTCACTGACTAATCACATTTGCATTTTCCCCATGATTTAGCATATGCATTTCAATAAGAAATCACACATAATCCTACATAACTGACTTCCACAGACTCAGCCTATTCCTCCACCCCACTGGGATGATATAAGGTAAGAGTTACATAGATCACAGGATAGCTCTAGAGATGCCAAATGTATGTTTTATGCTGTGATTGAAAGGTCCTTAATTTTCTAATTTTTTGCTATTTAAATGCTAATTTAGGAAAAATGCTTAAAAGTACCTTTG
>WEIU01013420.1:11356-22825 GCA_013389925.1 Aegithalos caudatus
AAAAAAAAGAAAAGAAAAAAAAAAGAGATGTACTTTTTAAAAATCTGGTTCCTTGGAAAATTCTGGGCTTTGGTTCATCCTAATTTGGAATGAGGTCAATAGAGAAATTTCAGTTTTTTCGTAGTTTGGAAATCCTAGTCCTCGGGCAGGTTTAGTGCCAGGAATCCCTGGATTTATGGACTCCATGGGAACCTCGGGAGCTCGGCACTTCTACAATCCATTATCCACAAACTTTAGTCGGGCTCTGTGTGACTGCTCAGGCTGTGCTTCCCCAGTCTATCCACAGATATCCAGGCAGGGTTTAGGTTGGCCTGCAAGTTCCACAAGAAAACAGCCGGGATGAGTGAGGAGGAAAAGCATCCGAAAAAGAGAACCCGGCCTTAACTCCCGAGCCCAGCCCACACCTACCCCCAAACCCAAGGGAGCCCAGGAGGTTCCTGATGTCCAGCAGGGCCGTGGAGCCCACCAGGGTCTGCTGGGGGAAGGTGGTCAGCGTGGGGCCGGGGTAGATGACGGAGTAGGGGGGCATGTCGGGCTCCACGATGTCCACCACGGTGTCGGGATATCGGATGACGCAGGTGTCGCTGCGGGTCACGGCGAAGGGCTCGGGGCACGCCAGCCCCGGGGGCAGGCAGCACTCGTGGAAAGGAGACATGGGCAGGCCTGGGAACGAGTGGGAAAAGAGGGAAAAGGGAGGGAAAAAATGTAATGTCTGCGTTAAACGGGAGGGGTTTGGTTACGCGGTTGTGGGGATTTAAGGGAAATTGGGAATGACAGCTTGGAGGTGGGAGTGACAGCTTGGAGATGGGAATTCCCATCAAGTGCGAATTTGGCAGGGCAGGCCTGGGAATGAGCGGGAAAAGAGGGAAAAGGGAGGGAAAAAAAATGTAATGTCGGCGTTAAATGGGAGGGGTTTGGTTAGGCGGTTGTGGGGATTTAGGGGAAATTGGGAATGACAGCTCGGAGGTGGGAATGATACTTGGAGATGGGAATGACAGGTTGGAAATGGGAATTCCCATTGAGTGGGAGTTGAATTTGTCAGGGCAGGCCTGGGAATGAGCGGGAAAAGAGGGAAAAGGGAGGGAAAAAAAATGTAATGTCGGCGTTAAATGGGAGGGGTTTGGTTAGGCGGTTGTGGGGATTTAGGGGAAATTGGGAATGACAGCTCGGAGGTGGGAATGATACTTGGAGATGGGAATGACAGGTTGGAAATGGGAATTCCCATTGAGTGGGAGTTGAATTTGTCAGGGCAGGCCTGGAAATGAGCAGGAAAAATAAGGAAAAACCCTAATATCCGTGTTAAACAGGCAGGTTTTGGTAACGCCGTTGTGGGGATTTACAGCAAATTGGGAATGACAGCTCGGAGGTGGGAATGATACTTGGAGATGGGAATGACAGGTTGGAAATGGGAATTCCCATTGAGTGGGAGTTGAATTTGTCAGGGCAGGCCTGGAAATGAGCAGGAAAAATAAGGAAAAACCCTAATATCCGTGTTAAACAGGCAGGTTTTGGTAACGCCGTTGTGGGGATTTACAGCAAATTGGGAATGACAGCTTGGAGATGGGAATGACAGCTCGGAATTGGGAATTCCCATCAACTCAGAGTTGAATCTGGCAGGGCAGACATGGAAATGAGTGGGAAAAGTGTGAAAAAACCCCTAATATCTGTGTTAAAGAGGCAGGTTTTGGTAACGCCGTTGTGGGGATTTATGGCAAATTGGGAATTACAAAGAGCTCCAGTGGGAGTTGAATTTGTCCAGTTTGGTTTTCCAACCAGGAACTCTTTTCCTGCCCGACTGAAGTTCCTGGTTTTCAATATAATGCCATTTTTCACCCCATCACCACTTTCAAACCCAAAAAGGCTTTTATCCTATTGCTTCTCTTCCCAGGATTTTGGCTGTGTCCGTCCCACTCCTGCCAGTGGAAACTGCTGCAAACCACAACTCCCAACTCAATCCCAGAGTTTCAGCTGGGGTTTTAATCCTCATTTAAATCCCAAACGTGGAGGCTGGAGCTCGTGGCCTCCTCCCACCAGGTTCCAAGTGGAACACTGAGATCCAGGCTGGAGATCCACCCATTTTTTATGGGTCTCATTAGGGACCAGGTGGATATTTGAAATCCCAGAGCACTTTAAACCCACGTTATCGAGGCCAGATTTTGTCCTGGGCATTGTTTAATTACAGGCTGAAGGCTGTGCTTGCCCTGGACTGTGCCCACACGGATTGGGCAAGGAAAACACGGATGGAGAAGGGATCATTTTCCTTATTTTATCTCCGTGAAGCTGCTGAGAGAGAAGTTAAGGGCTGGCAGAGGGCGGGCTTAAAGTGATTTCCTAAATAAGTCCTCACTTCACCCCAGGAATCTGTGGGGGAGACAAAATCCAGGGGGGATTTCTCACGTCTCCACCTGAACATCTCATTTTAACCCATTTTAACCCAGTCCTCAGAGAATTCTGAGTTTTTTTTCCAACTGATTCAAATCCAATCTCCTTGGACTTGAAGGTGAGGAAAAGGTGACCATGGAGTATTTTTTTCCAGCTGAAAAGCTGGGTCTGGAATGGCTGATTTTGGCTTTGGGAAAAGAAGATTGGTCTGAGGGTTGGGATTGCTGAGTGATTCCACACCATTTGTAAAAGCTCATCCCAGAACTCCTGCAAGGAGGTGGAGAAGGAGAGCTTGGATGTTCTTTCTACATTTGCAATACAAAACTATAAATATATTTTAACCCATTCCAGCAGTAAAGCGGGTTTTGAGTAAGGAAAATCTGTGTTCTGCTCTCTGTAGGACTGGGAAAATAGGGTGAGTTCTCCAATTTAAAAGACACTGGAGCCTCCTGGAAAGATAGCTGAGGGTGAGAACCGTCGTAGAAATTAAAATTTAAATGATAATTTCTTTAATGACAACCGAGTCTTTAGAATATGAAAAGGAACTATTGAGACTCTTTAGGATTCAGAGGGAGTTTTCTGTGCCCTCCCTGGTTTCCAGGAGCTGAGCTCTCCCCTCTGAAGTGTAAAACTCCAATTAACTCCAAACTAAAGGATAATAGAACGGCTCTTTCTGGAAAAACACCCCCCTCGTCCTTTCGCGAGCTCACCCTGTCATTTGATATTCATATAGCAACAACAACAACAACAATAATTGATTTAAAATTCAATAATTGATTCAAAATTGACTTACCCGGATCACCCAAGGAGGAGAGTAAAAGAAAAGTGATTAGCGAGGCTTCTACGTAGCAAATGCTTTTATACACGTCCTCGGAGCGCCTGGAGGATGTGACACCCTCTTTGCATGAAGTCTTAATTAGTTGCAAAACAAACTTTGCTGCCTGCATAACTTCTGCGAGTAATGAAACTGTTTTGCTGCCTGTTTGTGTTTGTTCCCTCCCGGAGCTTCACCTCCGGGCAGGATTCACTTTGCCCTTTCAAAGGCCAAAAAAAGGCCTGGATCTGCTGCTAATTAACCACATTTCAGTTATTTCGGGGCCCCATCAAGTGTTGTTTTATTTGCATTGGGTTTTCCCTCTCGGGTTCTGTGGAAGGGAGCTGCAGCGGCATCATTTCCAATCAGGGAACTGAGTTATTTTTATAAATTCCCAGTGCGGATGGGATTTTTTTTTTTAATTCCAAAAACACTCCCAGGGCCATCGGTCGTGCCCTTACACAGATGGACGTCCGTGAAAATAGTTTATCAACATTTTTGAGTGAGCTGGACGTGGACTTAAAATGTTTTTATTAAGATTTTATAGAGGAAATCAATTAAAAAATCATAATAAAGAGACAAATAGGATTCCCATAGAAAGAGATTTCTGAGGGAGCCACCAGTTGCAGCCAGGAACGTTTTGGGATAACAGTCCCCAGACAGTTTTATTTCTTTACTACATAAAAGCTGCCTTTAATTTAAATCCCATTGGAATACCGGGATGGGGCTCACTTAAATATTTGGGGACACCCTTAAAAGCACAATTCCACCTCTGTGTTGCCTCCCTAATGCCCAAAATCTGCATAAATCGCTTGGGATCAGCCCAAACCCTTTTGTTCCCAGCTGCCCACAAAGGCTTTTGCCTTAGGACCCCTCTCAGGCTGCAGATAATTTATGCTGGGAGGGAAAATTGAGAGTAAATAATAATTAGGAACAAAGGGAGGCAGCTCAACTTCCTGGCACCTCGCTTGGAATATGAATCCTGGGAAAGGGGAATGAGAATTGTGGATATCCCATCCCTGGAAGTGTCCAAGGGAGGTGGGAATGTCCCAAGATTTAACTCTAATTGACCTGCCTAAGGTTATATGAAAGCTGTTCCGCAGCATTAATTCAGGTCAAATGTCATTTATGAAGATATAAAGGGACACTAATGTATATTTTCATATTTATTTGTATATTTTAATTTTTTATAATTTTGATTTTATATTCCTGTGTTTCTGTATGTTTGTATTTTATATATATTATATGGGTTTATATATTTATATATTTATATAAATATATATTTATATATTTATATTTATGTATTTCTATATTTTGGAGGGTTTATTTTGTATTTTTATATTCTCCTTTCTTTCAGGATCCACATATTAAGGTTTGCCTCTTGTCATTTAACCACTTAACACTCTTTTCACAGACAATAATTAATTATATCTATATAAAATTCACACAGTGAGCTGCCAAATGAAGATAAACCTTAAACCTGAAGGTTTATCCATCCCAGGTTGGATTTGATGAGCTCAGAGCTCTTTTCCAGCTTTGTTGAGCCTGGGATTCATTCCCCAGACATCGCTCACTGCTCCGTGCTCCTTCCATTCCCTTTTCCCACCTCCTTGTGCCGCAGAACACTTTGGGATTTCTCTCTCTGCATTTTTGACCCCTCTATATAAAAAAAAATAAAAAAACCTCCCTTCCTTGGAGGGCGGATTTTCCGTGGCCTTTGGCAGATTTTAATTCCAGTTATTATCTGGGTTTAGCAAAGGACACAGATGAATTGTCAGAGCCCGCAGTGGAGCGCGCTCGGCGCGTTCCCATTTGAATTCCAGCAGCTCCTGGAGGCCTTGGCCGTGGATCCCTGGGATCCGTGGGGGGAAATAAAAATCCCCAGGAGTCTGGGGATGAAGGGGTGGGAGTTCCCAGCCCGGGCAGGGATTAAGGGAGGAGCTGGGAGCGCTTTTGGAAGCGATTTTGGAAGCGATTCTGGACGTGTCCTGAAATGGCTTTTCCAGGTCGGCCCCGGAACTCTCTGCCAGTAAACACAGCCTGGGTTTTAATAAATTATTCACTTTTCAGGGTGCCTTTTGTAGCCACATTCTCCCAGTGTGTTTTATTGAGCTGTGGGATGGTTTGAGTGGGAAGGAGTTTAAAAAATCGTTTAATTCCAAGCCCTGGCACAGCTCCCACAAGCCCAGGCCCCGTCCAGGCCTCAGACACTCCCAGGGATGGGGAATCCACAATTCCCTGGAAAACCTTCCCACCCTCACACTGAACAATTTTTTTTCCTATTTTCTCCCTCAGAATTAACAGCGAGTTTTGATTTCTTTCAATTTTTCCTTCACCACCAAGCAAAGAAAAAAAAAAAAAGCCAAAAGTTGCTTGAGGCCTTCAAGGCCCAATCCCTAATTAAAACCCGGGGTTTGTTTATGTCTTTCGAAACCCAAAGCTGCCACTTAAGAAATCTGCAATTACTGGGGACTGCAAATTGCTCACGATGGGGTAATGATCCCCAGTCAGAAAATAATGTAATGAATTTTTAATGAAAATCCTGCCTCAAAAATCATCCCTTAGGAAATGCTCGGCTCCCGAGGAATCGTCGTATCAGTGTGGAGTTATCTGCTTTTTAGCAGTTAAAGAAGGGGGAAAACCAGAATAAATAATAATAATAATAATAAAAAAAACAGGAGGGTGAAGCTGCAGGAATTTTCACCAAATAATTGAAATATTAACGAAGCCTTTTGTGTGTGTGTGTGTATGAGTTCCTAATTAATTCCGGGTTAATTTTTCAGGACTGAGTTCTGCGTTCTCTCCTTGTGGGTCACACTGGCCCCATTTGCATTTTCTGACCTTCCCACTCTGCTCGTGTTCCTTCCTCAGGGAAATCAAACCGGAGAATGTAGATATAATTGTTAATATTATATTTATAGCAACAAATATTATTGTTATTTATTATTTAGTGTATTGCTAATACAATATTATTTATGATAAATATAATTAATATTTAAATTTTATTTATAACATATTATTATTTATATTTATATATACTGTACGAATCTATTCTGTACAAATATAGATTTCTATATTTAGATAAATATAGATTTCTATATTTATAGATCTCCTATATTTATTCTTAATTATATACTTTATTATATATATTTAAAACATCTATTTATGACCAAAGAATGCCCATTACCAACCTTGCCCCGTCCTTCGGGGTTGACTTTGTGATCCTGCAATCCCTAAAATCTGCTAATGAGTGTTCTACATGAATAAATCATTAATTCCACTTTGCAAAGGGCTTTGAAATCCTTTCATCTGAAACTTCCCGGGGCTGTTCCCGGGGACTGGCGTTGCCTTGGGAATTTTGCAGAGTCACCCATTTTTTTTTTTAAATTTATTTATTTTTTTTTTTAGGAATAATTCCAGGGAGGAGCAGCAGGACCGGGATGAATTGTTAAATCGGGGGAAATAGGAATAGAAATTGGAAATTGGAGATTTTCAGGGGAAAGGGCTGGAGCACGAGCCCTTTTCCTACTGAAATCTCCCAATATTCCAATAATTTCGGGGTGCCCCAGCAATGGGGAGGGAGGGAGGGAATTTTCCCTGCTCCAAACCTTTTCCAAGCAGGAATGACGAGGCTCTGCTGAGAAACGGCACCTCCTGAGCAGATTTTCTGCAGCGTGGGATGAAAATTAAGGAATAGAGAACCCCCAAAACCTTTCCAGTGTTTTTGGGAACCCCCCAACCCTGGGCAGGACCTGGAGCTGCTGGAACCCCCGAGAGGATGCGAGGGATTCAGGAAAGGCTGAGGGAATCGTCTGGCCCGCACAGAAATTGGGATTTTATTTCTTATTCTTTCAAAAAAAGGACATTTCTGGCCACCCTCACTGTGCACTCGGGCTCTGAAACTCTTCTTTGAGCATCACCCCCGATTCACGGCTCTGCTGTCCCGAGGCTGACCAAAACCTCATCCTCACGCTCATTTTGGGGCCGTTTCACCAAAATCTGCAGCTTTCATCCCACGGGATGGGGCAGGGAAAGTTCCCGGTGTCCCCCGAGCTCTGCCCTTGCCTACAGCCAGATTTACCTGCCCGCCGCTGTTTACCTGCTCCTTCTTTGCTCCCTTAATAGAGCAGTAAATTCCTTTTTTTTTTTTTCTCTTTTCCTCTTTAAATCCCTGTAAATGACGAGGTGTGACGGGGAGAGCCCCGAGGCAGCAGCTGGGATCACGAAATGTCCCATCCCAGGTGCTCATTAACGCTTTGCACATCCCGGTGTCATTATCCCCAGCGTGGAATTGCCTTCAGACACCCCTGGATTGAGCAATAAAAGCCCTCAAAGATAAACAGATCAGAGCTCAGCTGTCATTCCACTAATCAGCTCCTAATCAGGTCAGGATTCTTGGCCTCCTCATGAGGCTTTTTATTATTTTATTATTTCCTCCGCTGCATGTCTAATAAATCCCAATAATGGAATAAATTAAATCCCAACAGTGCAATAAATTAAACGCCAACAGTGGAATAAATTAAATCCCAACAGTGGAATAAATTAAATCCCAACAGTGGAATAGATTAAATCCCAACAGTGGAATAAATTAAATCCCAGTAATGGAATACATTTCATGGAATAAATTCTATTATAATTAATGCAATAGCCTGGATCCAGGGAGAGGCAGATAAATTCCTTTCCCTGTGTTCCCTGGGTTTGTGTTATTGCAGCGATTTCCCATCATCTCCCAGGAAATCATGGAATGGTTTGGGATGAAAGGGGCCTTAAAACTCCCCTCATTCCCCCCTGCCATGGGCAGGGGCATCCCCACCATCCCAGGGTGCTCCTTGGACACTTCCAGGGATCCATGGAATTTCCCCTGGCAGGGCATCCCCACCCTCCCACGGAGGAATTCCTTCCCAAAATCCCACCTAAACCCCCTCCCTGTCAGTCTGAACACACTCCCCCTTGTCCTGTCCCTCCATCCCTTGGGAATTGTCTCTCCCGTGCTCCTCGTGGCCCCTCCAGGTCCTGCAAGGCCACACTGAGGTGACCCCAAAGCTTCTCCGGGCTGAACAATCCCAGCTCTCCCAGCCTTTCCTCCCAGCAGAGCTGCTCCATCCCTGGGATCCCATCCTGGAGCCTCCTCTGGGCTCTGTGCAGCAGCTCCAGCTGCTCCCTGGGCTGGGAATTCCAGAGCTGGACCCAGCAGTGCAGGTGGGGTCTCACCTGAGCAGGGCCCTGCTGGAATCCCCCCCATCCCCACCTCATTTTTGTTCCCAGTGCTGCTGCATTGTCATAGGAATCCCAAGCAGCCTTGGATCTGTTCCAGAGGCTCCTTGGGAGGTCATTATGATGCACAAAACGACTTTTTAATGAAAAAATTAATAACCCTGGGTTCTGACGCTGTCAGAAGCTGTCTGCCCAGGGAGTAACCAAATTCCTGGTGACGTCGTCCCCCAAGTGACAAAACCATTCCAATTTCTCATTGTAGCTGCAATATTTCCATGGCTGATGCACTTTGTGTGTCTCAACCATTTAATGAATATTTGGGATCGGCTTTGAAGTTCTTCCCTTTCAAGAAGCCAAAGCTTCAATTGTCCTGCAGGCCCGGGGGAGCTGCAGACAGACACCTCGGAGGCTTCGGAAAATGGGATGAAGCTAAATGAGAGATGGAGGCTCTGATACTGCTGGGAGGGAGCCTCCAGTGAAATGTCCTTTTTTGCTTTTTGATTGCAAAAAAAAAAAAAACTTCCTGAAAAAGTTCCCATTGGTTGTGGAATCAGGGAATGGTTTGGGGTGGAAGGGACCTTAAAGATCACCTCGTTCCAAGCCCTTCCATGGGCAGGGCCACGTCCCACTGGATCAGGTTGCTCAATATCCCATCCAACCTGGCCTGGAATGGATCACATCCTGGAATTGATCGTTTCTTCAGCCTCAATCATCACAGGATGTGTTCCCAATTAATTTGGTCCTTCTCCGAACTGAAATCTTAAAATAATTCTAAAGATAAAATCCCCAGTCTGGGGATTGAATTATTGCTTGAATCATTTTTTCCCTTCATGGTCAGTTTAATTCTTGTTTTTGCTGCAGTCACGATGGGCTAAGATCTGCTTTAATGAATAAAATGAAACAATTCTCTACTCAGAGATGTTTTGGGGAGGAAAAAATTGAAGCTGGAGGCTTCCTCCCCTTGGTTAGCCAAAATAACCCACTCAAATTATCCAAGTTGAGCAGAAGTGATTGTTGGCTGCACCACCTGAATGAAGCATTTGGGGCTCTGGCTTTGGGTATGGCCATAAATAAACTGAAATTAAACACAAGCCCTGTGTTCCCAATTGCCTCTGTTCCTTTCCTGCAGCAGGGTTGTCAGGATATTACCAGTGGTCATCCTGGCCTCCAAATTGTGGTGCCAGGACATAAAACCCCAGCACATTCCAGCCCTAATTAGGCCAGGGAAGCAACTTGCCCAGTAGCCCATATCCAACACCAGCTGCTGAATGTTTTATTTCCACTGAGAAACAGAGTTCAGCTCCCTGTTGGAAAAAAGGGAAGGAAAAACCACTCCTGGAGACTTTACAGAAATTGCTCTGAGGGTCAGGGGGATTTATTCCCAAAAAGGGCTTCAAGTGTGAAGCTGACTTGGAAAAAACCCACAATTTAAGCAATTCAGATTATGGTTATTGAATGCACTTGGAGATTCCACACAAGTTGAAGGTAGTGACACAATAAACCATAAACCATGAAGTGTTTTCTGGAATAAAACGCTGAATGTTGGCCGAAAAACTAAAAAAAATTGGTGCCACGCGGGGTTTGTGACCTAATTAGGCTCTCATTTAAACCAGAGTTTCATTCTCAATGAGGGATTCAAACCAGACATGTGGCACAATCTGAAAACACAGGGAAAAATAGCTGCAATTACATTTATGCAAAACATGCAAATGCTGTGTGAATCTGGAGCTATGTGGGACGAGTCTGGCATCGTTTTCATTTGGAAATGGCCACGAGACAGATGAGGCAGCAACTAAACTGCCAGACAGAGGAGGAAAAACATGTTGCTTTCCAAGGGGATGGCCATAAAGGCCTAAATTACCTGAATCAACAGTTCTGGCCATGAGAAATGTTTGATCTCTAATTAAGTCACATAAAACAAAGTTCCAGCATGGAATGGGGATGCCACCAGCAAGGAAAATAGGGAGGGAGCGTTGCAGCACCAAATCAAAGGTTGGTGAGGGAGGAAGGAATTGTTTTCCATGCAGGATGAGCTTGGGAAACACATCCCATGAGCAAAGGCTGGCCCTGGGGCAGGCCAGGATGGTATAAAACCCACTCTGAGTGCAGGAGCCCTCATCCAGCTCTCCTGCCTTCTCCTCCTCGGTGACACAGGTGAGCTGCAAGGGCCTCACCCTTCTCCTTCTCTTCTCCTTCTCCTTCTCCTTCTCCTTCTCCTTCTCCTTCTCCTTCTCCTTCTCCTTCTCCTTCTCCTTCTCCTTCTCCTTCTCCTTCTCTCTTTGTCTTCAGCTCTGGCTTGCTGCTGTGCAGCTTCTGCTGAGACCTGCACTTTGAGATCCTGTTCCCGACCTCTGCTCCCTGGGAGGAGTTGGGAGAAGCTCTAGGGGTCAGTGCAGGGAAACTGTGGCCATGGGGTCCCTGATCCTTCCTTCCTGCCTCTTCCCCGTCCCTTCTCTCCAGGCTCTGCTCTTCCTCCTGCTGAGGCCATGCCTCACATTGTCCCTGTGCCTTCCCCAGGTGCTGCTGCATCCCGAGCCATGTCCTGCTACGACCTGTGCCGGCCCTGCGGCCCCACGCCGCTGGCCAACAGCTGCAACGAGCCCTGTGTCCGGCAGTGCCAGGACTCGAGGGTCATCATCGAGCCGTCGCCCGTGGTGGTCACCCTGCCCGGGCCCATCCTCAGCTCCTTCCCCCAGAACACCGCCGTGGGATCCTCCACCTCGGCGGCCGTGGGCAGCATCCTGAGCGAGTCCGGGGTCCCCATCAACTCGGGGGGCTTTGGGCTCTCGGGGCTCTCTGGCCTCGGTGGCCGCTACTGCGGCCGGAGGTGCCTGCCCTGCTAGAGCCGGGGCCGAGGCTGGAGCTGCTGGCCAGCGTTTGCAGAGCCCCCGGGCCCCTCCAGCCCTCCCCACAAGGAGCCAGGGAGGATGGAGACGCGGCCAGCTCGGGCTCCTGCTTGTCCTGCTTTCTCCTGCGCCTCCCCGGGCCCTGCCCTGCCCGGCTCTGCTGGCCCAGGGGCTCAGCCCAGGCCGGCGCAGCGGGGCCCGGCTGCTGCCGCT
>WEIU01013423.1:1072-17271 GCA_013389925.1 Aegithalos caudatus
TTTTTGTTTTTTTTTTTTGTTTTTGTTTTTGTTCTACAATTGAAAAGCATGAAAGACAAATTTTCCCAGTTAAGAACATGCTGAATACATGACCTTGAAAAAGATTAATGCCAGATTTCTCTGTTACTTTTCCATATAGTGAATGTAATTTTAAAATTTATTTATTTTCTAATGCTGGTTAACTTGAAGGTGCTCTGACCTGAGTAAGAGAGGGTAGAAGATTGCTCACAGGTGTTTGTGTGAATCTGTCTTTGTGTGTCATTGTCTGTATCTAGGAGTGTACAGTCATCTTGAACAAAAATAGAAAAGTGATGAGTTTGGTGGACATGTATAAACATTCCTCCCACATGCAGCCTCCAGCTATTGTATGAAAAGAGCTCACACAACCAAATGAAGAAATACAGGTCTTTACTATTTCAGAGTAAAAGGAAATCCATCTAAATCACAAATTTATTTTAGCAGTAACAGAACACCCTCAGAGGAGCAAAGACTAAGAAATTAAGCATTTATTTACCTTTTAATCTTACCTAAACTTTTCCAGGCATTGACTACAGTTTTAGCTGTTCACCTAAACCAGTAATTAAAATAGTTCAAACATGCTTTTCTTGTACTGAGGACAAATAGCACAGCTTAGATAATGGTCTTGTGTATACTGCACCCTGGAAACACTTTTTCATCACTCAGCACCCCAAAAAATTCCTAGGCATGTTGAAGTTGGCATAAATCAATTATATAATAAGGCAACAAGCAGAAAAATATCATCTTGCCTCTGGCACTGTTTTATTTAGCCCACCAGTACAGATGGTGACGTAGCATAGCTGTTCTAGACAGAGTTCTTTGGTTCTGTTTTATTCTGTAAAAACCTCCTATATTGACAAAAGCAAGGGAGTCTCATCCTGGATTTTTTTGTGTAACTTATTATGAGAGGTGTCTTTGTTTGATTATTTGTTGATTAATACCCAACCGTGAGAAAGAAAGTTTTTCATTGTACCTTTTGCATTCAATATGTTCAGACTGTAGCTTCAAAGCAAGCAGTAACTTACAGGATCTGACAGTGTGGCTTTAAAAGGGCACTATAACCACAGATTAGCTTGATGTGGAGGTCAACATCCTGATTTGCTTCACTAGCTCACGAGCCAATAATCTTTGTTCTAAATGAAAGTAATTGTTTTGTGTAGCATCTGATACGGGGCTCTAGTATCAAGGTCAGAGAAGCAAAAAGCATGTAAAATGGAATCCATCATTATATCATTATACCATCATATACATTAAGTTTAAAAACAAGAACCACAAGTAAAAAAATCAAGAAGACAACTACTGTTCTTTCATTCATTTTTCTATTAGTATCTTTAGACCTAGAAAATAAAGGAGACAATGTAGGTGTCTTTAAAAGAGAAGGAAATTATATGAATTTTCTCATTTTATTTAAATATGCACGTGAACCTTGAAAGTTGAAGATTTTGATTATATGCTCATTTCGCTTCTCTGAAACTGATGATTTTCACCCTGCCCCAATTGCCACTCCTTCCTTTGAGAGCAACTATTACAACTTCCAGCCTAACAAAGATTTCTATCCCAATCTGTCTTTTGCAGAGAGAGAAAAAAATGTTCAGACCATCTCTCAGTCAGAGACATATTAATTATGATTATAACATGTAGAGGGAATGAAAGTTGCTTGTTAAATTCATAGTCTGCTTCAGATGTACGTGTATTAAGATTCCTCTAAGAATAATTTTTTGCCCTTCTCTGATGGAACATTGAGTTCCTTCACTTAGTCAAATGTGAGCTGCCTCATTTTAACACAGAGTGATCAACCACAGCATGGATATGTGCCTTCTATTTATATCCTTGATGTCATTCATCTGTTGATCAGAATAAAAGCCATCAGCCATAAAGTCTATCTGTTCATTTTATCAGATAATCTCGCAGTTGAAAATAAGATGGATGATATTTTACTTTATCAACTAAAGAAAAAGGAACAATGTATCAAGTTAGATTTTTCTATTAGTCATTCTCAATATGGTGTGATAAAACCAAATTCTATTTTCATGAAAGCTCATTTTTGATTTTGATTGCAATGAACAGAATGATTCTGCCATCCAAGAAATCTTTTACATTCAAACAACCACAGAAATGACAAAACATCTTGAAAGACAATAATAGGAATCCCCTTTTCGAGTAGTGCTAATGCCCACAATGTAGTCATAAATATAGTCAGAAACTGGAAAGTTATTCCATACTAGTGACTGCATATATTCAGTTAGAATAGTAGTTAGTTAGATTCAGTTGTTTAGTAGTCCTCTGAGCAGCAGCTGTAGAGACAAAATAAATGTCAGTAAAATCAAATAAAAGTACACAAACAGCAACAGTTTAGAAAGAGCCTGTTCAGCGACTCATAGTTACACTCACACTTAAACACAGTCTCATTTATATGTCAAATACAAATCATCTGTTTTTACAGAGAGTGTTCTTGCCACATCATTCTCATTATTCATTTCTACAGAGTCTTGTTGGAGCAGCCACTTCAGCCTCAAGAGCTGGGAGGGGACCTCATCAATGTGAATAAATTTATGAAAGGAGTTTGTCAAGAGGATAGAGGCAGGCCCTTCTCAGTGGTGCCAAGCAATAGGACAAGAGGCTGTGGGCAGAAAAATATGCACGAGAATTCCATCTGAATATGATGAAGAATTTATTTACTATGTGGGTAACCATATACACTGGAATAGATTGCCCTGAGAGGTTGTGGAGTCTCCCTCACTGGAGATACTCAAGAGCCATCCAGACAAAATCCCATGCCATCCGTTCTGGGATGGCCCTGTTTGAGCAGGGAGGTTGGATCAGATGACCCATCCTGACCCACACTTCCAACCTTACTGATTCTGTGATCCAATGATTTCCATAAGTCTTCTATAAGACATTTACTGAGTTTGATTTGTTTGCTATGCAATTACTAACTAGTAGTAGTAGTATAGCAACAGAACTGCAATTTCTACACGCTACTGCGGATATTATTCTTAATGTCTATCTGCATCCTCAGGTGATTAATTATGTTGACTTGGGCAGCTGTGAAATGCTAATTTATTTGTATGTAGCCCAGTTATAATACTTCATTGATGTACAAAACTAGAAATTCAGATAATCTGAATTTCTTAACATCAGACAAATGACTGCTCCCTAAGAGCTGGCAGTATATATATAACATTAAGGTATCTGTTTCAGAAGGGTGAATAGTATAGCGCATACCAGCTTTTCATAACAGCACAGTATCTGGCACATCTATAGGCTTCATATCAACTACCCAGAACTTCCTCTCTGATCTGACAGTGAAATTCAATAGTCTAACTTCTACATCTGATAGAGGCCTTTCTAGCAAAATGTCTTTTTGTTGAATGTAGTGTATTAGAACTTAAACTTCTCATGGAAGCATGTCAGTTCTGGTAAAGCTTTCAGTAGGTCAGGTAAAATTCAATTAAAAAGGACATTGATTACAGAATTAATTCTGTTTGGAGAAAATGAGCAGAACATTATAAAATTCAGTTCCTTTTGTATTTATGGGTTTGGATACAAATTATCTTTGCTTTTGATCCACACATATTTACACTCATCAGTACCATTTCTTCGGTTCCTGACAAAAACCCAAAAAAATCTCACACCAGGATCACAAACCATCCAGTCTAAACCACTTATCTATATCCTTTGAGAAAGAAAAATTGACAAACAATGCCAGGCCCACACTATGACTTTGAATTAACATATGAAGTATCTCAGAAGGCAATTTGAAACAAAGCTTCTTCTGAAGAGAAGAAGAAATTCCAGCCATTTTTTGATCATTTGTAATTTTCTTCTTTGTTAAGCAGAAGAAGTTAAGGGTGTGAAAGAACTTTCCAATTGCATCTTCCACTCCCACTGTATTTCCTGCAAATATGCTGATAGGAACATAAAAGGAATCTGTATCTTTAAAATTGAACTTGCTCTTTTTTGAGGAAACTATTTTGAGAAATGCCACTATAACTGCCAGTTCCTCAAGCATATGCTCAAAGACTACCGGAAGACTGTCTTCAGAGTTAGGCTAACAATCATAAAATGATGCTGCAAAGTACCCACTTGTGTTTAAGCATGCAAACAGTCATTATACATACTTTCTGACTGTGGTTCATAATATCTGTTGGTTTCTGAGCAAAATTGTAGCCAGTTAATAACACATTCATTCTTTATAATGTGAAACCCAGATGGGAGAAGGTTTCTGTCAGTGATGATTGCCATTGTGTGCTTATTAAGTATAGCAGAAAAAAATTCATTAATCAAAACATAATTTGACAAATTCTTGATTATACCAATATGACTAATTGGAAAATAACAGTCATTCAGGAAAAAAGGTACAAATTTAGAATATGACTTTGCATATTTGATTGTGGTTAATAACAAGCTCAATATAAAATCAAAAGACAGGCTTTAGAAAGCTAGATAATTTGTGTTAGACTGCATCAAAAGCAAAGGTATGTTATGGTAAACAGTGATAATTTATTAGTCAACAATGAATAATCAGAATTTTATCTCTTTGAAGACTTGCGTCATAACTTCAAGCGCTCGAGCAAAAGACTTTGCAAATGTTGTGGGTGGACCCTCTCTAGATTCCAGGTGCCCACCACAAAGGTCTATCACTCCTTTTCTCAGCTGGACAGGGGAGAGAACATCTATTGAAGGTTTGTGGGTCAGGATAAGTACAGGGAGAGATCATCCATCACTTGCTTTCATGGGCACGACTCAAGTGGAGGAAATTAATTTAACAACAAATCAAACTAGGAAACGAGAAATAAAATGCACACCTTCCCCCTTATCCTCCCTTCTTCCCAGGTTCAACCCCTTATTTTCCCAGATTCATCCTCCCAGCATCGCAGGAGAGTGGGAAATGAAGACTGTGATCAGTTGATCACACCTTGTCTCTGTCACTCTTTCCTCCTTAGAGGGAGGACATCTCACACTCTTCCCCTGATCCAGTGTGGGGTCCTTTGCATGGGAGACAGACCTTTAGAACTTCTCCAGTATAAGTCCTTCCCATGAGCTGCAGCTCTTCACAAACTTCTCTAGTGTGGGTCCCTACTACAACATGCAGTCCTTCAGGAACAGGTTGCTCCATAATGAATCCACCATGGGGTCACAACTCCTGCCCCACTACATGCTCCTCTCTCCATATGGCCACAGGTCCTCCCAGGAGCCTGCTCCATCACAGGTTTCCCATGGAGTCACAGCCTCCTTTGGGCACTGACCTGATACAGCATGGGATTCTCCATGGGAGAATCCAGGTGGATCTCTACATCCCCATGATCCTCCATGGGCTTCAGAGAGAAAATCTGCTGCATGGTGGTCTGTAGCATGGGCTGCAGTGGAATCTGAACCCCAGCACCTGGAGAATCCCTTCTGCTGCCTTCTTTACTATCCTTTGTATGGGCAGGGCTGTTTTGCTCACATGTTCTCATGCCTCTGTCCAGGCTTCTCTCGCACAGCAGTTTTTTACCCCTTGTTCAATCTGTTATCCCAGAGGTGTTACCACCTTTGATGGGTTCAGCTTGGGCCAGCAGTAGATCCATCCTGGAATCAGCTGGCACTGGCTCTTTTAAAAATGAGGGAAGCTTCTAGAAGCTTCTCATAGAAGCCACCCTGTTACTCCCTCTCTACCAAAACCTTGTCACATAAACACAGTAGAGCAAGATATTGCTTCAAAGGTTAATTGTTTTCCAAGAGTTATTCACAGTGACATTACTTCTGCATGTCCCTACTGATACATGCTATTAAAGTAATTTTATTTCTTCATTAAATTTGTAGAGATAAAATTGTCTATTTTCAATTGAAGTGTTTTCTGTCTGCAGCTTTGAGAAAGTGTTCCCATGGTGTATTTAAAAGTAATAGGCAAGGGATTTAGTAACACACACTGCTACTTTTGCTCCTAGAGTGCTTTGACTCCAGTGGTGAAACATAGTTTATTTGGAGGCTATGAGTAAGAAGTGATTCAAAACACTCTTAAAAAGAAAATTATTAATTGAACAGTGTAAGAAGTTTATCAGTAAAATTGTCTAAATTTTATTGAAAGAGTAATTGTACATTCTGCTATTTGAGGTGATGATATTTTCATGGAATCATAAAATAGAATATCCTGACTTGGAAGGGATCTGCAAGGTTCATCGAGTACAACTCCTGGCCCTGCTCAGGAGAGTCCCAAGGTGTGCCTGGAGCATTGTCCAAACGCTTCTTGAACTCTGTCAGGCTGGTGCTGTGGCCACTTTCCTGGGGAGCTGTTCCAGTGCCCAAACACCCTCTGGGGGAAGAACCTTCTCCTAATACCCAGCCTAAACCTTCCCAAGACAACTTCAGACCATTCCCTTGGGCCCTGTCACTGACTGCCACAGAGAAGAGATCATTCCCTTCCCTTCCACTTCCCCTCACGAAGAAGCTGCAAACTGTGATGAGTTCTTAGCCACTTTTTCTCCAGGCTGAACAAGCCAACTGACCTCAGCCTCTCCTTGTATGGCTCTCTATCTAAGCATTTTACCATCTTCATAGTCTTCTTTTGGACACTTTCTAGTATAAGCAAAACCTTTCTAGCTCCTAGAGAAAGGAAAATACAGATGCACTCTCAGATCTGTATAGCTACATTTAAACCTGTCGTGTAGTGCAAGAATAATAATTGATAGAAATTATAATAATAATTTATTTTCTGGGAAAAAATCAAGGAGAAAGACACAGGAAGAAAGGTGACAATATTCTGCTTCCTTTCACTTTTTAGTATTAAGCATGTTCTCACAAATATGATTTCATCTAGTACTTACAAGATAAATACTGATTATTTCTAGTCATAGATTATGAAATTCATTAAATTAAAAAAATGTTCAACTTTATGTTATGCTTTTAGAGTATGTAATACATAAAAACTTTTCATTCTTCAGTGCTGTTTGTGATCAGTTAGAAAAATGGCAACTTAATTTCTTTACATCTTCCTGTGCTTTGCAAAGCACTCCCAGTGTGGAAAAAGTGGGAAATTGTTGGAAAGAATAAAATTTGGTTTCAAACACATATGATTAAAAGTTTCTAGCTTACAATTTTTTTTGTCTTTTAATGAATATTATATGAGGTTATAGAGACCAATT
The DNA here is from genome assembly GCA_013389925.1 of Aegithalos caudatus. Classification (NCBI taxonomy): domain Eukaryota; kingdom Metazoa; phylum Chordata; class Aves; order Passeriformes; family Aegithalidae; genus Aegithalos; species Aegithalos caudatus. Next base: position 8,215 of record WEIU01013423.1, read on the forward strand.
GTCCTGTCTTTTCACACACACACACACACACACACACACACACACACAAAAAAAAAAAAAAAAAAAAAAAAAAAAAAAAAAAAAAAAAAAAAAAAAACACCACAAAAAAACAAACACACACAAACAAAAAAAAAAAAAAAAAAAAAAAAAAAAAAAAAAAAAAAAAAAAAAAAAAAAAAAAAAAATCCCCCACAGCAGCCTAAAATCCAAATGTTATCAGGGTTTTGTCAGTTCACTGAAAAACTAAGATAATTTTCCTAACTTTTGACATTATCTCTTGAGTTACTTCACATTTTTTTCTTCTTTTTTCTCTTTTTATTTGTTCAATATATTTCTAAGTACTGTCACAGACCACACAGAGGAATGTTTCATGTACAATTAAAAAAAAAAAATAGTTAATTGTACCAACTGTCTGATAAAATCTCACAGGTGGTCAGAATGTAATAAGCTATGTGAAGATTTATCAAGTCTCTGAGGGTGTCCTTCATGTCTCAGAATGGCTTAAAATAATAGTGAGACAGCTCCTCAGGGACAAACAATACAGAAACAAACGAAAAAGCCATGTACAAGTGTCAGAGAAACCCTGACACCTTGCTAGCACACCCCAAAAAGCACTTGTGTTCCTTTGTGCACCTTTATAAATACTCAATGACTTAGGAGGGACAGCTTGGCTTGCTGCCAATAGAAGTAGGTACAGATGTTGAGAGACATTTCTAAAACCCAACCAGAGCCCTTGTGCTGGCACTGGACCAATACTGATGAAAAGAAAACAGAACTTTCTAGTTTGTCTCCCTTCCATGTTTAAAGGTAAGCTGAAACTCTTTCTCTTATATAGAAACACCTGCTTGGGTGTGGGGGTGCATTCCTAGAACTGTCTCTATATGATGCACTCTCTGTGGCAGGTTGGCCTGTCTTAAAATCACTTCATTCAAAAAACTGTCAAAAAACAGAAGGTTTGAATTTGAATTTCTTAAAATTTGATTAAAATATCCCATGTAGCAACTTGAAAAGAGCTAGAGCTATATTTCATATGACCTCACTTAGTTTTTTGGTAAAGTATGGGATCCACAAATACTCTTCAGAAGTCTGGTTTATTTAAAATAATTATTTTGAACTTGATTTTAAACAAAATGCAACCTAAAAAAGATTTTTTACAACCAAAGATCAGCCTGAAGCAAGTGCACAAAAATTCAGTGTTCTATGAAAAATCTGTTACTTACATTCATAAACTAGATTAATGTGAAGATGTAGGGCCTGATTGCACATTCATGTAATGCATATACACTTTTTTAACAAATAAGCATAAAAAATGAAATATGCCTGAACTATGAGCATAGGACAGCACATGTAGGTGAATTACATATGTGTGAAAAGAACCAGTTGCCTGTACAAGAGCCCAGTTTTGCAGTTGTGGGATTTTTTTTGTCTTTTATCTTTTAACTTTTGGCATCTGTAATCATGAATAGACTTCTTTCTGGTTATTAGAAAACCTGCACTTTTTACTGTTGGACAGTACTTCTACATACAAAATAAATGCTAGCTTTGTGTAAATTATTTTATCATGAAAACTCGTCTGGAGGAGCTTTTCAGTTGAACATCCAGTCAGAAAAATCACAGTACTCATGAATATGAAAACAATTTGGTTTTGGTGTTTTCCCTATACTATGTTTAGATTGTGTATTTTTTCCTTTGATTGCCACAGAAGTTTGAGAGACAAGATGGGCCTTCTTATGTATCGAATTAATTGCTTGGATGACTACACAGAACATATTAAAAAGTGTACAGAAAGAGTGTGCCATTAATTATAAGGATTAAAGTTTCAGAGGGATTGCATGCATTACTGTGGATTATCAAAGACTTTCTTTTACTTTGAAATGAGTTTTCATTTGCCACTGGAAACCAGCACTTGTAATACTTCCCCATTCTTATAATAATGTTTAAAATTAAAAGGATTGTAGGTTACGTGAGGTTTGGATACTAGGTATTGAAGTTTTTGGAAGTACATAAAAGTTTGAAGAATTAAACAAGCATATTTTATTTGAAAACCTAAATGATATTAGAATTTTTCATGCAACTTCGTGATTAATTAAAAAATATAATATTGTTAATTATTTGATAAATTCATGTTAATGGATGAAAAAGGTTTTGAAGAAAATTGTGAGATCTTTAGACCAAAACTGACCAGATATTACAGCTTTGATAGTACTAAAATTGCTGTTCTTAACAGAAAAATATCTCCATCAAGAATTTGCTGTATTTATTTTTTTTAATTTTACCTAAAACCAGAGAGCATAAATTACTTTAGCAAAAATATTTTACAATTTTTAAAATTTCCATCCCATTCACTTTTCAGTAGATGAGAATAAGCTTATTGTTTCTAAAGTACTTTAAGTTTAAAATGTATTTTTATAAGATCCAGAAAATGAATATTTTAGTTCAGATATTTTTGACAGTATCTTTTGCCTCAGATTTTTCTCTTTTTCTCTTTTTTTTTTTTTTTGTCCCTAAGATTGTTTTTGTCAAAAGAAGCTGTCCTTCACTTACCATAAAGGTCCTTAACTTATGGCCGAACATTGAAAACCAAAGCTCACTTTTCCAGGAGTTAGAGCAAAGTAAGTTGCCAGTGGCTGTGGAGTAACTTTGCCCGGTTCTGAAGGATAGACTGAAGACACACAGAGAGATGAATTGAATATTTTTGCTACTCATTTCCCTACTACAGGAAAGGGGAAGATAATTTGGTTTTGTTTGGGTTTCTTTGTAGATAGGGAAAGAGTTTAGTTGTCACCTCTTTCTTCATTTCTGAAGATCATAGATTCAAAATAATGAACATCTAATAAAGACTCTCTTATGGCTATGTTACTATTGTTAAGGCAATTACCTGTTAAACCTGTGAATCATTAATTATTCATTCAGACAATCTGATTTACAGAATGAGATTTTTTTAATCTGGATAAATCTTTGATCACTCTTATTTCTTCACTAAATATGTACAGAATGATGTAGTTTAAAAATAAAACATATTCTCTCAGAAGAAAAGCATTAATAAATCAATATAAACCAAACAAATTTAATTCAGAGAGGAAGTTGAAATAATTTTTTTGAGGAAATGAGCGGAATGCAGAAGACCAACCAGCCAAGGCCCAATAGTAGCATATAATCTTGAAAAAATATTTCAGTTCTATTCTGTTCTACACTGAGGAAAGGGAATGTGTTTCCAAAAGTAGGTAAGAATTTTTTTTTTCATAACAATTGTTATAGTTTTCATTGTAAAACATATATTGCGTAGAGTAATAGATGAGCCTGACACTTTTCATATATTCTAGTAATCCATTACATAGTCAGCTAGTATGAAGGAACAATAAAACTAACAAAAATTAGGTCCTTAAGTAGATCCCCTGGGTTTGCGCTATATGTAATCATTTGACCAAAAATAACAGAATAAGAAACCAATTCAATTGTTATCATACAAGTCTGAGCTTGAATGTTTTAAGTAATAATTAGAATTTTTGTGAGTTTGTTACCAACTTCAGTAACTTTTAACTTACTAACCATTCATTTCAACTGTCATCCCTAGTATTGTAGTGCTGACATTTTGCTTTGCACAAGAAGGAATTCTTCTAGGACCTCAATATGAAAAACAGGGACACTCATTGCTTAACTGGATGGTTAAGACTAAAATTGTAGAAAAGGTGTTAGCAATCTCATGTCCCTTCTGCTGCTGGGAACCACAACTCTTTAACATCAGATGAGTCTTTCCACATAACATGCTGCTCAGATCCCACCTGTGGTGAGATTCTCCAGCCCCAGCGTTGTTTATATCTTTACAGCATTCTGACAAGTGAATATATTTATCAGACTTTACATTACATTGTACATTGCTGAACATGCTAGATGGAGCACCAGTGTCCATGCAGAGCATTCCACTCTTGCAGGGTTCCGTGGGAGCAGACCTGACAAGAGGGATGTACAAGTAGGATTGGCAAGGGCAGCCCACGCTCATGTCACAGTAGGTGCTCAAGTTATCTTGTAGCCCCTCACACTAACATAGGAGCCTCTGTAACCAAGGCCTTTGGTTAAACTCTCCCTAGATGCTTCTTGAAACCACTGTCTCCTATTGCAATATCTTCCATGGTAGTCCATGGTACCTTTGCCTAGAATAAAACCTTATCCCAAAGAAAACCCTTCTCCAATGACACATCCCAGAGCCTTTTGCCTGGCTTAGCTTTGTTCTTCTCTAAAAACAGCTTTTAATAAATATTTTTCTGCTGTCTTTCAAATTTCCTAGCTATTGTCTGGGGTACCCTGTGGTCTAAGAGACTATCTGAAATGCTCTTAGCCAAAGACTGCTGTCATCTCTGACCTGCAGCAAAAGAAAACAGTTTCTCTGTGGGAATTTAAGTTCATACTTTGGGACTGTATGAACCCTTAAATGACAGATACCAGCATGGACATGTAATATATTTACTAAAGTTGTCATACCGCCCAAAGCTTTCTGAATTTCCAGATCTTTTCCTTTTCTTCTTTTTCTGTTTTATGAAAGATCAATAATTTCCTTGTCAAAATGCATGTCCATTGATGAGGTTTTAATAAAAATAAGTTCATTCAGCCATACCATCAGTTAATTTTCTCTTGAAGACTTTCAGTGACATAGCTCTAGTAAGTAATTGCAATGAGAACTTTTAAGTAAGGTGACATCTAGAGAAAGCACAAAAAATAGATCCTCTTTGATGCAATTAGCAGAGTGAGCTAGAGTCCAGATAGTTCCAGGAGTGAGTAAATGTTACCTCTAATACTCTAAATTCACATTCTGCTATATATGCTTGGTTTCTTCCATAATAAACACTGTTGTAAGAGAACATTGGAAGTGGAGGTGCTCCTCCAAAACCACCATTTAGATTGGAGAGACCAGAACTGTCTTCTGCTGAATTTCGAGTGAACTTTAGATAAATAATTTGAGGTTATGGAGAGATTCCCTTGACATCTTATGACAGATATTGTAAGCAGTCCTGAACATGTGGTAGTCTTTATCCATGTCCTTTCTTTGGTGAGATCACAGCAAACATCCTCTTTGCTGTCCATTATCTGTTATGCCAAAAACTCGCTGAAGTGTCAGCAGTTTTTACCTACTAGCTCGTGTGCAGACTGCACACTGCTTGTGTGATCATTTCAGGTTGAAACACATTAAGATACAGAAGGAATTTAATTAATTCTTATTGGTAAATCTGACTGACTTTGACTAAAGAAGAGTAGAAATATACTGGTATCTAGTAGTTCAAAGGAAACTGTTTGCTATATGTCAGCTTCTCAAGTACAGATATGTCTCTGCATGATACTTCATGGAGGTAAATAAAGCCTTCAGTTTCCACTTCTAAAATCCAGATTGTCTCTCATTTCCTGTGCATCAAAACTGTCGGAGCAGGGAACAGGCATATGTTGTCCCTGAGGTAAATCAATTCCACTGATGCTAAGTGGGGTACCTGTTTTGCTGGTAGGTGTCTGTCTTTTGAGGGCATTTTCAATAGAATTCTGATGGGTAGAGAATAATAGAAATTCGGGTTTAGATGATGACAATAGCTCCTCAAGACACTGAAATCTGTAAAAATAGCAGGTCCTGTGCCCTGGCATAAAGCAGGCAGCTCGTTTAGTTATATCATTTTCAAAAGATGTTTACAGACCAATTTCAAAAGTACATTTTAGTGCTGTTCCAGACCAAAGAAGCAGGGAGGAATGCAAAGGAGAATTCCTGCCTAGTCACCTGTATTATTACCTATAATCTTCTTTAGCTATTAGGTAACAAATACTCTCCTACATATCAGCTCACTCATATTGTGCCACTGGCTGCAACATGTTGAATACTTGATTTGATGTTCACATTTTGATTATGACAGAAGCAAATTAATCTAGGCTGACTTAATTGGAAATTCATACACTTTTCCAGGCAAACTCTCAGACAGGTAGTATAAATGAAGCTGTTTAAGGATTTTCTGACTGTAAAATTGAAAGGGAAAAAAAGACAGTAATTTTAGTATGTTACATAATGTTATGAAATAATAGAAAATGAACTGTCATCACCTCAGTCTTGTTATATTTTAATTCACAGCTGAAATGAACCCAGACTGCCTCATTTATACCAATCAACCTCCTCCACTTCATTCCTGAGATGAGTGGTTCAGGAAACCAAGATCCAAGTCTATCTAACCCAGAGAAAAGGAAGTATTTTCAACATTTGTCTCCAGAGGACTCCTTAGCATTCAGGACAGCCAGCTGGGGTATAGTTTAAGAAATGTATCTCCACCCAATGTCATGCAGAATACTTAGAGAAGCTTTTCTTGAACCTCTACTGGCCAAGAGTACGTGTTTCAGGAATTTTAAATCTGATTAATGCATTAATGATCTATTCCATGTTGTGTAGGGCCATCCCGATTCTCTTTTTTGACATAAATGTATCATTTACTGTTGTCAGGGAAAGGCAATAGACTTACCATATAAATATTTAGGGAAGTAAAGGATGGTCAAGTAGGATCAAATATGCATTTAGGTTAATATTCAGAAGTGGCCATTAGCACATGCCCAGAAAAAGCTAGAAACAGGCAAGAACAACAATACTTGCAAATACTAACATTCCTCTTATTTTTAGCTCAGGAACTTCCTGAAGTGGAATGGCAAACTTGGGAGAGGATCAATGATCACAATTTTTGTGGCTTTCAGTAGATTTCTTTTTAGATTACACAGGAAAGGCATCTCATGACAGCAGTGGGAGATGATAAAAACATAAGTGTCATTTAACACTTGAAAAATATGTTTTTATCATATCCAGAAACTTCCCATTGTGTCAAATAAATGAGATGAAAGATAGTAAGATAATAAAACAAAATAAAATATAACTGCTATGAAACAAGCTACAAGCCAAAAAATCTAGACTTATTTGAATGGGAGATGTTTTTATTCAGAATCCGCCTCAAAACTGCTTTAAAAACAATCAAAAAACACTGCAATTGAAGCATAAAACTTTCATCAGTCTTCTAACTTTTATACCATTAAAAGTGCAATATAAATAACATGAGCAAAGAGATTGTACTGTTAAGCTGCAAAAAGAATTTCATATTTGTGGGATTCAGATGTTTAAGTAACCTTTTAAAAAAGAAAAACAAACTTAAAACTTTTCTCCTAAATGTGAAATTACTTTTATTTTACTTTTTTTTATTATTTTTATTTTCTTGTTTTCTTTTTCTTGTAGACACTGCTTTTGGTATATCAAGTAATTATTCATTATTTTATAAATCCAGATGCCTTTGTAGAAGTGACAAGACTTAATCAATGACCACGTATAACTTTAAAGTAAATATAGTTTTTATGGGAAATAAAAACTAGGCTGTTCTAAAATAAACTGTGTTTTCCCTTGGGTTGGGAGTGATTTGAAATTATTAACAACTCTTTAAAATAAATTATTCCTGTTACTTTTAGCAGAGCAAAATTTTGAAAGCCATTAGATAAAAGTATATTGTGGAGAAGAATAAATGGGTAATTCAAAGGGACAGAGATGAAAAGTTCTATCTAATAAAATTATATTTCTTCTACACCTCCCCTGTTCAAGAGTAGGTGATATAGAAAGTAGCCAAAAGGATATTTAACATGTGTTTCTAAAACACATGTTAAAAATATATATGTACAAATAAATTGAAAATAATCAGTTTGGAAGTTTATTAGAACACTCCTCTCAAACTTATATGATGCAGGATGAAAAATAACCAGCAGTTAATCAAATTATTTTCAGCTGAACTTCATTACTTGCACTTGTATATAATTTTATTTTACTTGAAGTCATCTGAAACAAGTATTTCAAGTGACAGATTTTCTGAATTTTGAAATTTTCTTTAAAAGTATTGCTTCTTTTTCTATTATTTTATAAGTTCTTTTACTTTCAGCAGGGCAAAGTTCCTTTGCTTTCCAGCAGGCTTGTTTTCTAATTAGGAGAGAAAACGTAAGGGAAAATTCCCTGGAAAATTCAGTGACAAGGTGGAATGAAAAAGTTTTGAGACATCCACATTTAATATCAGATTTAATAATTAATAATTTTAAGTTACTTTTGCTTTCTCAGATAATTTTGCTTAAGGATTCCAGTATTTCTCTCCGCTATACAGGTGTCTGCAGGAGCTAAATAAAACCATTTAATTTGTTCTAATCTTTTTAATGCTGAAAGCACTAAACTGGACAAACCAAACTGTTTCGTTCTTATTAATCTGTTTCATGTTAGAAGCCTGTAAAAATAATTTCTATATTGTAATACTTCTAAATTTATTGGAAGTTAATGAACCTTTCCCCCAGACAACTTTTTATGACTGTGGTTCTTCTATAGCTCAGTGAGAGGATCTGGAATAACAAATAGTATGTCATTCCATAAAACTAATAAGTGTCTGCCATAAGGGGGATTAATTTTTCTTGGAAAGTATCTCTTTGTTGGTTTCAAAAAGAGCCTGTATGATTAGGTTATCTTAGAAATCTCAGCCAATCACTGTTTTAACAATTTTAAAATGGATGATATAAATATTAATTGTATCTATACACATCAAAAGAAAATGAAACAACAGAGAATATTTTCATTAAATCTTGCAAGTGATGGGCAGCAAGAAATCCTCTGTCCATCTGCCTGCTCCAGCTCATCCACAATAACATGTCTTGGTGCAATGTGTCACAGTTGCTGACTGTGTGTATATCCTCTCTCTCTCTAAGTATCATGAGTCCAGTGTCTGCTGGGACTCTGCCTGGACCTTATAAAAACCTCTGTGCCTGGACTTTGGCCAAGAATCTGTAGGACATTTCAACAGGTCTTACTCCCCATCTGGTGTGTTAATTAACCTTTGTTCTATCACGGGCTGCTTCTACTGCTTAGCATTACCATAAGTCTGAGGAGAATAAAAATGCTAGCAGTGAAGAGAGGCCAGGGACTGCCAAAGATACATTTAAGTTCCATAAAAACATGATGAAGGACACTCAAAAATAAAATCTCTGTCAGTGTAGTTTTATCACCACAATCTGTCACTGCTCCTGGTATACGAT
>WEIU01013424.1:22459-78083 GCA_013389925.1 Aegithalos caudatus
ACACCCAGAAAAAAGGGGATGTGCACTTGGCACAGCAAAGTGAAAATGGTGAAAAGCACAAAGCTCATTTAACACAGAATTAGGGCGTTGGGAACAAAAGGCTGATACATTAGAGGACTAAAAAATCACCGTGTTTTAGGAGTAGATGATTATAGCTGGATTATATTTGTCATATGCAAACAGAATAAAGTCCAAATCTGCCATGGAATGTATAGCAGTGCTTTTAAAAGAGCTAATTCCATAAAGCTTAAAATAATTATGAGCCACATTGATTTAGAGAAAGAATTAAGACTGAAAAAATTTGAATAATTGGAGACTCTGTAAGAACGCTTTACTAGATGCTGTGCAGAAATATTTCCACAGATGAGAAATTCTCATCTAATGATAAAATATTTCCCTCTAATGGCTCTAATTATGGCAGATGCTAAACAGCAGGCAATAAAGCTGTCATGTTGGAACTGGCAAATCAGGTTTGGCTGCATCCTCCACTTTTAAAGGGTTGGCCAAGAAACCCAGGGCCATTTCTGTTGGGTTGCAGTCAGCCTTAGAACACAGGAAAAGTTCAGAGGAAAAAAGCAAACTGATGCCATGTCAGTGTTTAAATTTAGGGGGACAGGGTACTTTATAATGTTTTATTAAGAAGTTATATTGGTATGATTATTAACAATTTGTGGGGTTTTTTAATCAAAACAGTCTAGTTCCTTCTTGCCTGATTAATTATATATATTTTTATATTAATTTATATATATTTATATTTATATTTATCTATTTATAAAAATAAAATAAAAAATAAATAAAAATAAATTTTNTATCAAATGGTTTCACAATTTCTGTTCTGACAATTTTTCTCCGGGATAGGCAGCATCAATTTTTCATTTGGAAAAAAAAATTCATTCTCTTTTCTTTTTTCTATAGAAACAGATGAGTTTGAGCCCTGCACAATATATTTGCCAGACATTCTGGCCTTTATTCAACAAGATAGATCAGTCCTGAAGATATAAAATAGCAGATTTCAAATAATAAAAAGCATTTATATTTTAAGACGTTTAATGACAAGGTTTAGGCAGAGATAGGCACTCAGAGTTAGGAATTGGAATGCAGGAATTACAATATAAAGGAATTTTGTGCCTATTTTTATAGGTTTTCAGAATGCTGGAATTTTTGCACTGCTGGAATGGGGCACGGTGCTGGATCCTTCAGCCTGGGGAATTTTTGTCCTGATATAACCACCGTGCCTTTGTTGGAAATGATGCAATTTTGAACATATTTTTGTAACTGTAGTCAGGGCTTTGTCTCCCTTTGCCCAGGGGAAAGGGAATTGAAGGTTCTTCTCAAGAGAAAGGGAATTGAAGTTTTATTTTTTTCTGTTCCACCAGGTCAGGGCTGCTGAGTTTGACATCTCCATATTTGGGGAGTAAGCAGTTAGGTGTTATTTTGGGGGGGATTTTACCTCAAATTTGTGGGGTTTGGGAAGCTTTTATGGGTTTGACCCCAAATTTGAGGGGTTTTGGGTGGTTTAGGGCAGGATTTCAGCCCAAATTTGAGGGTTCTTCAGTGGTTTCGGGGGGGGGGTTAACCCCAAATTTGGGGGTTTTGGTGTTATTTGGGGAGATTTTAACCCAAAATTGGGGGTTTGGGGGAGGTTTTGGGGAATTTCACTCCAAATTTGGGGTTAAAACACAAGAGATGTGGGGCCATTAATGGACACCAATGAACAGAAACTCCAAATATCTCTCCTGGCATGGTCAGAGACCCCTGGGCTGGAAAAACACTGATGTGAGATCAAACAAAGAAAAATGAGAACAAATCAGCATCGAAGACAAAGGCATCCATAAGCAACAGGAAACAAATCCCAAATATTGTGTGATCTGGGACCAATGAAGGAGAATTGCTTCTTGTTTTGTGTGTGTAAACCTGTGGAAAGTAAAAAGAGGAATGGTCAGGACAAAGCAGTGCCTGGTTCTCTGTCACTACAAACAAAGTGCCAGAGGGTTTTTCTTGTCCTCCTGGATTTTGGTGACACCTGAATGCCAGCCTGGTGTGGCTCTGCTGAGGAATATTCTGCTCAGGACACGCTGAGGGATGGAGGCACCCAAAGGTCTCAGAGACCCTGGCAGCTTCTTCTCTGTCTCATCCTGCCCCAGAGCTGCTGCTGATTTTTATTTCTGCAGAGTGGGAATGTCCTGGGTGGCTCTGGGCTGGAAATCCCACAGCTAAGCCAGTGTGAGAATCCCTAAAAACCCCTCTAGACCAGTGTGAGAATCCCTAAAAACCCCTCTAGACCAGTGTGAGAATCCCTAAAAAACCCTCTAGACCAGTGTGAGAATCCCTAAAACCCCTCAAGAGCTAAACCAGTGTTTAGCCAACCATGGTTATCACCTGGTATTATCTGCACCTCCTGCCCATTCCTGGCTGTTCCTGGGAGCAGAACCTTCCAGAACAGGGAATGAGCAGTGATCCTGGATAATCCTGGGAGCAGAACCTTCCAGAACAGGGAATGAGCAATGATCCTGGATATTCCTGGGAGCAGAACCTTCCAGAACAGGGAATGAGCAATGATCCTGGATATTCCTGGGAGCAGAACCTTCCAGAACAGGGAATGATTCCATTCCTGGCTGTTCCTGGGAGCAGAACTTTCCAGAACAGGGAATGATTCCATTCCTGGCTGTTCCTGGGAGCAGAACCTTCCAGAACAGGGAATGAGCAGCAATCCTGGGAGAAGAGGCTGCCTGGGAATTGATGTAAACAGCCTGGTTAATTTTTCCTCCAGCCCAAAGCTCCATGTGATTGCAATGGAAATGCTACACTGCTTGGAAAACAAGATAATGATTTAGAACATAAGGACAAGAGGAAATAATGCTGAGGGATTGAGGAAAGGGCATTCAGCTTCTCAAGGCTCATTTCCTTTTTTCTGTGGTGCTCCATTAAGCACAAGATGCTCTCATGATTTTTAATGACCCCGAGGTTTTTTGCCTTTTTGTGGCAGACAGTGGCAGGCACCTGCAGTGGTTCCCATGACTGATGTTCCCTTTGTGCCTGCCTGGGCTCCATGCTCCCACTTTCCTGGGGAAACTCCTTGGGAATCACCACCATGAAGGGAAGATTCTCTTCGTGGTAACAAGTGGCTGGGAATCAAGAGATTCACTCTGCTGCTCAGTGTTTGATGGCATTGAAAATATTGGTTTTTTTCTAATTGAGTAACCTCAATTTGCAGAGCATCTCCATCCATTTAAAGAGTTTATTAGTGCTGGAGTCCTAAGTTTCTTTGGACAAAGTGTTTCAGGCTGACAGTGATTAAATCTCCCACCAGGAATGTGGTTTTCCCAAGAGATGAGAATGCTAATGGGCTGGAGATATGAGTAGGAATATGTTAATAAAGGAGCTTCTCTCTCTCTGGATTGTGCACTCCTCCCCTGTTTTCTGAACTCCAGCACAGGTTATTTGTGTATGCTGGGAACCCACAGCCTTACTTTATGCAGATATTGGAAAAGACATCCATAGAAATCCTAGTTGGTTTTTTTTTTTTATTTTTCACCATTATGATGGAAAATAAATGTGTTCATATTTCCATATTTCTGTGCAACGTTGTCCAGAAGTGCCAATCAAATGTTATAAAAACCCCGTGAATGGAAATGTCTCTGTGTCCTTGCAAAACTCTGCTGCTCTTGCTAATGAGTTGCCTGGAAATAAATCCACCAGTTGGATTTATAAACAAACATTTATAAACATTTAGGGATGGTCAGTTACACAAACTTCAAACCTGACCTTAAATCCTCTCCCCCACTCCTGCCAGCAAGTTTAGGCTTCCCTTTAGATTAGCAGGGCTTTGATTGACAATCCCTTGTACAAACCTTTACACATCTTTGCTTTATTGAGATTTGCAATAATTTAAGAATTTAATTTAATGGGGTCTTAGGCAGGGAAGACTGCAGTAATTAATTCCATTTTGTCAGGAAACACTTAGTATTAAATTTCATCCTTTACTGGAGGTTTCTGCTCATACTTATAAATGTAGTGACCTTTACTAAACATCTGCTGCTGAACCTTTTTCCTTTCCTTGAGAGAGAGGGGGAGAAAGAGAGAGGTTTGTGAGGAAAATTCAAATTTTCAATCTGAAAATACAAAGTGCAGGTTCATTCTGCCTCCTCCAAATGTCCAGAAGCCATTTCTTTGTTACCACAGGAGGGAAACATTTAAAAACATCAAGAAGTTGCTAAGGAATTGAAGTTCTGTTCTCTGGACTTAGATATGGAAAACAAGAAATGCAGACATTGGAAATTTTGAATTACATGCTGTAAATATATAAAGACTCTTATATATAACTCCAAAATACCTGAATAAAAAAGGTCCACAGAATCATTAAGGTTGGAGGAGACCTTCAGCACCATCTGCTCCAACCATACTCCCAAAGTGCCACATAAAGAACAATTATTTCTACAACCCTTTCACAACACAGAGGATAATTCCTTACCTACAGAAGAAAACCAAAACAAACCTCACAAAATGCTGCTCCTATCCCTGCACCAGGAATTGTGACTTTTGTACAATGAGCTGGATCTGCTATTCCATTGGGGCTGTCACACACCAGATTGCCCTAGGACTAAACAAAGATCAGGGAATGGCAACCCCAATTTATTATCCTCTGTAGGCCTTGTGCAAAGCATTTGGGTACTGACCTGGGGGCCAGGGCACTGAGATCTCATGAAAAGCAAAGGATTATCCAGCATACTGAAAAACACTGATAGTGGAAATTGCTTTTTTTTTATTAATCCGTGCTTAAATTCCCTGTCTGCAGTTCTCGTGACCTCAATAGTTGTTCAGAGGGAAACCTCGGTGCTCCAGCAGCTCTGGGGGTGACATGCTTGGTTCCTTGATTTTTGGGGAAGGCTACACCACCTATTACCCCAAATGCTTATCAAGAGTAACATAAATTGTCTGCTATTAAGTCTCTGGTGGTTTAAAACTGCTTTAATCACCAGCTCTGCATGCAACCATCAATTCTGCAGCTGTGGGGGCTTCTGAAGGACTCCCTTGGGCTGAGTGCAGCAACTCCTGGCCAAAAACTGCACTCAGGTATTGCCTGATAACGTGGAGAAAATAAAAGCAAAAAGAAACATCTCTCTTCCAAAAGACTTGAAAAAGAAACCACCTCGTGGCCCGAAGCCAGGGAAGGCACTGGAAGCCTTTAGGCTGCCTGCAGTGAATTTGGGATGAAAGCATGGGAACAGGTGAACGTTGCTGTGCTTGGCTGGTGTTTAATACTCACTTTATCAGCATGAGGATTAGTGAGAAAAGTGCTGGTCACCTGCTGCTTAGCACTGAATTGCTGTTTAATGCTTTCCCTGGGGCTTGGATCCATGTCCAGGTCTCTCAGCTTACCTGGGCTGCTCTGGAATTTTATCCTAAAGAATGGGATTAGCTGCCTGCACAGGTCAGATGGAATTGGGGTTCTTTCCCCCAGTCTTTTGAGCACACAAAACTGGGAATTTGTGATGGGGAGGTGGTTCCAGAGTGTGTGCAGGGGGTTCCTCTGCGTGGCTGGGGGAGCACTGTGCTGGGAGAATTCTGTGCTCAGAATCAATTCTGAGCAGGCTGGGCCATTTTCCAAAGGCATTGCTGTGCCTTAAAGGAGCTCCAAAGCAGAAATGTGGGTTCCTCTGCGTGGCTGGGGGAGCAGGGTGCTGGGAGAATCAATCCTGAGCCATTTCCAAAGGCATTGCTGTGCCTTAAAGGATCTCCAAAGCAGCAGTGGAGAGTCCTGCTGGGCTGGGAGCTTCTCTGAACCACAGCCAGCAGCAGCAGAGGAGACTCAGGGACTCAAACTCCACCTTTGCTGCGCTGCTTTGGAAAACTCTTTTTTTTTTTACCCTAATTTATTTGTTAGGAGTGGGTTTTAATCCCACCTGAAGTTTGTGCTGCCTCTGGTGCTGCTCAGCCTTAAGCTGCTGCAGAACATTTCTGTGCAGCTGCTAAAGAGCCCCATCCATCACTGCAGAGGTGGGGAGCATCCCTGAGCACAGACACATCTTGGGAAGCACTGGAGGATGCTTTGGGATGGAAGGTGCTATTTAAACCTCAGACTTTATTATTGTCTGTCCCACTCTGCAAATAAATCACCTTGCAATATGACTCTGGAAGAAATTACTCTTGCATAAATGAATTTGTCCTGTTCTCCCACAGAGAGATGAAAAAAAAAAGAAAAAAAGCCTTTATAATAACTATTAAATTGTTTTACAACCAAAATATTGCAATGTTTGAGTGGTTTCCTACTTGTGACTTTGATAATGAGTTTTTGAAAAGTAACAGAAAATGTTTCCAGAAATTGGAAAATAAGATTAGCATATCTGTTATGTAGGATCCTTTGTTAAGTCAAGCTATTTCTTGTTTGGGTGATAATAGCTGTGCCTTTGTTAATTATTATTTCATATTGTCATTATTAGGCTATTAATAATTTATAGTAAAAGCTGCTTCTTTGTGCTATGTAAATGTTTTCATTCTTATGCATCAATTCCTTATTCCATTATTAATGTGATTCATAAATACATTACATTTAGATCCTCTTACAGCAGAAGAGATATTTGCTACTCTATTTTCCCTTTTGTTTGGATGTGAGATAGGAAAAATAAAGTGTGAAGGGAAAATGTCCAGAGAGTTTTTAGGGATGTACTCACACCTCTGACATGGAGCAGGGGGATGAGCATGACTGAGCAGCTCTGCATTCCCTGCAGTCAATTCTTATTTATATTTCATGTTTGTCAGCCTGGTGGATTTGCCCTTGGAGTCTGTGCTGGCTCACAGGGGCCCAGCTGCACCCTAAAGCCAGCAGGGCTGGAATTTGCTAAATTCAGAAAGCCTTGCTGGGACTTCTCAGGGCTTTTCCCAGCGACCTGCCCTGGATCCTGGATCCTGGAGCTGAGGATTTACAGGACACCCACCTGAGTGTGACTGCATCCCACAATTTGAAAAACAACCCTTGTGCATTCCAAAACAAAACCCAACCCCCTGCTCTCCCACCTCCTTCCCCTTTGTGCTGTCCTGTGCAATTTCCAGAAGCTTCTACTGTGCCCAGGGAATGGAGCTGCATTTGAGATCCCCTCAGGGGAACAGCAGGGTTCTGTGCCCAGTGCCATCTCCTTGCAGTGAAAACACTCCTAGGAGGAGAAATTCTGGGGAAAGAATGGATAAAACCAGTTCAGAGGTCCCTTAAGTTCGTTTTTGGGGTGTTTTTTTATTTTCCCCCTCAGTGTTTCAAACTAAAAGAGGGAGCTGAGTCTTCCCTGGGGGATGCAGTGACAGATTTTGAGTGAGCACAGCCCTGTTGTGTGCCATGGTGTGGGTCCAGCTGAGAGGGTTAAAAAGGGGCTGTGTTTGTGTGTATTTATCTTTCAGCAGGATTACTGTGGGTTTGGCATCACTCTCAGACACATGGCTGCTGCAGAAGGAAATCTAGCAATCAGCTTAGTTTGAAACCCTCTGTTTAAAGTGCCTTTGGATTTTGGAAGGGCTCAGAAGCTTGGTTAAGGCTCTGACCTGTGCTGGTTTCCATTGCTGGAACTGGAATTTCTGGGTTATGAGGTTATCAGAGCAGGAGCTGAAACGCCAATCTGTGAGGGGAAAGTCAACTGGAGCATTATTGCATTAAGGTTTATTACTGCCAGGACAAGGTTATTTGTCTTTTATATCAAAACAAGAGGAGACATTGCTTTTCCTTCCAGTGTCTGCTCGTGAGCATTGGGAGGCAAACACAGCATCCCCTGATAAAACAAGGAGAACTCCCAGTTTAATGGGAATTTAAACAGTTTAATGCTTTAATTCTTATTGGCAAAAGCTGTCCACGTTTAATTGATCCCTTTCACATCCACTGCTGCAGCACAACTAACTAATGCCATCCAGTGGCAATGGCACAGCATAAATTGAGTGTGGCAGGCAGTGTCGTTGGAGGCTCTGCCCATTGCAGGGCTCAATTAACCTGGAAAAGGCACTAATGAGTGGTGAGTGATCCATCCCAGCAGATGACAAAAGCAGGGGATTTTAGAGCAAAGAATTGTCTGTAACTCCTCTCCCCCAGTTCCATAAAACAAACGGGGCAGGATGCACAAGGTTTGCCTGGTTGGGAGAGGAGTGGGGATTGGATTTTGAAATTGTCACCTAAGTTTCTGCTCTGCTGCACAGAACTTAGATTTTCTCGAGATGCTGATGAGATGTTTCACTCCAGGTAAAAGCCCAGGGTTGGTTTGAGGGGTTTTTTGCATGACAGAACACTCCCAATATGAAAAAATTTGCCTCTAATTTGGTTATTTCTGCTTAAAACATGCTCCTCTATGCAAGAAAAATAAATCTAGAGACTAGATCTCTGTAACACACACTTTTGCTCGCCTCCAAGACTTCACTATAGAAATAGCTCCATCTTTTCTCTTTTCCACATGGAAAAACGTCCTCACTCCACACCCTTAATGAATGCAGAGTGCTTTGAGATCTGAGTAATTCCGAGTTTTTGCTGCAGGGTTTGCAGCCACCTCTAACAGGCTCTGATTGCTGCTGCTCTTGTGCTCCTTGCAATTTGCACCATCCCTGGTTGTGGAATGTGAAAATTCCCCACCAGAGCTCCAAAGAACGTGTGGGAGCTGCAGAAGCAGCCAGAGGGAAAGAGCTGTGATGCCAAGCCCTGGGTTTTGGAACCGATGGGAAATCCTGCCTTGCTCTTGACCAAATACTGAATTTTTAACAGCTCTGTTCTGTTCTTGCTAACTGGAACGTGGTGTCAGCAAAACAGAGCTTTCTTCCTCCTGTCAATGTTAGCTTCTGCTTACTTTGCTGAATGTAAATTTGGACAAAATGGCCAAATGTAAGCACGTCTAAGACCCAAATTTTATATAAAATTACATTTAACTCTTATTTACAACTTTATACCCCAATTTAGGTATATATCTACCCCCTAAATTTGATATAAAATTACATTTAACCCTTATTTACGACTTTATCCATATCTCTACTCAGTGCAATCACCAATGAATAGTCACTTCAGTAAATATTTTGGGAAATACTTCAGATTTTATCAAGAATACCCAAGGATGGGAGCAGATATCTGATGGAACAGAGTGCCTGAAGTTAACTACAGAGTGAAAACTTTTTTATTCAGTGCTGTCTCTATGAAGGTTGGACCATGAGAATTTGGTAAAGCAGCGAGTTAACCTTGCATGGTGATTTCTCAAGAGCTGCTGGGTCAGTGCTTCAGGCTCAGAGCTATTTCCCACCTGGTGTTTGAGCACAGACACTAAACTGAGGAGTAAAACCAGGAAAAAAATCACTTTTCCAGGTCTGGCCTGAGTGACAGCAGAGATTCCTGCCTGAAGCCACTTGCCTTTGACTTTCTGGGCAGAAGTTTTCTCTCCCCAATAGTTCAGCAAAGGCTTGCAAGGTTTCATTTAGATAATTTGAACCTCTTTAGATAATTTGAACCTCTTCAGATAATTAGAGCCAGGGATCTGAGAGAGTCTGGCTGATTTTGGCTTAACCAAAGGGAGGGATTGGTGTGAGCTGCACTCCCAGCAGAGCAGGGGGGCTCTCAATCAGCACTTGGGGGGCACAGCCCCTCCACATCTGGGCTTTGGGGGGAACATCTGCTCTCATCTCTGCCTCATGGGACCAAACAGCTGCAGATCTGCTGCATCAGGAGCTGGGACTGAGCTCTAAATCAGAATTTCTGCCTTTAATCCCTCTCCCAAGCTGTTTTACAGGACCCAGGCAAGCAGCTCCCCAGCCCAGGCTGATGGCACAAAGGGGGGGGACATTTGGCAGTGACATTAATTGAGGTTTCCAGCCAGAAATGCTCAGAATCCAGTAAAAATATCCAAATATTGTGAGCACCAATGGCACACAGGCCACTGAGTAATTTGCATGGTCTAATAATGAAATTCTGTCTCTCTTGGACTATAGACCTTAAAAAAAAAATAAAAGGTGTATATTGTTTGTTTCCTGCCTGAAAACAACCGCCCAGCACTGGATACTAAAATAGAATTATTTCCATTATGTTTTGTCACTTTTTCTGGAAGATACAATGTGCAGGCTTTAAGTTAAAAAAAAAAAAAAAAAAAAAAAAAAGCCTGAATTATTTGTGTAAGCTAAAAGGTCATGAGTAATTTTTTTTCCTGCCAACTAATATCTATTGCCAAAAGAACATTCTATTCAGACTGAAGAATATTAAAAGATGTTGACAGGCCAGCAGACCTTTATCTGGGAGGAACAGTGTTAATTATGCCACATTGATTTCAACTCAGAGGGATCTGATGCAGCATTGAAAATTCATCCTGTTATTAATTTGCCAGGTGTGTTTTACAGTTGTCACATTTAAGAAAATTCAGGTACAGCAAGGCCCAAGGAATTGTTTGCTTTAAACACTTCTCAGGCTCTGTGTGTGTTTGGCTTTTTGGTGTTTGTTTTGTTCCTTTTTAAAGGTTTTCTGGAGTGCCACTGCAGAGCCCTTGGGCACAGCAGTGAGGTGGGGATGGAGCTCTGGAGGAGAGCTAAAGGTGAATAACATTATTTATGTAAAGCATGGCTGTCATCATTTTGTTTAAAAAAAAATACTTGAAATTATGATCCTTACTTCTGGAGTATATGATCAAGTAAATGTCATAATTCATTAATTTAAAATGCCATTTTAATTAATATGAAGCCCAGAATCTTTTCTGCTCCTAAATATCTCAGTTCAGGCACTTTGTTAGGCAGGTACCTTGACATTGCTACAAAATCTGACCAGCTGGGGAACTGCATTAAAATAATTCCTGTATTTAGTCCAGGAATAGCTGCATGACTGGTCAGTGACTTCATGCAGGAGCACAGAATTAATTTATGCATTATTGCCCAATTATTTCGTTCATGAGTGCCCAATTATTTCATGTATGAGTGCTGAAATAACTTCTGCATGAGTGCCCACTGCTGCATGTCTGAACAGCCAATTGCTTTACACACAAGCACCCAATTAATTGATGCCTGAGGCCCAATTAATTGATGCCTGAGACCCAATTAATTGATGCCTGAGACCCAATTAATTGATGCACAAGGAGCAAACCTGTGCTGGGATGCTTGGCCAGTTCTCCAGGCCCCAGGGCTCCTTGGGGATGAGCCTCTGTTGTTGTAGAAAGTTCTTTATTATGGCTATATTCTTTCTTTTATACAGTTTTTAACAACCTTAAGGGCAACTTCTGATTGGTTAATAGCTTTCTTGTTAATTACTCTATTGGTTAGTAAAAGGTGTTTCACTTGTCCATCAAATATCTCTATTCTTGGATTGTTTGTGCATTTTCTTTGCTGATTCCCATGGGACAAATCCCTTGTTATTGCAGGTGCATTTATCTTTCACCCTCAGAACAGATTGTTGTGTTAAAGGAACTTCCCATTCCCAAAACAGCTTCAAGTGGGAACTCACAGATTGCTCCTTAGCTGCACTTAGAGGAAATGAAGAGCAGCTTTTTCCCCTGTTCCTACAAGCCTTGTTGGGGCACATCCCTGAATCTGGATAAAATAAAATAAAATAAAATAAAATAAAATAAAATAAAATAAAATAAAATAAAATAAAATAAAATAAAATAAAATAAGAAGTGCCCCCAAAACTGTGCACAGTACCCAGGAGAGCTCTGTGGGGTAACCAACTGAAGACATGGTTGCACATATAAAAACACAGAAATGCACAAAAATCCTCAAGCTTTTGTCATATTAGTTCCATTATATACTGGTTTCTGAAAATAAAGATTAAAGTGACAGATTTTCCTTCTCCTTGTCTTTCTCTGAGGGGCAAGCTTAAAATTCCCAACTGTGACTTGGGAACCCCAGATCCCATTTCCACCTCCCTAACAAATCTCTCAGGAGTCTCTGGGTATGACATGAGCTCTTCCTGTGTCTCATCTGTACAGCAGGGAAAATAAATCTTCCATTTATCCACTCTGATGTGGCTGAGACATTTGTTAAGTGAAGGTGGGGGCTCTGGATGGCATCCAAATAAAACATAACTTGTTGTGTTATTAAGATACAGCTGCTGGTATAAAATATTTCAGAATGAGAGCATTGCCAGCCATTTACATATCTTAAAATAAACGACCACACGTGGTCTCTCCCTCCTCCCCATCCATCTTCTGCTCCTTGCCAAGCACATTTCCAGCACTGGAATCAGCCCAGGGATTGTCTCTCCAAGAGCTTTCTGCTTGGGCACGGGGTGAGTGTCCAAATGATTTGGAAGCAGGTCACAGAGAGCCTTGGGAATTGTTCTGGAGAGTCTCAGGAAGCCTTCTGCTCAGTGTACAGCTGTGCTTCAAATAAAAATAATAATAATAAAAAAAAAAAGGATAAAAACTGCTCACTAATGTGCAGAAGAGGACAGAAAATGATACGGTGCCACTGCAGGCACAGGCAGGGCAGAGACAGGCCCTGCACATTGGGAGATGCTGATTTCAATGGAATTATACTGGCATAAAATTACAGTTCTGAGTGAGTCAAATTATATATTTCACATCTCATCATTTTATTCCATTCTCCATCCAAAGGGGAAGAAAAGTCCCGTTTACACAAACCCCCTCCTTATGAAATGAGGCTGAAAAGGATTAAGGATATTATCCTAGTGGAGAACCTCACAAAATGAGAATGTGCAAGAGGGATGCAAAACAACACACAGCAGGTGGAGGGAAACTCCTCTTTACCCTTCCTCATCACACAAGGACAAGAGAGATGGATCACTTACAAACCTGAAAAAGGCTGAAAGCAATCGGGGCTTTTTACACCAAGAAAATTTACCCCGTGGGACAGATAAGGATTTAGTGGGATTCAAATGGGATTAGGCATTTGTATGGAGAATGGGAAC
Source organism: Aegithalos caudatus (assembly GCA_013389925.1). Classification (NCBI taxonomy): domain Eukaryota; kingdom Metazoa; phylum Chordata; class Aves; order Passeriformes; family Aegithalidae; genus Aegithalos; species Aegithalos caudatus. The sequence continues at coordinate 35,313 of WEIU01013424.1, forward strand.
ATCCACAGCTATGTTAGATAAGGAGGGGAAAAAGATAGAAGCGCTCCTGTTCCAGGGCATGGCCAATTACTGAGAGACAGACAGATTTCCTGTGATATTCTTCCCCTGGAAAATGCCTTTTTGTGAAGTGTTTGTGTCAGGGAACCTTCCAATGGATTCGGCTTCAAAGCCATTCCCGTTTTCTTGGCAGCTTCCTCAAGGCTGGGGAGCTGGGCAGGGAGGGAGGTGCTGTGGGATGGGCTGGTGGAAAATCTGCTCCAGGTGGCAAAATTCATTCCCATCTCTGCATGCCCTGACCAGGGAAATATCCTACACCATCTGAAATGCTAAAAGGATCTCATTTTCTTCCCAGCATGGAATTGCAGGATTTAAATTCTAAATTTAAAGTATTTTTTCTTGCAAGATAAATTCATCTCTTAGCCTCAGGGACAAGCCTTAACTGTCAGTGTATGCTTTGTTATAAATTACACAGTAATTCACTGCAAACAATGAATGCCTGACCAACATCTGACCAAACCTGTTGTCTTGTAGTTGAGCAGGGTTTTTCTTTTCCTTGGCTTTTTTACTATTAAAAAAGAGTCAGGGAAAGGAGGAAGGTAATTACAGGGGATAATTACTTTAAATGCTTTTTAGATCTGAGCTGCTAAGAGGCTAGCTGTGCAAAAGGAAAGTAACCATGATAAATATGGCATGGAACAATAGAGGATTCAGGCAGAAAAAGGATCTGGTGCAGTTTCATGAGACATTTTTGGCAACAATTCCATGTAAATCTCACAAATGAGTCCAGGTACTTAATAGGCAATTAAAAACAGCCAATGTAAATTAATTAATAGCAGACTTTAAAAGTCGTTAGCTGCTGTGTAATTAATAGAAAATTATAAAGGAAATAAATGCTTGCTTACAGCCTTATTAAGATCTGAATGTTACATCTTCTTCTGAATTGATTGGGATGATAAAAAATTCAGGCTAAAATATGGAAAGCACCATGAAATACTTGCCAAATCTGAGCAGAATTTCCATAGTGTGCAATCACCATCCCACATTTCAGAAGCTGGCATTCAGAATGTCTCAGTGCAGGTACTGGCTGTAAGCTGGAAGAGGTTTATCCCACTCCTTCCAAAGCTGGATGGGGATCAGAAAGGAAGTCCAGCAGTCTCAGGTGGAAGGTCTCATGCATTATTCAATTAGCAATAAATTAACTGCTGCATAAGCTCAGAATCAGCCTGAGTCCCAGCACTCACTGCCATGCCCATCCACAGAGCAAATCCCAGAGGAAATATGGGACCCAGGACAGAGTAGTGTGGATTTAATGAGCATAGATCCTGATCACCAGGGTGCCTTGGCAAGAGCAAACAGGGCTTTCAAGATTTGATCAAGACTGGTGACAGGAAAGAAGATTGGATCAACTTCTGCAAGCAAGAGACTTTGCAGAATGTGTAAGTTTGTTTGTGTGATGTTTAATTAACCTAATCATTGTAGTGCCAAATTACCAGCCTTCCTAGGATGGTACACAGCATGAAGCTGACAGTAAAACTGGATTCTGTCACCACTCAGCCTTCCCCTGCTCTCTCTCAGCTGTTGATAAAATCCAAGTTCATTTTTCATTCCCATTGTCAGTCCTGGCCTTGCCTGGGCCACTGGAGGAGCTTGTTTGGCTTTTCCATCAGGATTCCAGCTGGGGTCTCACCCTGAGCCCACTGCTCTGGGGCTGGAGGCTGGCAGAGCCCTGGACACCAGGAATTCACTGCTCTGCTAGAGACTGAAACCAGCCCTGGCCACCCTGGTGATATTCCAAATTCATCACTGGTGTCCCTGAGCCTCTGATGGAGCTGTTCCCCCCTCCTGATTGCTCCACAGAGGTTTCCCTGAAGGAGAACCCAGCTCCTCCTGATTGCTCCACAAAGGTTTTCCTGGAGAACCCAGCTCCACACCTCTGATGGAGCTGTCCCCAACTCCTGATTGCTCCACAAAAGTTTTCCTGGAGAACCCAGCTCCACCCCTCTGATGGAGCTGTCCCCAACTCCTGATTGCTCCACAAAGGTTTCCCTGAAGGAGAACCCAGCTCCTCCTGATTGCTCCACAAAGGTTTTCCTGGAGAACCCAGCTCCATCCACCCCTCTGATGGAGCTGTTCCCTCCTGATTGCTCCACAAAGGTTTCCCTGAAGGAGAGCCCCAACTCCACACAACCTCACACTGCTCTGCTGAAGCCTCATCCTGCTTTTCCCAAACAATGAATTGTCCCTGGCAAACCCAGTCAGAGCAGGGAGGGTTCCTGTGCTCAGAGCTCAGCATGTGAGCTGTTGTTTCTGGGATCACCCAGAGAGGAAATGCTGTGCTAAAATATCATAAAAATCTCTTTGCACCACTCCTTTGCCTCCCTTAAGGCTACACAAATAGTTTTAAAAGAAAGGGGAAATGTTTTGCTGAAAAAATAGCTGCTTTTCATATTTCTGTTTTTTCTTTTCCTGGCTGATTTTCAGATAATGAGTGAAGAGCAAATGCCTACAAAATGCTCTGCTCTCTGCTTATTTTGAAGCAACTTCTTTTTCTTTTTCTTTTAATTTTATTTCCAGAAAGCAGCTTTGTTTTTTACGGCAAAATCAAGACAATGTTGGTTTTTTCTAGAGCCACCTTGAAAATCAGTGGAATGTATTTAGGGATGTGGAAGCTTATAAGAAAAAAAACCAAAAAAACAAAAACCCAATGAAAGAAGCTGAGAGCTATTTCAGGCTTCTTTTTCAAGTGGGGGTGTTGGAAAACTGCACTTACCCTTAATATTTCCTCATCCTTTTCTATTCATTTTCAAGTCACAAAGTTTCTTCAAGGACAACTGACCTCATAAGAGACTTTTTGGGAATGAAACATTCTGGTGAGAGGCTGAGGGTGTTTTAACAACCAACAACAGCCCAACACAGAGATCCTCCTGAGTTCCCTTCTCTAATATTCCTCAGCCTTGCTGTTACACTGATAGGAAATCCTTTCATGTGAGGTGCAAGGTTGAACTGTGAGTTTTCAGTCATCACTAGCTGAGAAAGCTGCAGATTTCTCTTTCCAAAACTTTTTAAAGTTTTCCTGACCTTCTGTGGTCAAGCATCTCTCAGCCTGATCTGAGTGATGTTACAATTCCTTTAGATCCTCTTTCCTTCCAGAAATTGTGCCCTCTGTCTGCTCTATTTAATACTGGACAAACCCATGTGGATTCATTTTTATAGTAAAGCAATTGTTTGTGTACCTGCAGCAATTGCTAGGGGTTGTTAATTGAAGGCAAACTTTCCAACAGGGTCTGGAATTTCATCCAGGGCAGGTGAAGGAGGGTCAGCAAGGAGATGAAGCCCCTGATACAAAAACATCTAGAGGAGGAAATCCAAATTTTCTGAGCCCTGACCTGGAAGCAAAACAAAACAAAGAGTGACAAGAATAAATAAAACCAACCTTTGAACATATATGTGGGGTCAAATCCAGAAACAATGGGACATTTTCTTACCTAGCAGTAAATAAAGAGTGTTTTGATTGCATCCATCTGGCTGAGGCTGGATGAAAAGTTCAAATGCTGGTGAAGGAGAGAGCATAAAAATGTATTTTTCTGAATCAGAAATACAGAAAACTGGTTGTAATTCATAACTCCATGCTGGTTTTATTGTTTTCAAATCACACACCGACACTTAGGCAGCAGAATTTTCAGTTTAATATGTAATGAGTGTGCTATTCAGTAGTGTGTTTTATTAGGCATTAGGAAGATTTACAGAGCCATCCATATGACATGGATTACAGAACACATCAAGAAATCAAGGATGATTTTTGCTTCTCTACTAAGCAAAATATACTTTAAGTAATTGCTATTAACTGGCATTACTTACCAGGAGGCCTATTTTGATATAACAGAACAAAATGGCAAGGAAAAGGAGGATAAAAAAGTAGGTAAACATAGAGCTGAATCCCATAAAACAAAGATTAGGGTTTCTTTTCTTTATTTTGAGTAATATGCAGATTTAAATTTGATCTAGTGTAGAGAAACCAAAGGATGGAGCTTTAATGTTAGCTAATACTTAGTTTTCACAAAGGAAAAATCAGTGTCCTCTAAACATCATTTAAAGTAATAAAACTGGGCAGAACAAAAGAGGGAAAAGACAGGGAAAATTTTCTTTGCCCTTTGAGACAGGAAATTGTTTAAAGCTGAAAGATCAGGGTTGCAAAGCTCTGGATTTCAATGCTCATTCCAGGTGAAGACTTTCTCAATATCCCTGGATAAATCAGAAATCATAAAGTTCCCATGGCTTTTTTTCCCCCTGTTTTTTTTTTTTTTTCCCCTGATGTGATTTCTTTGTTTATTTGATTTCATTAGCACTGACCATGGACTCAATCTTTGTGCAGCACCCAGCACAGCAAGAGTTCATTGGAATTTTAGTGGGTGATGTTTGGAGCCTCTATGCCCTGTTATAATAACAAAAACCTGCTTATTCAGTTTTGCAAACATTTGGCACAACCTCATTCAGTTTTAAACAGGGGAATCCAGTGAAGCTTTGCTGTGCTACAATTTAGCTGCCTGCTGGATTTTTTCATTATAGTTGGATGCTGTGTACCAGAACCCACTTTTAATGTCTATTTTTTTTCTTACTTTGAAAAGAAAAAGCATCTCCAAGATGAAATGAGTCACAACAAGAAAGGAAACCGAGGTAATTGAAAATAATAAGAAAAAATTTAATACTTTTAAGATTTATTCTGTGCTGAGGGACAGAACTTCAACCCAACCACAGCCCTGCCTTTGCTGCTGCTGTTCTGTGAGAACAGGAGCTGTGTTTGTGTTTATTGCTTGGCCTTTGCAGCCATGGGGACCATCTCCTGCTGCAGCCCCAGTTTTAGGGAATGCCACCCTTTCCTACCTGGGAAAACCCAACACTTTCACAAAGGACATTAAAAGGAGTTTTCCATGGGGCAGCACCTTGCTGGAAAGAGCACATTTCAATCTCCCATTCTCTGTGATGCTGCTAAAATCAGGATTTCTGTGCTACAAGGCTTTGAAGACTTGCAAAGGACCTGAACTGCAAGGACAGGTTCAAACAAAAGGGTGAAATTCAGAATACAGCCAAGAAGTGCTGCCTTTATCTTCCTCATGTAAAACAAAGCTGTACCTTCATAACTTTAAAGAAATCAATCCCATCCTAAAAGACTTCCACTGGTAGAACAGATCTCATGGAAGGGGATTTGTGCATGGAAAACAAATTGAAATTCAACCTTTTTTATTCTTCCTCAAGCAAAAAAAAAGTCCTTCAACAAAGAATGTGCCCCATGTAGGGCAAAGCAGTGAGCAAGTCCCTTAACTACCAGAGTGCTTCGTTTTCTCTCTCCCATCATATCCACAGGACGAGGGGTAATTAACCCACAAGTTCTTTAAAGCCATAAGCACCAATTCTTTTAATTGCCCAAATGTTAGAGACTCCCATTATGTAAATTCAAGGAGGCTGCACTGAAGTTTGGTGGGAGATAACCCATCTGTCCTGGCTGGAGGCCAAGGTGCAGGCAGAGGTGCCACACTGAGAGCAGAGCAAAGGAGATTTCTCTTTCTCTTTGCACAGGACTCAAAGTGATCTCTGTGGGTTTTTACATCCCCAGCCACAGCCACCCTGGCTTTTGTGAATTGGTGAGGGTTTTTACCTGTTCACAGAGCATGCAGATTGCACTGTAGACATGGATGTGCTTTATTCCTTTAAAACATGCATGGGATCAACTCTTTGCAGCAGCTAACTCCTCAAGCAGAGCACGTTCAACCTGGTGACTTTAAAACAAGCATAATGACAGAAAAATGTGTTTTCCACCAGCTTCAAGAGTTAAAGAGGCCAAGATAGAAAGACAAATCCCTCACTGCTGCCCTGCAGGAAGAGAACAGGCAGTTAAACATTTTTGTACTGCTGTGCTCACTACTTACATCCTCTCATGGCAGGATAATATCTTAAATTAGAGAGGCACATGAACACTTTCATTCAACTGGAAGCCTATGTGCAATGCACTTTCTCAATTCTTTATAAATATTTCCACACCATGGTTTAAGTCTTAGGAAGCTACAAGGATAATTCCATTTATTCTGCTTTAGGAGGCAAATAAATGTTGCTGTTGAGGGGCTTGGCTTTTGTCTGGAATTTTTATTGGATTTGCTGTGAGCTGTGTCCCAGGATTTGAGTGAAGTGCTCGAGAGCTGTGGGGCCTGACAGGCTCCCCAGGTGAGTTACAGGCAGTCTTCACACCCAAAACACAGCAAACAAGTGCTATAATAAGAGATAAGCAAGAAAAACTGAGGAAAAACCTTCTGGGATGTTCTCAGGGCAGAGCACAGGCCCCAAACCCACCCTAACCTGCCCCTGACCCTGGGTCATGGTGCCCAGTGCTGTTCCTGCCTCACAGATGAGCATCACGTGTTTGTTTCCATTCCAGGTGGCACTGAGGCACTGAGAAGGTGTAAAATCACTCACTGGAGTGTCTCACTTTGTAGCTACAAACCCTGAAAGTTCAGAAAATTGTTTTCTAAATGGTTCCTGAGATGTTATTACCTTTCTCCTCTCTGAGTGAATCTTGCAGCAGCCAAATGCTCTGTGCTGTTAAAATGCTTCAGATGCTGCCTGTAGTTTATTGTTCCCTTGAAGCAATTTATTTCATTATAATGTACTCATGGAAGAACATTAGTGTTTAATTATCAGGAGAACTACTCTTAGCAAGCTCAGGCTGAAGTCTGAAGTCCTTGACTGTTGGCTGCTGCTCACCTACAAACTGATGGCTCAGTGATCTCATGCAAATGCTATCTGCTGTGAAGCTCATCGTTTTTCTATTAAAATTCTTTTTGGGAATCAATTGGACCTGCTCTGACTGACAGAGGGAAAGCTCCAGTGAAGCAGCTCTGCAGCTCTGCAAGGGGAGCAGGGTCTGGGAATGTGGGGATGTGTGTGTGCAGCTGCCAGCCCTGTGTGGAGGAGGGAGAGAAGTGCTCACAGAGCTGGCTTTCCATCCTGTTTCCCAGGTGCTAATGCTGATGCTCCAGGTATGAGCAAAAGGCCCAAAATAATCAACATGACAGACCTGAGGTAAAGGAAGAAAGCCCTGAAGGTAGCCCTGGTCACTCTCCTCTAACGTTGCAGCCTAATAGCACTTGAGGTAAAGAATTATTTTATTTGTTTCCCTGCAGTCATTCAGAGGCAGCATCAGCGTTTTCCCAAGTTCTGACCCCACTGCTGAGGATCCCTGTGCAGCTGCTGTGCTCAGCAGTGACTCACAGCAGTAGTAACACATTGCTGGGTGGCTCTGAGGCACTTGGGATGCAAAGGTCTGGCAAAGCACGACAGGATGACTCAGGAGCAAGGCAGGAAAATAATCAGAAGCGTGACAGAAAGTGCCAGGCTTGGCCAAGGAGATGAGGCAGCAAATTGTGTGGGGAGAGGCACTTGGGAAGGAAAATTAGAGCATGGGATTGAGCATGGGTTTGTGCCCCTGCTGCAGCTGGGTGCCCAAAAGCCTTCCTATTTCTGCCCCTCTTCTTCTCCATAAATCAACATGAACTTTCTGTTGGAAATCAGAGAGCCACGATAACAAAAAGGTGCTAAGCACCATTACAAGCAAGGAGCAATGCAAGATGATTTCATTCCTTGCCTCCATGCACAGCCCCTGGCCATGCAGGGCATTCTCTGCCTGCCCTGGGATCAACACTCAGTGCATGAGCTGCAGAACCTGGAGCAGCAAAGCTCTGTGTTCTGTGATTTCTGTGATTTCTGCATTGAGTTTGAGTCTGGCCTCTTGTTCCCCCTCTTCCCTCCTCTGCTGATAAAGTCCTGTGTCCTCACTGCAGCAGTGACAAATCTTTAGTGAATTTAAAATGCTCCTGGATTTCATAATCACTGACAAAGAGCAAAACACCGAATTTCCTTTTACTCCCTCACAAAATCTAATCCTCTGGAAACTCCTGCCTTTATCAGCAACATCAGAGCTGAAGTTTATTCCTCAAGGCCTCAGAACTCGGCCTTTAATCACAGCTTTAGCCAAACACCACGCAGGGGTGCAAAACAAAGCCAATCTCAAGTGCAAGTGTGTCATTTGCAATCCCAGCTGATTAATCAGCCCCTTGTTCTCGTAAATGAGTGTTAATTGCCATGTGCAGATGCAAACATCAGAAGCTGAGCTGGGAGTTGGGATGGCAGAGCCGTCTCCTCTGGCTGAACCCAAACCAGGGCAGGGGCGCTCATTGGGCAGGGAGTGGCAGTTGGAGCACAGGTGCAGCTAATTACCCTCATTAGCGCTAATGAGCCTCGTTATTGGCCCCACCTGTGCCAGAACCAATCAGAACCAACCTTGTTATTGGCCCCACCTGTGCTGGAATCAACCAATCAGAACCAACCTTGTTATTGGGGCCACCTGTGCCAGAACCAATCAGAACCAACCTCATTATTGGCCTCACCTGTGCTGGAATCAACCAATCAGAACCAACCTCGTTATTGGCGCCACCTGTGCTGGAACCATCCAGAACCAATCAGAACCAAGCCCCTTTTATTGTCCCCACCTGTGCTGGGATCAATCAGAACCAATCAGAACCAAGCCCCTTTTATTGTCCCCACCTGTGCTGGGATCAATCAGAACCAATCAGAACCAAGCCCCTTTTATTGGGCTCACCTGTGCTGGGATCAATCAGAACCAATCAGAACCAAGCCCCTTTTATTGCCTCACCTATGCTGGAACCAGTCAGAACCAGTCAGAACCAGCCTCGTTATTGTCCCCACTGTGGTGGAACCCCCAGAACCCACCCCAACCCCTCCAGACCCAACACCAGGACGTTCCCTCACCCACTGCTGGAGGAGCTTCCTGCCCTGCTCGGTTCCTGTTGTGCTTCCAAAGGTAAGGGAAGGCTCTCAGCTCCCACAGAACTCTCAAATCCGCACTGTTGGTGGAATTCAGGCTCCTTCTGCCCTTGTCTGTGGCCACTTTTGGCCCTCTCAGTGGAGCTTTGGTTGTGCCTGGTCGTGCTTTGCCTCACACGCCTGGCAAGGGGTTTTGTGACCGGGTTTTGTGATTTTGGGGAACAAACAGGACCTGCTTCCCTCCAAACCCCTGTGTTTGGTGGCACAGTCACATTATGGCCCCTCTGGGGAGGAAGGAATGCTGTGTCCTCCAGCAGCTCAGCTTGGGTGGGTTTTTAGGGAAAAAAAAAAATCCCCATCTGCTGGATTTTGTTCCCTTCAGAGGAAAGGGAGATTGGCACGTGTGTCTGTGCAGCCGTGGTGCAGAGCTCACTGTACCACGAATATCTATTGGAATATCTATTGACTGGTTTGCTTTCCACTCCGAGGTGTCTCACGTTGCTACTTGAAAGATGATTTTTTTAAAAGTGTGCTGTTCTACTGAGTTGGTTCTGACATCAAAAAATCAAGGGAAAACGAGCAGGGGAGAGAGCAAGGGTATCAAAATGATTAATTGCTGCATTAGCATGCAGGCACAGAGTGTATTTTGCTTTACAGATTGCTTGTTTCTAAGGCTATGATCGTGGCTTCTGGGCTGCATTAAAAGATGTGTGTCCTAGGCATTGATGCTTAATTTCAGAGGGATTACCTTCCTGTGGAATGAGGGAAGGGGAGGGAGGAGAAGGAAACAGAGAAAAAAAAGCTCTCCAATTAAATGGCAGCTCCAAACAATAGATGGTGTTTAGACAACTTTGTTCAGCCAGCATTTGTGAAATTAAACTATTACCCAAAAGAGCCTTTGAAGATTTATTTTATAAGGGAATGCATGGAGGTCATTGCTGTCTGTCAGATGGGAAAAGCCATCACCCCATGGGCTGTGCTGGGGTCTGTGGGCTCTGCTGGATCTGGGTCTGCTCCTGGATCCCAGCTGAGATGGGTCCTTAGGTCAATGTCTCGATGATGTTGTGGAGTTGGGAGAATTGCTCAGGAGCCTTTACCTTGGAGATGTATCTTTTGTTATTATGGCTTTTAAAAATACCTTTATGAGTTGCTCTGTTGTGGTCAGGACTTCAGTGTTAATATCAAACACAGGTTCAGTCTCTGTTTTGGCACAGTAGAAATGTATATTTTTGCTTTTATGTATAAATGTATATTATACTTTCATGTATAAATCTTGTCCCTCTGTGACCACTTGTGCTCCAAAGCAGCCACATACTTTTATGGGTTTTTTTTTTTCTTTTTAATGTATATAAAGACCACAAACCTCCCCAAGTGTCCCCAGGTGGGTTTTGATGGTGCAGGTGCAGATCTGGCCAAGAGCCTGGAAAGGGGCTGAGCACATCCCATGGCCTGGCTGGGAGCCAGGACACCCCAAATCACCCCAGATCTCAGTCCCAGCCTCCCCAAATCTCACTCCCAGACCCCCCAGATCTCAGTCCCAGGCTCCCCAGGTGTGTCAGGAGCTGTCCCCAGGAGCTGGGCAGGAGGGGGACGTGCCCTGCCTGCAGTGCAGCCCTGAAGGGGAGGAATCCTCTGGGAATGCTGAGTTCCTCAGGGGAAGGCAGCAGTGCCCTCTGGGCTCAGCATTTGGGGCTGTTTGCAGGTGGGGTGAGGATTTGGTGACAGCTCTGGTGAATTCCCTGCTGCAGCTGCCTGCTCAGCAGCCTGGCAGAGCCCTGGAGCTCCAGGTCTGTTTGTTACCAGTTGTTTTTTGGGGTTTTTTTTATACATTCTCATCTTGTAGAACCAGCCATGCATGATTGTAATGAGTGATGGCCTGATTAAATCAAAAGCAGACATGGAAGAAACACTATTAATCTGTAAGCATATGTGATGCTAACAGCCATCACAACATAATGTTGCAATTATCCTAGGTAGGCAAGAATAATTCTCTCTAATTAAATTCTGAGGATATATATTTGGATGCATGTTCTGGATCCTCTGTCATTCCTGTACTGCCAGAAAGAAAGGTACCAGAATTATTTCCAGTTAGCCTGACCCACGTGCCTTTAGATTCCAAATTCATTCCAGCACAGCCTGCCTGGGGACAGGCTTAGCAAATACAATGTGCTATCAAAACACATCATGTGTTCTCAAATGTGTCAGTGCCTTCCATCTCCTCTCCCTTTCTTCTTTTCTCCCCCCTCCTTCTGTGACAAAATAAGCTGTAATTTCATATCAGATTATACAGCTTCACCATCGTATTTTTGGAAGCATCAGGGTAATAGTAAAGAATGTGTAATACACTGTAGGATTTAGATAAAGCAGCTTCACTGCACCACCCCAAAGACCCCTCTGGCAATCCTTGCAAGGTGGACAGAGAAATACAGCTTTGGATTGTGCATTTTCTGGAGGTTTTTTTATAATTTTTTTACCTTCCCCCTCATACCCCACCTAGAAAATTTGCATCCTGCTTGTCATGGTCAAATTCTGCAATTGTCTGTGAACCCCCTCACCCCCCCAGAAGTAATTCAGGGCAGAATTGTCACCTGTGAGGTCCTGGCCTGGGGACACCCAGGGCCCCTGGATGTGGATGGGATGTGCAGCTCCCCGAGACTTTGGGTTGCTCAAATTCAGGCTTTTGTTTCCTTGCTGTTGGTGACTGAAATCCAAAGTTTCAGCAAAGCACCACCAGCCCTTAACCCACATGGACCTGATCATCTTCTGGAGCAAAGTCCTACCTAAAATCAGAGGAGGCTCAATTTATCTTCAGAGTTTTTCCCAGGCCCACATACAACATTTACAGAAATATTCCCCAGTCATAAACCCCTCTCACTGTCCAGACAGTCTAATTTGGTGCTGGGGAGGGTTTGGGGTGAAAAACTTGCAGTTCCATTAGCCTTTATCACTTTGGAAAATCAGAAATAAAACTAAAATGGTGGCTAATGAGGATATTTGATGGTTTTTTGTGACTTTGATATAATAATTGACTTCAAATATATGGTTTCAAAGCAGTTTGATGAGATTTACCCTCCTGCCTTCTGTATCTATTCTATTCTTATCTCAAATGTCTGTTATAAAGAGACCTCTCCATTTCTTTGTACTAAAACTCCTTTTATCATTTAAAGATTCTTGAAAAGTGTAAGAGGAGAAAGAAATTACCAGGAACGCACCTGATTAATTCACAAATTAATTGAGGCTAATTTAGATGACATTCCAGCATGATGACTTCCATTAATAAATAAAACCATTATCAAAAGGAACACACATTTTCCCCTTACTTTGAGTGTACCTTTCAGCTCCCATCATTTAAATAACCAAACATTTTCTCACTTCCTAGTGATCACCGAGGGTGCAGCTCTTTGTGGTGGAACAGAGCTGCTTCAGCTCAGAAATTCAAAGTAGTAGGAGAAACCTGGTGCACAAAGCTTTGTCCTAGATCCCTGCATGAGGGGGAATATTTAAATCCTGCACATCACAGCTGCAGCTTTTTTTTTTTGCCCCAGACACACATTCTGGAAAATATTCAGGCAAATGTTGCTCTTGATGTGTTGGGGCTGTTATGGGAGGGAGCTGCTGTGGGTCACTGCTGGGCTGGAATTCTCTGTGATTGCTCCTTTGCTGGGGAATCAGGAGTGGGGAATGACAAACAAGGGTCCTGTGCCTGGATCCTGTCATTATTTGAACTTCCCTGGACACTGAGGTGTCCTGAGTGCCATTCCTGCAGGCTGCAGCCCTATTCATTCCTGAAGGATTTGCCACACTGGAGATGGGCTGGCTCTGGTGCTGTACCTGTGCTGGATTAATTGATAATTATTGTACTAAGTTAGCCAAGACTCCATTATTTTCACGTGGGAAAAGCCAATCCTTTATTCACATCACTTATTTAATACAGTTTTCACAGCCAACACCCATTGGCTGCTAGTTTTTTCTTACTACTCCATTTTTTGGTCAGAAGGTGATTTGTGTGTGCCTGCTAAGATTCAGCTGATTTACATTTTTCCTTTATGGGCTCTTATGGAACAGACCCTATTGTTTACACAGATGCACTTTTGTTTTTTTCAACCCAAGAATAGGTGGTTGTGTTAATGAACATTTCATACCAAGATTGTTTTTGCATGGGAACCTGCAAATTGCTTAACTGCACTTAGAAGGGATGACAGGCCAGCTATTGATTTAATAGAGGGATGACTTTATAATTCTTCTATCTGTCACGACAGATAATTTTTCATATATACATTTTATATATATATTTAACATTTAAAATTTTTAAATTTTATATTACATATAAAATATTATAGAAATATAATAAATATATAATTTTCTGAGTGTTGTGTGCAGCAGTGCTGCTGGGAGATGCTTTTCCAGCCTCCCTCTGCAGCCAGGCTGTGCCTGCCAGCAGCCTCTGCCCCACCATTGTCACCATGATGCCAGATGAGCAGGGCTCAGAGAGGAACCAGCTGGAGGAGGGGTATTTTTAGTTATTTTAAATACCTCAGAGCCTTATGTAACTGGATTGGAGCAATAGTTGCTGCCAGACAATTTCACATCCTGAGTTCCAGAGCTCCAGCAGCTCTCTGCTGGTGTTCACAGAACAGTCTGTGCCCCAGAGAGGGGTCAGAGCCAGCAGCACATCCAGAGCTGCAAAAGCTGCAGGGAAAAGGGCCCTGGAGGCTCCTGAACAGGGCAGCTACACAAGGAAATCCCAACTTTTGGATTACTCCCAAATGGGAAGAGCAGCACTGGTAAATGTACCCAGGTTGGAGTTGGAAGTCTCAGTGCTGATGTATTTTAAGGAGCATTTCTGGATCCGTTGATGGCTTTTCCTTGCAGTGCTTTATCCCTGGTCCTGGGGGAGGGTTAGGAACAGGAGGATTGTTTTCCACTGCAGGCAGGAACAGTAAAAAAACCCCACTCCTCACAGTCCTGGGGTCTGGTGGTGTTCAGTGTGACTTCCATTCATGCAATGGCTTCTCTAGGGCATTTTCCTTGTCTTTGTTTTGTGTGTTTAAATAAATAAACTGTGCTCTATCCATGTGAGATCCAGCCTGAGGAGTGCTGGTAAATCCTTACACTGCTCAGTGTTTGCAGGAGCTCATGGCTGCTTGCTGCTCTCCATCCAGCTGTGAGGCATCATCTACTCAAACATTTGGTGCTCCCTGGAGAAATGGGCAGGAAAGATAAAAACAGGAGGTCAAACAGCAAACTGCACCGTGCAATTAACCTGGCTGCAGTTCCTCAGTCACAAATGGAGGCTGTTTTCCAGAAAAAGGGATCAATATACACTTTGTTATTGTTACACATGAAGGAAAAATAAATAGTGTCTCCAGCTCCTTTTCGTGGGGATTGCTTATCACTGCTGAGCAGCTTGGGATGGCACAGAAGGCAGAGCAGCCTCCCAAGGCTGTCCTTGCAGGGAATGTGGCTTTGGTGCAGCTCCCAGCTCAGCTGGGGCTGCTTTCCCATGCTCAGGCAGGCAGGAGGTGCTGGGCTGGGGGAATGCAGGGTCCCAGCCCCGCTGCTGAGCCACCCTGGTGTCCCTGCAGCATCCTCAGCATCCCAGGGGCTGGGCAGGCAGGGATTTCTGTGCCTGGATTGCCATCAGGGAAGGCTGAGCTGGAGCAGAGACTGGGCACAGCTCAGAGAATAAAGCAGAGATTTATTAAAAGGGTTTCAGGGTACACCTTGGGCAGGACAAGAGCCTGGGCAGGGCTGCACCCAAGGGGGACCCAAAATGGGCACAAAATGGACACAAAATGGACAAATGGTCACAAGGTCTCACACTTTGATCAGTTTTGATCCATTTGCACACTGGGGATTAATTGTCCAATTTCAGTTTTGGGTTATGAGGTCCCATCCTTGTTCCTCCCTGCAGCCACCCTTGTTTGTGCTTTGGGGCTGGAAGTTGTCCTTGGTGTCCATCAGGACAAGGATTTGTTTTGTGTCCCTGCTGTGTGCAGAGCTGAGTGCCCCTGACTGTGAGCTCAGAGCTGCACCCTGGGCACCACAGAACCTCAAATACAGCAAAGATAAAACTTCAGGCATCAGTTCCCTCCTGGCTGACCAGGACATTCAGTGAGGTGGCTCTGCTCTGACCCCATGGTTTGGGACAATGCTGTGAGTTTTCCCTCAGCTGAGCCCCCAGCAGAAGCTGCAGGTGCTGATGGAACATTTGCTTGTTTAACACATCCCAAGGATCTGTTCCAGCCCTCCTCCAGCCTTTGGACAGGTTCCTGTGTCTGAGCCCTGCTGCTCACAGCTTTCTGTGAGGGTGATAGGGAGCCTTGAGAACCTGTAGAGCATCAGAGCATACACAGGACTGCCTGACATTCTCCTGCTGCAGATTTATTGCCTGAAAGAAGTATATGTACAGAAGAGAAGTGAAAAAAAAAAATAATTGAAGGTCTATTCTAGAACGAGAGGCATCTGATTTTCTGGCTTTAAAAAAAAAATCCATTTGCCTTGTTTTTTTAGAAGGAAAAGCCATTTCTCTTTTTGTAGCATCTATTTTTAAACAGCTGAATTAAAATTAATTATTTCATGTCTGTGATAACCCTTTTTGCAGAGACCTGTCTGAAAGAGTCATTGATTTCCTCTCGCAGTGTGTTCACCAGCTGCAGAAGCAGGGCTTCATCTTTTAATCTCCAATATGAAAGGAACAACAGAGGTCACTGTGGACTTGTATTCTTCAAAGTGATTAAGGCAGAGCTGAGAGAGCTGGCAGCAAGGCCAGCCTGCTCTTCATTTAAGTATATATATATTTATTTCTCTCTGCTCCCCCCTCACCTGGGACCCTCGTGTGCCCGAGTCCAGGGAGAGCTAATTAAAATGGCTTGTTCCTTTTAAATGAGTCTGCAAAGCAGCTTGGTACAAAGGCAGAGCAGGTAGCATTTGAACAGAGCTGCTTTGAAAAGCAGGGGATTGTCCTTTGCTGTCTCTCAAGCAAAATCTGCCCTGGTTTTGTTCCTCCTTAGCCCTACCTTTAAATGGTATTTATGAGAGACATTCAACCCACTGCCCTGGAGACTTAAAAGCCAAGAAAGGTGGGCAGTGTGTTGGAGAGCTGCATCAGGTGTCCTGTGTTTTCCACCTCTGTTATTTTGAAGTAGTTCCATGATGAGGAATGGTCCATGTCTGAAAGAACCTCCAATAACAGGGGATACAGGCATAAATAATATATATATATATTGTAAATTATTTTCACCCATTTAGCCACTCAAATCTGCTGTTTGCAAAGCAAATGCTGTCATTCTTGGATCTTCACATTCACTTGGACTTTCAAGGATCCTGAAGCAAACAGACTAAATGAAAGGAATTAAATATGCTTTCCCTGTAATGGAAAAATACATAATGAGGCAGCAGTTTCAAGTCTGCTTGGTTATTGTGTTCCAGTCCATTCCAGAGCTGACAGTCAGACAATAAACAGCACTGTGAATTTTGAGGTGAGGGTAAATACACAGCTTTGGCATTAGAATGATGGGCAGCCCAAGCTGAACCTCGAGGTGGGAAATTTGATAGAATAATTACTTTTCTGGGGCTATCCTTCAGTAGCTTTCACTGTAGCTAAGTGAAAGCATCACAACTTTCTGATGTGAATACACTTTTAACTTCTGATCACCCACTCCTGGGGGGGCCTTGGTCTGGGAGCTGCAAACACTACCCAACATTGTGCTTTACATGGATTTTTCCAGGCAAATATTTAAACTGGCATTCCCAGAGCTGGCTGCCTGCCAGCACCAGCAAGAGACAAATATCACTTATCAGAGTGTGCTGCACATTCCAGAAAGCCCAAACTCATCCCTTTCTGCTGCTCTGGTACAATAAAGAACTTGGGATGAATCTGAGAGCCAGGAGCTTATTCTGGTTCTTTACATCCCCTAATAAACTGATGTCTCTTACCCACAGTGCTTACCCATGGACTTGATGTTTCCATTACAAGAGAGCCATAAAAAACCTTGTAACTGCCCATTGCAGTGGCAGATTTACAAACTCCTGGTTTTTTTCCCCCTCTTCTCCATTCAATTAGATGGGGAATTGTAGCCAGAGCTAATATTAAAAATGCCTTCACAAGTTAACTTAAGGCATTGCAGCCTCACTAACAGGATGCATTGGAAGCTAATTCTAACTTTTACCTAGCAGAGCATTAAACCATAAATAT
Organism: Aegithalos caudatus; assembly: GCA_013389925.1. Lineage (NCBI taxonomy): Eukaryota > Metazoa > Chordata > Aves > Passeriformes > Aegithalidae > Aegithalos > Aegithalos caudatus. Next base: position 52,342 of record WEIU01013424.1, read on the forward strand.
GGCATCTTTTGTGTGATGCCTGTTGTGTATAAATTACAGAGCAATGCTCTGCTTGTCCCCAGCTACTCCTTCACTCCCATTGGCACTTCCCAAGGGTTTTGACAGCAGCTGAGTTTGCAGGGGCTAAAACAAGTGGGAGAACCACGTCCAGGCTGGAATGGGCCAGCCCTTAATGCTTAATTAATCCAATTAATCCTTAAGGGGGGGCTGCCATTCCCATGGGGGTGGTGCTGGCTCCTCCCAAAGTGCCCAGAACTGCCTCAAATCCAAAAAAGATGAGCACAAGGTCTCTTTTTACCTGCTCAGAGCAGGGGTTAAATGTGGCTTTGCCCAAGGTGAGCTTCATCCCAGCTCCAGGATCAAAGCAATGTGGCCTTAACAAGCAAGCTTTTTTTCTTTTTTTCCCATTCTAATTCTGTAATTCAGGCCTAGGAAAGTGAGTGAAGTGCAATTGATTGCTCAGTAAAACACTCAATTAGAGCAGATTATCTGAAGGAAAAGAATGGCAAACTGGAATTTATTTTTCTGTGTCATTAGGGAAGCCTGATAACAGAATCACTGCAGAGCCAGAGAGGAAATCAGCAGCAGAGAAGAGAATTAATTCATTTTAAAACACTCATTGTGGTTTTCCCCTCAGGGGCTTGTTTTGGGGGAAGGATGCTGGGTGTTTGTTTGGGTTTTTTTGGGTTTTTTGACTGCTGATTCCAATTCTTGGGGGTTTTTTTTGACTGCTGATTCCAGTTCTTGGGCTTTTCCCCTTCTGCTGATGTCTCTCTTTTTTCCACCTTGGCAGTCCTTGCTGGTCAGTGTCACTGCTGGGTGACATTGCTGTGATTGCAGGGGAAAAGCTCTGAATTCCCCAAATGTCCTGGAGGAGGGGAAGCACATATTGCTCAGTATAAAATGTCTCTGGCTGCACATAAAGTGGATTTCAAGTGTTCTGTAAAACTGGCCTGCTTTTATGGATCTCAGCTCTATTGACAGACAATATCCAGGCAAAACGCGATCGCAGCAGTTCTAAAAATCGTTTTAATGATGTAAAGTGGCAATATTTTTCATCAGTTATAAAATTATATTGGCTTCCTATAATTCATTTAATGGCAATTATACTAAAAATACTTCCACTTGAAGTAAGTACCTGCAGGAGCTTCAGAGGAGTGGGAATGTCTGACAGATATTTGCTCACACGAGCTGCACCTTCACAGTGTAACACAAGAAGATGCTTTGCCATTAGTTCTACTTGGATTTGTAGCCTCCAAGCCACTGACAAAGTGTCAAGGAGCTGTGAAGGCTCAGAAAGAACCCAAAATTCTTGATATTTCCAATTACTCTCCAAAGCTTTCAAAATTGGATTCGATTGAATGAATTCTTGGAAAGAGAAGGCAATAGCTTGTCTCCATTTGTAGCTGGGCCAGGCATAAACTACAAGCTTTAAACTGCTGCTTCCTACATTGCTGAGGAATTCAGAAATATTCTGGATGCTGAGGGGGTTTTGCCAGGGATTGGAAGTGTGTTATCTCTGCCTGGAATCATTTTAATGTTTGAATTTTAATGTTTGACTCTGCAGGGCCCCAGCTGGGGAGGCAAAGGGCTGGGCTCCCCAGCAAAGGGCTGGCTGCTGCAGTGGCTGCTTTGCTGCAAATGGAATAGATTTAGCCAGATGAAGTCTTCAGAAGCTTCTGGTAGCTGAGGTGCTTGTTATTGCTTTTCCATGAGTCCCCCTTGCCCCAGACCCACCAAATCTGCTGCCCAGGGCTGAGGATGCAGCAGGAAAGCAGATGGGAGAGGGCAGAGCATGGAAAAAGTTCAGGGTGGGAGGCTCAGCCACACCTCCTCTCAGCTGGAATCGAATTAAATTTGCCTGCCCGGAGCCTTGGGGTGGGTCAGGAGGAGCAGGAATGAGGTGGAGCAGCTGCCTCCATCCCTGACTCTCATCCTTTCCCTGGTGTTCCTTTCTGTGAGCTGTCCTGCTGCTTCCTGGGGCTGTGCTGGCCATGGACAGGGGCTGGTCACAAATATCATTTGTAAGCTTTGCAATCAAGGTGTTCCAGCCCCTTCCAGCCAGGAGATTGTGTCAGCACCCAGCAGGAATCCCACTGTACCAAACAACAGGGGAGGGCAGGGTTGGGTGCTCTGTGGGAAGGTTTCTGTATTGTATCTCTATTTCTGCATCCCAAATAATCTGTGGGGCACCTCTGAGCTGGGAATGTGCTGCCAGAAGGGAAACTGGGCAGCACAGAGCTGATATTTGATGTTCTCTCTTTTGTGGAAGCATGAGGGGCACATCTGTCCTGCCTCTGCCCCAGCAGCCCCAGGGATGCCTCCCAACACATTGGGGCTGAGCACCAGATTGAAAAGGAGGAGAGATTTTGAGATTTTTCTGCTACAGCACTAACCAGGGACAAAAAACTGAGCTCCGGAGTTGTGGTTGTGTTTTATAAGATGGAATAAAAAATTGGACCTGCTTTGGAGGATGGAAACTTATTTTAGCCCAAATGCAGGAGGTTAGGCAAGCTGGGCTCCTCATCCAGCCTGTTTGTCAAACTGATTAAACCTGGTTTTACCACAGTCCCTTTTCTTTATAGACAGTTGTAGTCCTCACATCTAATTTTGTGTTGTCACCCAAATTTTGATCTTGATCAAAGCTTCCTTAATTCTTGCCCAATGATTTCCAAAGGTACTCCCTACACATCACAAACACACGTGGTTCACATTATAAAACCATGATTTTTTTTTCCCATTGTAACTTTCATTGTAGAATAAATTCTCTTCCAGCCACTGGTGCTATTGGATTGCACTGACAATGGGATTCTTTTATGGTGGGGTAGTGGAAATTATTTTATAGATTACCTATCACTGCTTTCAATACTAGACAGCTTTAGTTAATGTAGTGGAACTGGGATTTTTCCCCTTGATGTCTGCACTTTGTAGCCTTTTGTTCCATGTGAAGAGATGGAAAGTAATAGAGAGAAATGCATCGACCATCAGGACATTACAGCCAGCTCCAAATGTGTGGGTGAAGGAATAAGCAGGAGTGGCAGCTAATTTCATATCTGCTGCTTTCCACGGGGTTTTTAGGGCTCACACAGTGCCTACAGCCAAAGTCTCTGGTTGTGAATGGAAAATGGGAGTATGTGGGTTTTAACAAGTGGGAATCAAGGAACTGGAATAGACCAGAACTCAAATCTGGGGTCTAGACAGGGCTGAGATCTACCACGAGGATTTCTCACCTCTTTCTCCCCGCTCTCAGAATTTTACCTCCCAGATTTGTAAATTTGGGGGCTTTGTTTTTGGGCAGAGATGGCTCCAAGCACGTCAGCACATTCTGTAATCCCTGCAGTGCCAGAAGCAGCAGAGTGGGACACACAGGAGGGGGAGAGGCACTGGGAGCCCTGGGGCAAGGCTGCCCGTGGGAGAAGTGGGGTTGCTCCTGACAACAGCATCCTGGTGCCTCCTTACTTTCCTCCCCCCTTGGTTACTTGCCTAAAATACTCATTTACCTCATTTCAAAGCCACTTTTCCCATCGTGTGATGAGTTTCCCACCTTGCTGTCTCAGTAGCTGCTGAGATATTTCAGGACTGCCCTACTTGCAGCAGATGCTGTCAGAGCTGTTTCCCAGGGAGGAGTTAAACTCTGGGCTTTTCTAAGGTAAAAAAAGTGTTTCCTTACAGTGCAGAGCCTCCACTGGGTGGGAATGCTGGAAATCCCAGGGGTTCTGAGGGGTTCTGGAAAGCCCTGGGGTTCTGAGCCAGCCAGGGTGGCAGCACGAGGTGGCTGCAGGTGGGATGATTCAGGAAAATGCTATTTTTCAGGCAGGTGGGATAATTCAGGAAAATGCTATTTTTCAGGCAGGTGGGATTATTCAGACAGGGGAATTTTTCAGGCAGGTGGGATTTTTCAGGCAGGTTCTTGCCCTTCTTACCTCCTAAAGCCAGAACCCCTCATTAATGCCAAAATGCTGAGAGAAGAATACCTGGGCTGGCCCAGAGGTTTTGATTGTTTTGATTGTTGGGTTTTCAGTGCCCAAGGACAAGAGCAAAATCCTCTGCACAGCCAGCCTGGCAGCTTTTTGTGTCCCTTTCTGCATCACCATCAGGAGAGCACACGAAGACAAGTGGCAAATAAGCAGAGTTCCTCTAGCAGCCAGAGTTCTTCTGGCTCACAGCACTGATATTTTCCTGTAAGGACAGGCTTTACCTGCTCAGAGAGCTACAGGTGATTTGATCCTCTCCTGAAGTAAATTGCTTAAAGAATACAGATTTTTTTCCCCCCCTTATTTTCTTTATACCCCAGTGGGTTTCTAGATGAGATCTCAGATGATTTTCATGGTCCAACACCACCCCAGCCCAGTATAAATACCCATTTTTTGGGACAGCACAGAGTTTTGAGTAGGAGAGAGGTGTCCAACATGGAGAAGCAGGAAACCTTTCCATGCCCTGAGGAACTGGTTTAAGAGGAATCAATCCCAGCCTGGCTCTGCCCTCTCTGGGCTTGCCTCCAGCCTCTCTTGCTGCCTGTGGCAAAAACCACTTTTGAGGTGCTCCTGTCAGCTCACAGCACTTGTGCTCCATCCCTCTGTCACTGCCTGAAGTATTTAAAGGCTGGGATGCTCTTTAGCTCCTGTTCTGTGCCTGATCCCAAGAAATCCATGGGGAAAGGAGCACTCAGGGATCTGAGCAGTTGGTTTATCTCACCTGGAGGCTGGGCTGCTGCACTGCAGTCACCAGTGTGAAACACACACTTGGACTGGAGAAACCATGGCCACCAGCAGCTATGGGATGAAACAGCCTGTGGGACAGAAAACAGCCTGTGGGACAAAAAACAGCCTGTGGGACAGCACCCTGTGGGACAACAAACACCCTGTGGGACAAAAAACACCCTGTGGAACAACACCCCACACTGTGGAACAGCACCCTGGGGAACAACACCTTGTGGAACAACAAACACCCTGTGGAATAACAGCCTGTGGAACAACACCCTGTATACCCTGTGGAACAACACCCTGTGGAACAACAAACACCATGTGGAATAACACCCTGTGGAATGTCACCCTGTGGAACAACACCCTGTATACCCTGTGGAACAACACCCTGTGGAACAACACCCCACCCTGTGGAACAACACCCCCAAACACTGAAAGATGCCACCTGATGACAAATTCCCCTGCCAGGCTGGACCCACAGTGCCAGGAGCTCCCACCAGCCCTCCCCTCCATCCCTGTGCAGCCGAGGGAGATGCTGAGCCTGCTCAGGGATGCTGCTGAGGGCCAGCTCTGTGTGCTCCTGCTGTCCCCCAGGGCTGGAGCAGAGGCACAAGGATGCTGACCCCTCCCCTGTGCTGCTGCCTTGCTATATGTCATCCAGGCACAAGATGTCTCTGTGGGCTCTCCAGAAATTTTACATTAAAAAAAAAACCCCAAAAAAAACCCCAACAAACCAACCCCAACAAGACAAATGTGTAGCTCAAGCTGTGTGGGAAACGTGTCAGCTTGTGTTAGTGCTTTTGTTTGTTTTCTTTAGGGAGGGTTTCCTGTGTTAAATAGGCTGATGTGCTGGGTTTTACATCTTACCCTCTGCCCAGCAGGGGAGACACCCGGGAAGGGAAAACCCTGCAGGAATTGGGATTCCAGAGGGCTTGGGAAGGAGCCCCTCAGGAGGCATGGGTGGATAATAAAGCTCTTCATCCTCTCATTTCCATGTTGAGACTCATTCCAATTGCCTGAGTGTTTAGGGGCGCCAATAAATACCACATTAATTGCTGCTGAATTGATAAAACTGATGAGAACTCCAGGTTTGAAGTCTCCTAGAGAATGAATGTTGTGGAGTAACCCTAGAATTTGAATTAAGAATTAATTCTGGGTTTAATATTATTTAGAATTTTAAAGTAATAAATCAATAGGGCTTCTTTCTAACCTTAAAAAAAATGCTGCAATCCTGTGTTAAATCCAAGCATTCAGTAATGCCCAAGAAAAGCTTGCAGAAGCATTAAGTTGTGAGTTGGTGGTGTCTCAGCTCTGGCTCTCAGATAAATATCTCTGCTCTCTGGATTTGCTGGTGGCCCCTTTGGTGTTCCTGGCTGTTAAACCTCATTAATGGAGCTCTGTTCAGTGGAGCAGGGCTCTGCACAGGGCACAGAGTGCCTTGGAAAGTCTCTGACTCCTGGCTGGGCTGAGTTCAGCCTCAGAGCCCCTGGCCTGCCAAAAATGTGATCAACTTTGGGCTGTCAACCCCAAATCTGCCCAGCACCGGCAGAGGATCCAGCCTTGCTCAAATAATTCCATCACATCACACCCAAGAACCCAACAAAAGCCAGGAGCTCAGCAAGAACCTCCCTTATCTCGAGATAATGTTGGGTTTGATGGAAAAATACAGATTTTTGTTGCTCAAAAGTCCACCAAGGGTGGAGCAAATGCATCTCCACGTGAAGCTTGTTCAGGCTGCTTCCAGGTTCTCTTGCAAGGTGATGGTTTTTAGAGCACAGCACGAAATTTTTCCATGCAGAAGGCAAACTGTAATGATGTTGTGGAGTAATTGTGTTAGACTGTGCTGGAAAAATAATCTCCTTGTGAACAAAGCACATGATAAGCAAAAGATGAACACTTAATTCAGTTGTCCACTGCTGTCCTGATGCTGCTGATTTAGGCTTGCTTTACAGGCAGCCCTTCATTTGGTAATCACAGTGTTTGCACTCTGTCTGCAAACAAAGGTTGCACTCCCACAAACTGGAAGCAGGGAAATTATTCTTAAAATCACTTTCCCAGGTGGGATCTGAGGATGTGCAATACCCCACTGACACAAATTGCTCCTCTGGGGCTGAAGAAAGTAAATAAGACATAAGGAAAACGACCTTGTGGCATTCAATTCTTGAAATCCTTTATCTTTACTTGGGATTCCACCTAATACTCTTGCAATTAAGAGATTCCCAGATTACTTCACTGGCTCTCATGTCTTTAGTCTTCCTTTACAACCCTGTCAATAGTAGGATTGATAACATTTCCTCCTGTGTGGTAGGATGTGATGCCAATCAGCAAAAATCCTGTGAGGAAGCAGCAACCCTCACAATCCAACTCTTTACACCAAGTGCAAATATAGCACTCCTGTAAATAAATACAAATATTTAATGATCCAAATATTAAATATCCTACAAATAAAACACTCCTCCCTGCCCCAAAACAGAGTGGTGAGAGCTTGGACATGCATTGTGTGAGGACAGAGCTGACAGGAGGGGAGGGATGTGTTCAAGACCTGACCCTGGATGTTCTCAGACACAGCCAGGAGCAGGAATTCCTCCTTTTCCTGCTTAGCCCAGCTGAAATTAAAGGATGTGTGTGCAGACTGAACGAGTAATTTGGGCAGTGGCTGGGGAAAAACTCCCAGAATGTTGAGAGCAGTTCATGTGGTAGAAGCACCAAGTGGTGTTCAACCAAAGATTTCTGCCAGGGGTGTCCTGGGAATTGGGAAAAATGCTCCAGGAAAAGTTGCATGGCAGTGCCAGCCTTGTGCAGGTACCCAGAGCTCTGTGCCAGCTGCCAGGGGCTGGCAGGGCTGGGAAATGGGATAGGAGCTGATTCCCTTGGTGGTAAATGAGGAAATGCAGAGTTTTACTAGCAATCAATAGCATTTAGGGTAGCAATTTAATTCTGGGTTTAATATTCTTTAGAATTTTTAAATAATAAATAAGATTAGCTTATTTCCCAGTCCTTGTAGTTTTCCTGGCTTATGGAACTTGCCTCAGCCACACAAAGGTCAGGGATTGAGGAAAACCTTCAAGGCAAATACAAAACCAGATGATGTCAAAATGTTCAAAGTGTGTATAAAACAGATACACCTTTTAAGTGATAATATTTATTTTTTTTTTAAATTCAAAACCTGTGCTTTAGTTCCCAAGGCAACACAAAGCAGGAATCCTCACGTGGAGTGGGGATTTGTTAATGGAAGCTGTCAGTGACAGAGCCCTCACCCTGCAACCCAAAGGCATCCCCCTGATTTTAACCTGCTTTTGGAGCCTTCTCCTGCCTCCCATCCCTGATCCCTGCTGCCAGCAGTGAGTGTCTATACATGGGAGTAATTTTAAGTTTTGCTCCCATAATGAATGGAAATTGAATCAATCTCTTCTGGGACTTCCTCCAAGATTAGACATTAAAGCAGGATTTTTACACACACCCTACACACACTCCAGCAGTAAGCATAACTTCAGTTAATATTCCTAACAGCTACATTTTCTCCTCAAAAACGAGCTCATTAACTTGTAAAATATACAGGACTCAGGTGCTTGATGGCAAATAAAGCCTTTAAAAAATTACCTTTAACCGCCAGGGATTTTAGGAGCCTGACAAGGAACAGCTATTTCACCTGGAGCTTTTTTTTTTTTTTTTTTTTTTTGAGGCACTCTAGAGCAAGTTCAGAATTCTAATTCTGGAGTTAAAAAATGTCAAGGTTGTTCCTCAGAGGAGACAGGAGGAGAATGTGATGCTTGGAGGACCAAAATCCTCTACTGTGAGCCAGAAAATGCCACGAGTGCCTCGAGACCCAAGGCAAAATTTTATCCTCAACAAAACCAAGAACTTGGAAGGGTTTGATTTTATTTAAAGTGAATAAAAGCAGGAAGGAAGAGCTGAAAGATTCCAAAAAAGATTTCAAAACCAGTTCCTCAGGGCATGGAAAGGTTTCCTGCTTCTCCATGTTGGACACCTCTCTCCTACTCAAAACTCTGTGCTGTCCCAAAAAATGGGTATTTATACTGGGCTGGGGTGGTGTTGGACCATGAAAATCATCTGAGATCTCATCTAGAAACCCACTGGGGTATAAAGAAAATAAGGGGGGGGAAAAAAAGTAACTCAGTTACTTCAGCACCTTGGGAAGTTCTCAGTGCAGCTTAATTTGATGGGTGTTGAGGAAAGGCAGAAATGCAGAAGGTTGAAAATGAAATCTCATCCTTCTCTGTGGGATGTGGGTGAGGCCCAGGTGTCCTCATGAACTGTGGGCACTGGAAACAGGGGATCTTCTGAAGGTTTTAAGGATTAAATGGAAATAAGGCCCATTTCCATAGCCTGTGTTGTGTGACCTCTGTATGAAAACAGGTCCTGTGATAAATTCTGAGGTGAGGTGAGGCAGGAACAGCTCTGACCCACAGATCAGCTCACAACTAATTAAAAGTGATCTAATCCTTTTGCTCACACCTTTAGGGAGTTGGTACAGGCTATTCATACAACCCAAGTGGGATTTTATTTATTTATTTATTTATTTTTTTGTCATGTGGCAAATTCTCACATTTCATTATTTTTCTTCCCCTCAATCAAGAAGAGAAGTAATGAATACAAATCCTGGTCCTGTTCTCTCTGGATTTGTGTTTTTATTACAGGAACTAAAAGAACAGACAGCCAGTTGAAATAATTGTGTTTAAATTCAACACTTTTTTTTTTTTTTTAATGCAAGTAACCCTTCATGCTAGATTTTTTTTTTTTTTAATTTAAAGCGTCTCAATTGGGAGATTCTAACAAATGCAGATGTTCTTCAGATTGATGAATTCAATGAAATTGGCTCTTTACCCTTTTGATTTCCACTCCTTGGTACTTTGGAATGCAGAACCCTGTGAGCTTGTGCTGCTTTTGGGAGTGTTCAGAGCAGTCCTGGCCAGGGCAGCACAGCCAGAACCTGCTCCAGAATGAATTTATCACTCCTGGAGGAGAGGAGAAGCTCCAGTTTCACAGGACTGTGTGCAGAATGTGCAAAGGAAAACAAGTCCAGCTCAATGAACTTTTGCATCCTGTGTCATCCAAGTCCAGCTCAATGAACTTTTTCTGTCCTATGGCTTTTATTTTTTTTTAAGTTTATTTTTAAACCTCCAAACAATTTTCAGTTTCTTTTTCTACAGTTCCTGATTCTGGAGTTCCAAAACACTTAACACCCACTCCTACCCCCTCCATTTAGTAGCCTATTTTTAAAAACNGCATCCTGTGTCATCCAAGTCCAGCTCAATGAACTTTTTCTGTCCTATGGCTTTTATTTTTTTTTAAGTTTATTTTTAAACCTCCAAACAATTTTCAGTTTCTTTTTCTACAGTTCCTGATTCTGGAGTTCCAAAACACTTAACACCCACTCCTACCCCCTCCATTTAGTAGCCTATTTTTAAAAACATCAAAAAAAAGTGTAAATCCTAATGAAAGACTTCCTTATGCAATGAGGAGTGCTGAGTTACCTTAATGCAACCTTTGGACCTTCACAAATGAAGGCAAGAGTCCAGGCTGCCTTGAGGCTCTTCCAATACTCCAAATATTTATATTCCTTTATTTCTTGAATGAAGGAATCCCTGTGCTTGCAAGTGTGACAGCAGAACTGTCAGTGGTAAGGAATAGTTGTGGGTCAGGGAGCAGCCCTGCTCCCAGCTCATGTCTGTGTAAAACATTAATTTACAGTAACACACTGCTGGCTGTTGCTCTTGCAAAGTTTTGCTGAGTTTTAATCTAATTGCTAATACAGCATTAAGCACTTTTTGTCCATCATTACAGACTTTCCTTTAGGGCCTGTGGATCTTTGTAGGACAAGAACAGGATTTAGTTTTAAGCACCAGACTGAGACACGATGAAAGCAAGAAGCAAAGGCTGAGACCTTAATTAAAAGAGAGTTATATTTCAGAGAGTTATTGAAGAAGAAGGAGGTGCTAGGGGCTAGAGAGCAGCTCTAAATATTTCTCAAAGCCCATTTGTACAGAGAAAGAGCCAAAGGAGCAGCTCTGTTCCCACCTTTGCCATGCCAGGGTTTGGGGAAGGCAAACTCCAAAGGGTTGGGAGCAGGGTGGTGGGCACACCAAGGAGCAGGGATGAAGGCAGGGATGCTGGGAGCACAGAAAATCCTCTGAAGTTTGCTGGTGATTTTTGACCTTGCTGGGATTCTCTGCACTTTGTGTTCCCCTTGATTTGTGTGTGAGCTCTGCCCTGCTCAGCCCTTGCTGTGAGGAGATTTTCCATTTATTCAGCTCCCTGCTGGAATTCACTTGTGCCTGGTGCTTGTCCCAGCACCACATCCTGCAGGAGGAGGAGGAGGACGAGGCACTCAGGGTCCTTGGAGAGGAAGCAAAATTAAGCCAAGCTGGCCAGAAAAGAACAAAAGCTCAGGTTGATGTGGTTTACAAATAACTCCCCAAGATTTAGGGTATTTTTCATTGCTTCTGATTTATCTGTGTGTTGTATCAGGGTATTCTCCCTGCTATAGGGCTCAGAGTAAGCTCCTACCAAGCTAATTTACAATTATATATATATGTAATAATCTATAAATCATATTAAATCTTTCATTAGCAAGTAAATGTTATGGCAGGTGGTTGTGGGCAATCCAAGTGAGTCAATAATTGATGTAGGAAATATAATCTCTATGAGCCTCCTTTGTGTATATATTTATGCACACAGAGTATATCTATTCATTATTAATTATATTAATTATGCTCTTAAGTGCTATTAGCAAATTTCTAGAAAGAAAAAATCCCAAGGTGTGACACAAAAATAAATTCTTAGAAGTTTCCAAAAATGATGTGATCTAATGAGGAAAAAAACCACCCAGCCCAACTTTGGAAGGAGGTGCCATCCCCAAAGCTGTGTTTGTAGCTGCAGCAGCCTCTGGAATAAATTCTGCATGTTCCAGATGCCTGGAGCAGCTCTGCTTGCTGCTGAGAGCTGCTGACAAAGCAGCCCCAGGGCTGTGCTGAAGGTGGCTCTGCTCTCACTCCAGACCAACAGAGGCACTGCAGGACTGGGATTCAACAATGGTCCAAAACACTCCCCCTAAAGTCCTCAGAATAATTTGATTTGCAGTAAATGAATTTCTTTCTAGACTTAGTCAAAGCAATTACACTCAACTAGATGCTGTATTATGGCATGACATTTATCATCATTTCAGCACTGCAAAGCACTGGAGAGCCCAAACTTATCTTTATTCCTGTGCTGGCAGCCTGGGGGCCAGGCTGACTCTGCACTCCCTCCCCTGCTCACTGGAGGGGGAAATGTGAAGTTCTAACAGAATTTGCAATGTGATAAGCAAAACTCAGCCCTGAACCAAACCCTGAATGTATCAGTGAGGGGACAGGCACTGACCCCTGCTCCCAACTTCCACTTCCATCACTTTCCTTCTGGAGCCCCTTGGACAGCACAAGGTGCAGGGAGCTGGGCAGGCACTGCACATGCAAGGCACAAATTGAGAAGGATTCTCCTTCTCCCTGCTCGTCCAGCTCCATAAAATCCTGAGTGGTCAAGTTTGCTCCTTTCCCATGGCATTTTCAGCAGCAGTTCCTGCAGAAATGCTGAGGTCTTGAAATGATTCTGCACAACCCAGTGCCAGCAAAGGTGCAGGAGCAACAACAGCACAGGAATTACCCAATTAACACAGGAACCTGGGGAGATAAAAATACCCAAGGGACCCTTTCATTGAGTAGGATAAGGGAGGAAAAAAGTCACCTTAGCTATCAGAGTCAGATAGCAAGTGATTATATTTTAAGTGAAATATGAAGACTGGTATTCAGATTAAACCATTCCCCTGTGGCCTTTAAATCTACAGCCTTTAAATCATTTTCTTGCACACACTGAGCTATTCTGAGGCACACAACTTGTGCAGAGTCCTCTGAAACTATCAGAAAATATCAGTGATTTTTTTTTCCTCGTGTTCCTGCCTGTTTCCCATGCACAGGGATGAGTCCAGCAGGGCACAGGGGATGCCAGGGCAGCTCTGTGCCTGTGGAGCACAGCACAGAACATTCCTCAGACACACAGAGCTTGGGATTTCTTTGTACCTGGCTGTTTTTCCCAGGTGGAATGAGGTCAAGCCAGAATTAAATAGCCTGTGCTGTACTTGGCTTTTCCTTTCATTGAACAGAACTTACTTTTGGTAGAGGAAATTGTGTATATTGAAAAAAAAACAGCATTAAAGGTACAGCTTTCAGAAGAAAAGCTCTGCAAATCCAGGTTGTCCTGTGCATTTGCCAACTGGACTAATTAGCTGAGTGTGTTATTTTTCTGGCTAATATAAGGTGTGCCTCAAACTTGTACAGAATTAGTGAATTAAAAAAATTCCTCAAGATTCTGCCCTTTTAGGACTCCTGGGAAATCCAGGCTTACTTGGCTGGTGTATGAAACCTAAAGCATCCTAATTACCCAATTTACAAATAAATCAGGGCTGAGTATTGATGCACCATGAGGTTAATTGCTCTTCTTGCTCAATTAGTAGGAACCTTTTTTGCTCTTTATTACATTAAAGTAAGCCATTATCACTTTCTGCATTTTTATATCTGAGGTTCAATAGTGACAAAACTTTTATCTCCACCCTGCAAACCGTAATTGGTTTCCATCTGAATTTCCATTTCATCCCAGAAGCCCAGCTCTCAGCATCTTGTCCATCAATATTTGCTCTGGGATTTGTGAGCAGGATTTATGGACATTTCCTGGATGTCCTGCTTCAGTTCTTTTTGGAAGCTTTCATATTTCTACAAATTCATCCTCTTGACAAGTAGCTGGCTGGGTTGGCTGGGAAAAGGTGATTTTAACTTAAATCAGAGCTTATTAAAGATCTTTTTCTAGCACCTGCCAGACTCTCCCCTTTCCCAGAATCTGGGTGTTGTTGGATGCAACATCTTTTTTATATTTTATTTTATTTTGTTGTGATTAGTCACAGCTCAAAGGGAGTGTTGTAGATATATTGGGAAACAGCATTATGAGTTTGTTTTGAAATGACCCTTCAATGGGTAACTTTTTCTATATTAAAAAAAAAAATCAAAATTATCACAAAATATTTGGATTAAACTGAAGAATTCAATCTTATCCTCGTGCTTTTCTATAGAACACATCTACAGAACAGACTTGGAAATTTTTTTTTATTTTTTTTTCCTTTGGAAATAGAAATTAATTTTTCTTTGCTGAGTTCAGTCAGAACCAGCGAGCTGGGCAGGTTTCCAGTGAGGTGTGTGTGACCCTGAAGTGAGGCAGCACAAACTGGGCCACCCCTGACAGACTGAAATCCATGATCCCAACACCTGCAAACTGGGAGAGGCAGCAGCTCCCAAGCTCCCAGGGAAACAATTCCTGAGGATGTGTCCCCATCCACATCAGTTAAAGCTGGAACAAATAATTAATAAGTCAGTGGTGGCTGCTGTTGAAAGGCTTTTGATGCTGCACACTTATTAACAGCAGGATCTGCTCTGTGTCATTGTTTGCTGGGTGTTGGGAGGATTTGTGTCATAAATCACCCAGAGAGGGCTGATCAGCTTTTTGTTTAAGTAGGTTAACTTGTGTGGATAATGAAAAGCTTGCAGATGCTTTGACCCAAGCTCAGCTGAGCACAGATGGGCTGTCTGTGATGAAAGGGGGAATCAATAGGAGATTCCAGCCTGAATAAGTCAGGGAGTCACATCTCATCTTCCTGATGCTGCTCCTCTCTGATCCTGATCACTTCTGAAATGACATCATGTTCTCTTCATATCCAAAGGAAAATAAACTTATTTTCCCTTCCACCTTCTTGGCAGAGCTGTCCTGGGGTGCTGTCCTGGTTCCCTGCAGGTGCTGGAAGAGCAAAACCTTCCTGATGCCCTGGGAAGGCTGAGCAGAGATTTATTAAAAGGCTTTAAGGATAGGCAAGAGCCTGGGCAGGGCTACACCCAAGGTGGACCCAAAATGGACACAAAATGGACCCAAATTGGTCACAAAATGGACACAAAATAGGCACAAAATGGGCACAAAATGGTCACAGATCTCACACTTGGATCAGTTTTGGTCCATTTGCACCTTGGGGTTGAATTGTCCCGTTCCAGCTCCAGGCTGTGAGCTCCCATCCTTGTTCCTCCCTCCAGCCACCCTTGTTTGTGCTTTGGGGCTGGAAGTTGTGCCCATTGTCCTTGGTTTCAGCAGGAAAAGGACCCTGCTGCTGTAGGATCACAGATTGGTGATGGAAATTGGAACTGATTGGTAGCAAGAAGAATCCTGCTCAGGCCTAGGAGTGGCCTGGAGAAGCAAGGAAATGAACTTTCCTGAACCCAGGAGAGAATGAAACTCTGCCTCCTCACCTTTGTCTTTTCTGTACATCTGTGCCTGCCATGCTAAAAAAAGGCATGCAGTCCCCAGCACGGTGAGCATCCTTCCAGAGTGTTGTATTTCACCTGGGATTCTCCCAGCATCTCTCAGATCCAGCCCCCAGCAGCACAGGGAGATTCCTGTGTCACTGCTCAGTGTTTGCCCTGCAGGATTTCCACATCCTGACCCACAGGAGCCAGCAGATGCTCCTGGTGCTCCCCAGCCAGCACCTCTGTGCAGCACACAGTGGGAAATGGATTTGGAGGGAATTTAAAGCTTGATAGGAAGCTCACATAGCCTTGTGCATTTGTCTGTAAACTTTGAGATGAGGTACACTGAGTTAGAGGTCATGGAATGTTAGTGGTAGTGCCTTGTGTACCTCCCTGTGCACAACACATGATAAATAAAGCCATCAAAGGAGTTTGTTCTGTTCAAGAGAGAGGGGGGAAATGTGGGAAATGGGTTTGTAGGGAATTCCCAAATCCTGCCAGGAGGCTCACACAGCCTTGTGCAAACTCTGGGATAAAGGGTGTGACTGAGAGAGGCCATGAGATGGGACAGACATTGCTGAGAGAGAAATGGAACTGGAAACAAGCTCCAGTGATGGCCTTGCAAACAGATTATGGACACTTTGGAGAAATAGAACTGTGAAAGATGCATTGTAGAAGGACCCATGAGGGGTATTTTAATAAATGATTGGTTTAGAAGCATAGGCAGCATTGTGTGGCAAAAGCTGACAGGCAAAAAAAATGCTGATGATTTATTGTAATTAGGAAATAGTTTGGCTTGTGATGGTGTGAATTGTAACATCTGCACTGCCTCACCCTTCTCATGAGACTGAAAATGGAATAAAAGTCTTTAAACACCTCTTAGGAGCCTCTGTGGGTCAGAAAATGGGTTTGTCCCAGCACAGGATGGCCCTGGGCATCCCTGGCAGTGCATTCCCCAGGGAGCTGGGCTGTCCCAATATTGCCCTGCAGTGATTTCAAACGCAGCTCAGCCTCTACAATAGAGATTTGCAAGCAAATTCTCTTTCATGTCTGTGGGATGGAGGCTTGCTATTATCCTGGAACATCTTATTTAGACGTTTCATGTGCTGTTTCTAAAGGGCTGTCAAATAACTGTCAATTATTTATTCACCTCAGGTGGAGCAGATGCAGAGGAATTGCTGTATCCAAAGTTAAAGAGCACTGCCTCAAAACTTTGTAGAAAAGAAATAATTCAAATTTTAATAACTTTACCTTTTACTCATGTGGGTTTTTTTCCCCCATTTCCAAGGTTTTTAGTGTGGGTTGATTACCACACACTTCGCTGCAGGTGATTCTGTTTGAAGGTAGCTGAGTGAAAAATAAAGATTAATCTTGGCTGGATTTTTAATCATGTTTGCAAATGAATTGCAGCAACCAAATATCAGCTGGTGTGGAAATGCAGTTATTAAGAACATATGGAGATGAAAAACTCCAGAATTGAAACTGAGCCCACTTGGTAACTCCACCAGTTTCAGAAGCTTCTGCTGAATTGTTCCATAAAATAATTCCTTTGGTGAAGGATGGGGCTGCCTTTAAGTCACCAGCACTGGGGAAACTTTCAGTGGGAAGGGAAAGAACAGGGCTGGGAGAGGGGGAAGCACTTGGGGAGGTTGCCAGGCTCCTTTCAAGGCCCTGTTCTTTTTGTAGCAGCAAATTCCTCATTCCTATGCTGCAACTTTTTATTTAAGTGTAAAATGCTAGCGAGGGAGGCCCTGGAAGGAGTGGTGGGATGCCTGCTGTAATAACTTGCCCCGAGCTGTGATGTTGCACTCTCTCTAAAAGGATGTTTTTACAACCCAGAGACCAAAGTGCCTGAAGAAAACAGCTCAGAAATGTGTTGTGCACAAGAGCTGCTGCTGCTTTTGCACAGACCTTGACATTAACAAGTGAAAACAGTGCTGTGCCTATCAGCATGATGCACATTAAAGCTGCCCCACTGGGTCAGCTCACAAAGCAAGTGTTAAAAACACCAGGAAATTGCGAGCCAGTTTGGAATCAATGGAATTCAGGGCTCTCAAAAGGCCAGTTTGGATTCTTGACATCAGGTGTAGTTTGCATGTTCCTCAGTGGGGCAGGAGATGGGTTTGTGTCAGTCAGCACTGGGCTCCCTGAAAGGCTCATCCCACTCATTTCCCTGTGTTTCCTTGATTACAGTGATTAGCAGGAGCAGTGTTTCATGGGGACAGGGGTGGGGAGGTGGGTGACACCTCTGGGAATGCTCTCCCAGGGAAAAACTCAGATTATCCACTCTGAATGAGCAGAGAGCAATCACCCAAATCAATTAATTTTCTTCCATATTAAGTGTTTTTTTATTATTTTTTCTCCCTTACCAAGTGTTTTTTCCTGCTTTTCCTTGGCTGGGAACCTCAGTCTCTCACATGGTGCAAACAGCAGCTCCCCAAGCAGGAGCTGCATCCATCTCATCTGTCATTAACTTTGCACTCTCCCATCTGCCACCACACTGGGCTGTGCCTGCTGCAACATCAGCCTGGTCTGTCAGCAGCCTCCCTCCTTCTCTGGCCCACTCAGTCCAGCACAGATTGCTGGTTTTTCCTTCTCATACAATGAGGTTTTTCCTGTAATTACTCTATAAAAACTCTTTTTTTTTTTTTTTTTCCTGTGATTTTTTTTCCCTTGCTATGGCTTTGTTGTCATTAATGAGGAGCCAGATTTAAGGAGCTGGTTCAAAGGTTCATCAGTACAAGCCCCACAGGGGAGTATGACCCATCTCTTAACACAACCATGACTTTCTTATTTACTTAATATTGGTTTCTAATATTTTCCCCTCATTTTAGATAATTCTGATCGCCAGGTAAAGATGCATTGCCACAGAAATAGGAAATCTTTGGGGAAACATGCAGGCCTGAGCCAAATGAGCTAAATAAAAAGACAAAATAGGTGTTAAAGAGATGAGCCAGGATGAGTTTGTGGGCTGGGGAGTGCTGGGGTGCTGGATTTAATCACTAAAAATGGGATGGGCTGACTGAGTTCCACGAGTTTTTAATTCCATTATTAGTTTTAATGAAGGCAGAGACATAAAAGATGGTAAAACTCACACCATAATAAGAGAAGCCAAAGTTCTCTTTATTCCAATGCCTTTTAAAAGTATTTTAGCCAATAGGCTGGTGGTAAAAGCTCACAAGCATCTCCTTAACCACTAAACACTACAAATACAACTTACAGCAAACAATAATTGCATGTAAATGGTAACAGGCTTAGCACCAAATTGCCATCACCCTCTCAACTTCACCAAAACTCTGCTTTAAACTACCTGAGCTTTGCTCTGCTGCTCTCTGCTCCTGGGCAAGGAGGAAAAAACTCAGAGTGACTCCAGAAACCCTCCCATGAGAGAAGAATTCTTTAAAGAACAAAAACCTTTCCACCAAGAACCTCCAAGTACAACTTGGCTTTATTTTCCTGAAGTGAGAAACCCCCTGCCCATGCAGATCTGCTGCAATATCCAGCAGCCAGCACTCCTTTCCCTGCAGGGGAAGGGTGAACTGGAGCCAGGCCATTGCACACAGCATTTTTGTCCTTGAGCTGCCTCTCACATTTATCCCCAGCTCAGCTGAGCCTCAGCTCTGTGCACTGAACAATCCAGGAGCCAAACCCAAAGTTTCCTGGTTGTGCCTTGGTCTCTGTTTGCCTTGTGTTGGCACTGAGCTGGGAGAATTTGGAAGGATTTTTTCTTCTGCTGTCTGAGCCCTGTGTAAAACTGAGCTCTGTGTAAAACTGAGCCCTGTGTAAAACTGAGCCCTGTGTAAAACTGAGCCTTGTGTAAAACTGAGCCTTGTGTAAAACTGAGCTCTCTGTAAAACTGAGCCCTGTGTAAAACTGAGCCCTGTGTAAAACTGAGCCTTGTGTAAAACTGAGTGCTGTGTAAAACTGAGCCTTGTGTAAAACTGAGCATTGTGTAAAACTGAGCCTTGTGTAAAACTGAGCGCTGTGTAAAACTGAGCCCTGTGTAAAACTGAGCCCTGTGTAAAACTGAGCCCTGTGTAAAACTGAGCCTTGTGTAAAACTGAGCCCTGTGTAAATCCGAGTGCTGGAAATCCAGGCTGTGGCAGGGAGGGAGACAGACACAGGCACTGCAAAGCATCTTCTGTCCCTCAGATCCTTCTGGGAACAGCAAGGGAAGAGCCCTCCCTGTGCCTTTTCTGTCCTCTTTGCTGTGTTTTGTGTCCACACTGAGGATTCCCAGGGGTGTGGAGTGTGTCCTGATGCCACAGCCACTCTGCCAAGGGAAATCTGGCCTTGAGGAGTTGGTCAATGGAACTCAGATCACAGCAGGGATAATAAATGTCTTTGCAGGGCAGCTGATGGAGCCCACACTGAGCACAGCATTACCAGCACAGCCTCTTTGCTGTTAATGTGGTAACAAACGAGAATGTGACAGGATATTCAGGATATTCAGCTCAAATTGACATTCAGGTTGTGCCTGCAGCTGCTGCCACCTCTGCATCCTCTTCCCTAGGGTGGGATAATGGTCCAGGGGCAGCATCCCTGCCTTCCCATCACCTTGGGCACAGCTGTGGCCTCAGCTCTTGCAGACAAACCCTGCTGGTTGTGGAAAAAAAGATGGGCTGGGCTGGGATTCCCTGCCTGCAGGGGCTGTGGGGCTTGAACCACCTGTGAGCAGGAGATAGGAGCAATTTTACTCCTTTATCAGCAGGGCTCAGCAGTGCTGGCAGCTGGGCTTTGCCCCTCCAGTGAAGGCCTGGCCTTGCAGAAGAAATGATTCCATTCAACATCAGTTTATAAAACTGCAGGAGGAATTTGGGAGTTTTTAATAGTTCCATCCATATTCAGTTCTGTATGGAAATGAAGTGGTTTAAAAGACTTTGGCTGCTCATGATTTCTCTGATTATTAGCATTTCTAATATATTTGATCTCTGTGTGTCAGGGACCAGAATTTAAGGAGGAAACTGCAGCTGCAGTTTAACTCCTTGTGAGGGGGCCCAAGGACAGCCCCAATTTCAGGGATTTGTGTCCCTGAGTTCCTGCGATCCCAGTGTTCAGCCCCACCAGTGGTGCTCTCCCCTGTGGAGTTACTGGGAACTTTATCATTTCCTGTCCCAGAGGTTTTATCACATTCCATTGCTTAAGGGGAAACGTGGATTTGGCAAACACATTCCCACCTCTGCTTATAAAAACCTTTTATTTTATCTCTTGTATTCCTTCTCTAAAAGCAACATCAACTGAGCATTTCAATGCATTGTAACAAGTATTTTTAATTTTTGTGTGTGTGTGTGTGATTATGATGAATAGGTAAATATTTTATTTTTGTTCTGCATGGCCATATTTAACAAGGTTTTCTCTTTCCAAGTGGCAGTTTTCAAACAGCTGCAGTGCTGGGAGCTGTGTTCTTTCTGTGCTCTTACATAAACACAACCTAGCACTTAAATCTCGTCCCATTCTTTCATCCTGGCAGAAGTTGTTTTCTTCACACTCTTTTCATTATTTTTAAGCCATTGAACTCCCATTCCTGCAAATTCTGGGGCTGCACAAAGGCCAAGCAAAGCAGGAGTGCTGATCTGCCATTGGCAGGGGGAAGGAAGGGGGAATATTTTCATCAGCACTGGATTCATGGCACAAAGTCAATAATAAAGCAATATTTATAGGACTTGGAGATGATTGTAAACATACTTCAAGAATTCCCTTCAGCAGCACTGAAAATGTAATAATCAGTGATCACAAGTGCTTGAGTTATTCCTCCTGTTCTCCCAGCCAGGCATTCTTGTAATACTGCTCTTGCTGTTCCCACTCCTATCTAAATATCATTGGGATGCAAACAACAAACAGAGCAGGAGAGCAATTAATCAGCTCTGTGGGTGAAGTGCAGCTCCAGCAAAAAGCTCAGAACAAGGATCAGGACAAGGATCAGGACAGGGATCAGGACAGGGATCAGCCTAACCCTGACCCTCTGGAACACCACCTGTGATGCATCCCTGGTGCCTCTCCTGTGCACATGCTGGTTTAAGGGGTGTTTTCCAATAAAAGATGATCTGTGTGGTCTTTTAGGCACAAAAAAACTGCTACTCTGTGCAGTTCACCTTCAGGATTTTAAGGTGATGCTGTGTTGGAACCAACTCCTGGTTTTAGTCCTGGTTTTATTCCTGGTTTTACTCCTGGTTGAACTCCTGGTTTTACTCCTAGTTTTATTCCTGGTTTTACTCCTGGTTGAACTCCTGGTTTTACTCCTAGTTTTATTCCTGGTTTTACTCCTGGTTTTACTCCTGGTTTTGCTCCTCCTGCCATTCCCTGTGGATTACAGGCAGATAAAACTCCAGCACAGAGATGCTCCTGCTGGGATGTCACACATGGGGAAGGTTGGAAGTGCCCCCAGCCACTCCTTCCTCCTGCTCTCAGCCTCTGCACCTCCAGCTGTGCCCCCTCTGTCAGTCCATGCTGTCCCTCACTGCCTGGGAGGTGCCCAAAAATGAGAAAGAATAAGATTAAAAGTGCAATTTCCCTTTGCCACAATGGGAGGAGAGGCTGGCTGCAGTCTCTGCCCTTTACTGGTGGTGGCACTGGTTAAATCTGTCCAGCTGCTGCCAACAAAACCTCCAGGAGCTGAAGGAGGGCTGAAAATGAGGTGCCACAGGTGCTGGGAGCACCCCAAAGATCCCCCCAAGGCAGGTGGGCTGAGGTGACAAAGCTGCAGCTCTCACAGAGGTGCCCTGGAGGTGCAGCCACCCCTTCTGCTCTGCCTCACAAACACCTCAGGGCTCAGCCAAAGCCAGCCCTGCCTTCAGCTGCTCTGCAGCTCCATCAGGGTCTGCCACTGAGAGGTGTCAGGAGCATTTGGGTTGGCACTGTGCCTCATTTGGAGTGGCTGGCAGCAAAGCTCTGAGCAGCTTCTCTTTATTTGTAAAGCAAAACTCTGCTGGGATGAGTCTGTGTAATTCTGTCGTGATACCCAGGAAGAAATTGATTTCTACAGAGTAGGATACAGCCTTACATCCTTTGGACTTTTGCTGACACTTGTTAATACATTTGAACAATCTTTCCTCTGCCATTCTAGAGCAAAACCCCTGAAACACAAATTTTCTCCTTTGGACTTTTGCTGACACTTGTTAATACATTTGAACAATCTTTCCTCTGCCATTCTAGAGCAAAACCCCTGAAACACAAATTTTCTCCTTTGGACTTTTGCTGACACTTGTTAATACCTTTGAACAATCTTTCCTCTGCCATTCTAGAGCAAAACCCCTGAAACACAAAGACAAATTTTCAGAGGCAACAGATAAAAGAATAAAGTATTAATAGCTAAAAAAAAAACCACCCACCCCACGAAGTGATTTGTTAAAAAATAAAAAGCAATAACTGCAGTGCACAGATCAGTGCTCTGTGGAGATCATTCACATTTGGCAGCAAAGGTCAGAATGGGATCACATGGCAGTGCTCCCACCTGGGTGCTCAGGTTAAAAAGATGTTTTATGAGGAGCCCTCCTCTGTTATCAGACTCTTAAAGGCAGCTGCAGAGCTCTTTTCTCCTTTGTTATTACGTGGCAATTTTCCAAAGGTAGGGAATAGCCTCGTGTTTAATCTCCTGCAGGTTCTGCCATTCCTGCAGAAGGCAAAGCTCTGGTGTTGTCTGGGGGAGAGCATCGATAACATCCAGGGGCTGTAATGAAAATCAACATCTGCAAGGCTCAGCCTAAGCCTGGAGAGCAGCTTTTCTCTGTTCCCCTCTTGCTCTCCATTAAAACAACATTATCTGCTTTGATATTTATCTGTCTTCCCATTTTAGCTTTCTAAAAACTTGCTGTGTGTGTGCTTTGGCATAATGAAGAGAAATACCTGAGTTCATGGGCAGTTCTGGGTGCCTGGGCAGGATCCTGCCTGTCCCTGGGGCTGTGCTCAGTGCAGGGAGCTCTCTGCAATCCCAGGCACTTCTCTGTGGCTTTCCATGGCTTATTTGATGCTCAGAGCCCTCTGTGCATTCCCAGCCCCTGTCTCTGTCCCTCTCTGGTTTATTTGATGCTCAGAGCTCTCTGTGCATTCCCAGTCACATTCCCAGGCATTTCTCCTGTCCCTCCCAGGTTTATTTGATGCTCAGAGCTCTCTGTACAACCTCAGTCACATTCCCAGCCCCTGTTCCTGTCCCTCTCTGGTTTATTTGATGCTCAGAGCTCTCTGTACAACCTCAGTCACATTCCCAGGCATTTCTCCTGTCCCTCCCAGATTTATTTGATGCTCAGAGCTCTCTGTACAACCTCAGTCACATTCCCAGGCATTTCTCCTGTCCCTCCCAGATTTATTTGATGCTCAGAGCTCTCTGTACAACCTCAGTCACATTCCCAGGCATTTCTCCTGTCCCTCCCAGATTTATTTGATGCTCAGAGCTCTCTGTACAACCTCAGTCACATTCCCAGGCATTTCTCCTGTCCCTCCCAGGTTTATTTGATGCTCACCCTGGCTGGGGATGCCTGAGTGCAGCTCTACCTCTGCTCTCAGCTCAAGGGCAGAACTGGGCTCAGATTTTGGCTTTTTAATGTTTTGCTCCCTGACTTAGCACAGTTTCTACCCAATGGAGTAGTGATAGATTTTAATTTCTTTGTGTTTTTTTTTTTTTAATGGGCTTTCAGAAGTCAGCTTTTGCCATCTGATAAAGCAGCTCAGAAGCTGGAGATAATCTGCCTTTTCCTTCAAAGGGTGTCTCCCAGACCTTGGCAGGAGGAAACTCCTAATTTCTGACCTCAGGAAAATATTTTGAAATAAGGAACACAAGTGGGAGAAGAAAACCCAAATTTTTAAGATATTTAGATCAAGACTGGAAGTCCTTGAAATAAAATACACTAATGTATGTTAACATTTTTAATAACACTGTGGGGTGGGGTGAGAAATTCTGACTGCACTAATTCTGACATTCTCATTATGCCTCCCTGTGTTTTATCCTAATCACTTGGTGTATCATAATACTGATTAATTTGTCTCCTGGAGGATCTCTTTTATATTAAAGTTCAGTCTGCCTTTTTTCTTTTATTTTCAAAAGCTCCACAAAGAAACAAAAACTAATTAATTGCATTAATAACATCCTTTAGGTTCCTGTACTTTATCTCACACTCAGACTTTGCCATTGGCTCTGCTGGGATTTTCACATGATAATAATCCAAACATTTTCCAAGTGGGCTTGGTGTTCTCATGCCTGTAATGCATGTTCAGCTTTTGCAGTTCACAGTCAGAATTACCCTGGGACAGAGGTGGAAATTCTCATTCCACCAGAGGATTCTTCATTCCAGTGTGTTTGTAGGTGGGTGAACAAAACCTCCTGGGAGCTGAGTGTTCTGTGTGGGGTCAGACCACAGAACTCCAGATTCACACTCAGATTTATTTTGTGTTGGGTTGGAGTGAGCACCTGCCCATCCCAAAATTCTGCAGAACAATTGAAAGCAAGCAAATCTTAATTCCATTTCACTTCCCCTAAAATAAACCCAGCTAATGCCCCAGGCCTGTCAGCAGCACAGGAGAAAAGAAAATTCTTTTCCATGATTGAGGTTTCCTTGCCCAGCAGCTCTTGGGAGTGGATGTGGCTCTGTGAGCATCAGAGCATAATGCTTCCCATTGGGTGTCAGCCTTGGACAATTAGTAAGCAAAAGCCATCACCAGAAGGCAAAAAATAAAAAAGGAGAAAAAGGATTAAAAAGAATTAAATGAGGCAAAAGCAATGCAATAATTTCCATGTGTAAGGAAAGGATATAATAAGACAGTGATGCACTGCAGGTTTATCTCTGGAGTAAATTCAGTCTTTATGAACACACAATGCCTTCCTTACCCTCCTGTGGTCTCCTTCCCTCCTGGAATCTCAATCTCACAATTCAGGGGAAGCTTGGGCCCTGGGGCTGCAGGAAGGGTGGCACTGACACTGCTGCTGAGCAGGGGAGATTTATCCTCACCCCACCCAGCACTGGTCCCAGAGGATGTTCCTGCCACAGAGATGGAGTGTGCACCCAGCCATGGCCCTGCAAGGGCAGCTGGAACAGCTGGAACAGCTGGAAGGGCTCAGCATTCCTCTGGGCAGCCAGGTTCAAATCAACCCATGCCACCCAGGCACAGGCAAACAACAGCAGCATGGATGGAACTCAGCCCAGCAAAAACAGCACTTCCCTGGAGCCTTCACCTTTCCCTGGAGCCTTCATCCTGTCCTGGAGCCTTCACCTTGTCCTGGAGCCTTCACCTTTCCCTGGAACCTTCACCTTTCCCTGGAGCCTTCACCTTGTCCTGGAGCCTTCATCTTTCCCTGGAGCCTTCACTGTGCCCTGGAGTTTTCACTCTGTCCTGGAGTTTTCACTCTGTCCTGGAGCCTTCACCCTGCCCTGGAGCCTTCACCTTTCCCTGGAGATTTCACCTTTCCCTGGAGCCTTCACCCTGTCCTGGAGGTTTCACCCTGCCCTAGAGATTTCACCCTGTCCTGGAGGTTTCACCCTGCCCTGGAAGTTTCATCCTGCCCTGGAGATTTCAAACTTCCCCTGGGTGTTTGAGCATTCCACTCCCAGCTGCAGTCACCACCAGCAAAGCCAGCAGAGAGGAGCATCCTCCTGCAGCCTGACCTGATCCATGTCCCTGGCTCTGGATCCATGTCCCTGTCTCTGGATCCATGTCCCTGGCTCTGGATCCATGTCCCTGGCTCTGGATCCATGTCCCTGGCTCTGGATCCATGTCCCTG
>WEIU01013424.1:78102-126202 GCA_013389925.1 Aegithalos caudatus
CCTGTCTCTGGATCCATGTTCCTGTCTCTGGATCCATGTTCCTGTCTCTGGATCCATGTCCCAGTCTCTGGATCCATGTCCCTGTCTCTGGATCCATGTTCCTGTCTCTGGATCCATGTCCCAGTCTCTGGATCCCTGTCCCAGTCTCTGGATCCATGTCCCTGTCTCTGGATCCATGTCCCTGTCTCTGGATCCATGTTCCTGTCTCTGGATCCATGTCCCAGTCTCTGGATCCATGTCCCTGTCTCTGGATCCCTGTCCCTGTCTCTGGATCCCTGTCCCTGTCTCTGGATCCCTGTCCCTGTCTCTGGATCCCTGTCCCAGTCTCCAGGTGCCCATCTCTGGGCCTGTGGCAGGAAGGATTGAGGTTGGATGGCACAGAAAGGATCCAGGGACAGGCCAGAGCTGCCTCCTCAGGATGCTGTTCCCAGATCTCCTGTCAGGGCATGGCTCTGCAGAGAGAGTAGGCAGGAAAATAATCCAGCAGGAAAAGCAGGATTAGAAATACACATTTTGAGAGGAGTCCATCCTACTTCTGACAGCTGTGGCTGCTCCCTGCAGCTTCTGGAACAGCAGGAATGGTGCTTGGCTCTCCAAATCCCAGTGCTCCCAGTCCAAACTGGCCAGGTCCTCCTGGTTTGTTTGGTTTTTGTCTTAGGGGGGCTGGAATAAATGAGTGCAAATGCCTGGAAATCTGACTCAAGCAGCAGCTTTGACTCAAGCACATTTGGGGATGGGATGCTGGGTTGTTGGGGGGGATTTTTGCATTTCCACAGGACATGTTGCTAAATAGCCTGGGCATGAGAACAAAGCAGCTGCAAACTCAATGAGGCAGAGAGAAAACTAAAACCTGGCCTTGCTGGGAGAGAAGGGCAGGGAGAACCTGCCAGGAGCAGGCACAAAGAAAGGAGGACTGGAGACCTGGACAAAGAGGCTTGGGAAGAATCATTTGAATGAAGATGCAGGATTGTTGTGCACAGACACAGAGCAGGGGACAGGAGAGACAGAAACAAATGTTCTGTGACAGAACCCAGCTCAGGGTGTCAATCCAAACGTGGAAAAGGCTGAAAAGTAGCAAGGACACAGAGATTTTCAAATCCTTTGTTTTAACACCTACAAGAGTGGAAGTTGAATTGCTGAAAATCAACCAAACCATGAATACCTCTCATTAGTTTCATGCCTCTAATATCCTGGTGATCTGTAAAAGGGATAAAACCCCAATAATTAAACATCTCTGTAGAAGATGTGCATTGATAACAGGAAAAGAAGTTTTATTCCAGAACTCCCAGAAGGTTTTTTCCCACTGAGAGCACAGGACTGTCTGTACCAGCATTAGCTGCTGGCTCCCTCTAGTATGCAGCATTGGAGAAAACTCTGATAATATAAACTTAATTACTTCTTTCTTTAAGCCACAGTTTTCAAAGAGATGTTTGAAAGCTAGATTTTGAACTAAAAAAAGGAATTTGAGCTCCTTTGTTTAGGTTTCAGGTTGCAAAAGGAGACTGAAAAGAGATTATTTCAAGAGCAGAGAATAATTACAGCTGGTTTAATATGTAAGGTGTGATGCTATATAGAGTGCAAAACCAAATCAACTCTGTACACATCATAAAATCATCAGGCCTTATAAAAATGTGCTGGTTAGCAGCAGCCAGGGAGCCAGAGAGATCTGAAACTATGGCAACTCTGTGTAGGAAGGAGCATTCATTGGAGAGAGAGAGAGAGATTAAAAACAATAGCCCCTCCATCTCTGCATCAGCTTGGCTCCTCATTTTCTCAGCAGTTTCCACCTTTTCACCTTCCCAAGTTGGGTTCTTCTCCTGCAGCTTTCTCTACAGCTGTCTGGGTCCTTGTTTTTAGGAAAACTTGGTGGTTTCCAACATCCCAGTGCCTGGGAGGGCAGCCCTGGCAGCCTGCACTGATTTGTGCAATGAAGAGTCAAAGAGCAATTCTGCTGAAAGCATAAAAAGTGCAAGGGGAAAAAAGGGAAAACGTGGATTTTTCCTGTTCCAGGGTGTTTCCAGGCCTTGCTGTTGCAGGAGGATTCTGGTTCCCAGCCTGTGGGGCTGGATTTGCTCCACCTGATTTGTCAGAGGCCAGGGATGGGATGTGAGCTGAACATCTCAAACCAGTCATTCCTGTGGTTGGTTGTTCTTTCCTTCCCTGCCTCCACTTCATCCCTGGATTAACCCAGCTCCTGGGCAGAACCCTGGCTAGGTGGGTTCCTTTTATTTCACAGGAATGTGAGGCACTGGAGACCTTTGGCTCCAGTAAAGGGCACAGGGATGGGGCAGAGCCAGGAGGATTTGCTGTGCACTCACATCTGGGTGTGAGTCCAGAGGAGAGGAGCTGTCCCTGCATTACCCCACCCAGCACCCAAGGTCCTCTCCTGGGTCACTCAAACCCCTCTATATCAATTTTTCCATTAATCACTTTTCTATACAATTAACTCTCCCCTTTGTGATCCATTCCCTCCAATCCTTCTCCCTCTTCCTGCAGCCGTTTTCTGTGGGTGATTAATGAATGGAAACTGCAGCTGCCTTCAGGGGAGACAGTTCCAGGTGCTCCAGGCTGCAGGATGCAAAGCTCCTGTGCTCTTTTCTGGATGCCTTGCACCACAGAGGGAGCCTAGCAGTGTCCCCATGGCCTGACATCACAGCCATCAATGAATGTCTGCTCATGCCTTTGGAGACATGTTTGAGCTCATTTGTAGGAGTATTTTGATGTTCCTTTGTATGTGTGGGTACATTTCAGCAGTGAATGACATTCCTCTATCTTCTATAGCTGTCCAAAAAACCAAATTCTCATCTGATTGAATGTTCTGCTCCATGATGCCCCCAGATTTTATTTAACCATCACAATACAGCAGCAGCAATGTGCTCAAGCTCAGACAGAAGCTGCCAGAAGCTCAGCACAAAGAGTATTTGCCTGATGTGGTCATTTGTTTGAAACCCTTCTTAAAATTCTGGAGATGAAGAAGCTCTGTCTACATATCATCCAAGCAAGGAGAATTGCCAAAAAAAAAAATCTGAGGGTATAGCTTATTTATCTTCTTGTTTGAAACACTGGGGGAATTTATGTCTGGCTTAGCAAGGTGCATCCCTGATCTACAGCCCTGAGCTGTCAGAGACTCACACAGGCTCAGAGATTCTGCCTGCTTCCCCCTTAAGTTAAGGGAACATTAATGGAGTTTTGCTAATTTTTAAGTGTGACAGTTACACGAGCTGTTTTGTCTATAAATTTCCCATAGGTGGGTTCAGAGTGACTTATGGCCCTTGTGAAGGGCTGGCAGAGCTGAGATCTCTCCCAGAGCAGAGATGCTCCCCTGGGGAGCTTGGATGTGCATCAGTCCTGAGCAGCACAGCCCAGCCAGGCTCACCTGGGGCAGGCATCCCCTGCAGGGATGGGCCAGGACAGAGTGAAAATCTGAAATTCAGGGGGTGGGAAAGGTGGGCAAGCAGCTGGGAAGGCACAAATGCCACCAGGGATGTCCTGGTGTGCTGGAAGGAGCCAGGCTGGCTGAGACACAGCCCTGAGAGGGTGGGATGAGAGCAAACCATCCCCTGTTCTGTCATCAGGGTCAGAAACAGAGGCACAGAGTCCTGAGCCTGTCCTGGAGGGCTGTTCTGGGCACAGCTCAGCTGTGTGAGTGTCCTTGCCTCAAACAGTGAGCTGCTGGTAACTGCTCAGATACAAATGTGTGGGGAGTCCAGTGGCTTTCTCTGACAATGCTGGGTTAATTCCCACACATAAATGAGCTTAATGAGCCTTTGGCTTCTATAAATTAGAAGGTTGAAAAGAATAAGACATACTCTGTCATGGGTTTACCTTTATTTTTAGATTATTTCCTCAACTGTAGAAAAGATTCTGCCTTGAATCAATGACAGTCCCGTGAATAAGATTTTTGGGATTCAATTTTGGAAATCTTTGCTTTACTCTGAAGAAAAAGGAAAAAAAAAAAAAAAAGAGAGCAACTCCCAAGGTATCTTGTTTTCCTGGACACTTACCACTCCAGGCAGTGGTGTGAACTCACCTTATTTTTCCATATATATTAAAACCAAGCTTGTGATGTTAACAGCTTTGAGTGCTTCTCCCCCTCAATTGCTGCTGCTCTGCCCTGAAGCAGCAGAGCTCTGTAGTCTCTTAATAAGTCCTTTGCTAAGGAAAGGAAGGCTTTTATTTTTAGACCATCAAAAATTGGC
Source organism: Aegithalos caudatus (assembly GCA_013389925.1). Classification (NCBI taxonomy): domain Eukaryota; kingdom Metazoa; phylum Chordata; class Aves; order Passeriformes; family Aegithalidae; genus Aegithalos; species Aegithalos caudatus. The sequence goes on from WEIU01013424.1 coordinate 82,302, forward strand.
TGCTTTGTGCAGGTTGTCTAATGAAGGTGGAGCACAATCCCCGCTCACCTCTATTCAGAGGTGTTTATATGGAGTTTAACCAGCAATAATTCAAAGACCTGCTGATATAATTAGAAAAGTGCTGGCTGAGCGTGGGTGTGAGCTGCAGTTTTCAAAGATATCCAGAGCCCTCATAATCTCAGCCTACTTGGATGGAGGGGGAAAAAAAAGGCTTTTTGAGGCATATTCACAAAAATGTACAATGCAGGAGGCCTCAAGAAACTTTTTCCACCTGAGCCTTCTACAAATCTTGTCTCCTTTGGAACAGGCAGATTAAAGGAGATCTCATTGCTGAGCAGGGGCCAGGCACAATTCCCAGCCTTGGAACAGGCTGGAAGTGAAAATCCATCCCTCAGAAATCTCAGGCTGAGATTCAATCTGGGAGCTCACTCCTTTCTCCCTCTCAGGACGTGTGCTGGTATTGACTGGGGTGAACATGAAAGCTCCCTGAGACCCCTCAAGCTTTGGGATTTCTGCCTTTAAGCCTTTTTAACCCCCCCCCTGCACATCGTGCATTGATTTTCCCACATTCATTCATATTGGGCTTTCATTTCATTTTGCTTTCACTCAAGTCAGCAAATCCCTTCATTATTTGCTGGTGTAGCTGCCCACAGCTGCTGGGGAGGGCTCAGGTTTGCTCAGGAGCACTCTGGAGTGGCAGAGGACACCTTTGGCCAGGCTCTGAACACAGAAATTCCCCCAGGTGGGGCTGCAGGAGAAATCTTTAGAGGGGATGTGCTGCAGATTGCACTGGCTGTGTGCTGCTTCTGTGGATTGCCAAAAAAAAACTTCGCCTTTTCCTGGGCCCACCTGCACTTGGGCTCCTGCATGAAATGGATTTTTGGTGGCATTTTTGATTGTCACCCTGGCACCAAGGTTTTCCTTCCCCCAAGGAAAACCAGGGAAGAGAGGAGCTGCTGGTCATGGCTTTTCTTTGGAGTGCTCTGAGCTCAAGGAGGAGGAGGCACATGAAATTCCAGGAGTATTTTCCTCTCACTTTTATGAGCTAGAACCTCTTTCTGTCCTGGTGTCTTGCCAGCAGGCTCTGGCACACCCTCTCCTGCCAGGAATTTTGGGGAGAGAAAGACACTTTTCAGCAGTGGATGTCCCCTGGGGTGAATGGTGAGGTGCAGTTTATTAACCTGGCACGAAGAATAGAGGAGTCTTTCTAAGGACATATTTGTGACACAGCCTGACTCATAACACAGGGTTTTTTTTACAACAAAGTTAACATAAAAACTGTCCCCAAACAGCAGCTGGGTCATTATGGAGCAGCTTTTGAAATGGAAAAGGTCGGGGAAAGAAGCAGCTGCTTCCTCATCCTGCCTGTGCTTTCACTCTGGGCTAAGTTATTATTTCCCTAATTAATAATCTGCATGCAGATTAAAACGATTACTCTACAATATATATTGCATGACAATAAAAGAGTGACAGCAAATTATGCTTCAGTGTGCATAACAGCTTAACTCTCTAAACAGGAGATGTTTTCTAACACTCAATTCATGTCCTTCTGCTGATGATTAAACCCTCACTGATTTTGTTTTTATTAGTCCTCAGTCATTATTGTTCTTTTATCACTATGGGGTCTTTAGAATTAGCCATAATGGCTCAGAAGCGTGGTTGCTGCTGCATTCCCTTATTAAATCAAGTTACCTCTCTAGTTGTCAGGGACTAAAATCAAACCCCTTTGTTACAATGTTCCACAAGCCTTTAAATATTGATTATTGCCACTATGTAGAGCTGCTGAAGATTTATTTTTGGTTGGACTAGTTCAGAATGGGGAAAAAAAACCCAAAACTTCCATGACAACAGCTACAGTGCAGCTGCTGCTTTCTCCTTGGGAGCACAGCCTGGCTCCTGGGGGCTCCCAGCTCTGCCCTGGAGCCTGGGCCCTGCTGCCTGCAAGCTGGAAATCATTTCTGATTGCTGACAATCATTGCTGTGCATGGTTTGTGCTGGGTGGCAGAAGCAGCAGCTCCAGAATCAGGGTCAGGGAGGTTTTGGAGAGTTCCTGGAGCTGCCAGTGATGCCTTGGGAAGGCTGAGCTGGAATAGGGACTGGGCAGGGCTAAGAGAATAAAGCAGAGATTTATTAAAAGGCTTTAAGGTACACCTTGGGCAGGACAAGAGCCTGGCCAGGGCTGCAGCCAAGGTGGACCCAAAATTTTCAAAAAATGGGCACAAAATGGACCCAAAATGGTCACAAAATGATCACAAAATGGTCACAGATCTCCCACTTTGATCAGTTTTGGTCCATTTGCACATTGGGGATTAATTGTCCAATTCCAGCTTTGGGTTATGAGGTCCCATCCTTGTTCCTCCCTGCAGCCACCCTTGTTTGTGCTTTGGGGCTGGAAGTTGTCCTTGGTGTCCATCAGGACAAGGATTTGTTTTGTGTCCCTGCTGTGTGCAGAGCTGAGTGACCCTGACTGTGAGCTCAGAGCTGCACCCTGGCCACCACAGAACCTCAAATACATGAAAATTAACACTGAAGTCATCACCAGCAGTGAGGTTCTGCTCAGTGCCCCAGGTGAGCAGTGCCTGAGCTGGCAGGGACAGATCTGCTCCAGGAGTGACTGGTGCAGACCATCACTGGCAGAGATGACAGATGAGACACAGGAACTGCTCACCTGGCCTGGGATGAGGTTCCTTAATTGTCTAACTGGTCACTGTCTTCTCTGAGCATGGCAAGAAATAGATTTTCTGATATTTCTCTCCTATGCTTGAGCTTAATTAGCTAAATGAAACCTGCCTTGTCTCACCATTAACTAAGAAGAATACACATTAAGCAACCTAACTCAATCCATCAATTCCATCCTTCAGCAGTGTGGGTTCATTTATATCGAGGTCTCCCAGAGAAAAAAAAATCTAAAATCATTGAGAGCTGAAATCATTGTGGTCCTTCAAGGAGCTCTCCTCATCTGTCATGTCCTTGGTGCATTATCTCCCTTCTCAGACACTGCAAGTCTTTGTTGCAAGTTATTTCTGAAGCTGTTAGTGCTGTTGAATGGGAGAAGTCAGGGAAATGGAGAATTTTCTGGTGATTCTTTCCTTTTTTCTGATGGGGGCTTTGAGAGGAGCCTTGGGCTGTGCCCTGCCCTGTGAGCCCTCCCCACTGCAGTGTCACAGCTCTGCAAGGGCTGCCCTGCCCATGGAGGAGCTCCAGGCTGAAGGACAACTTCTGCTCTCCTGCTCCAGAATTTCTCATGGATCCCATTAAAAACCCTTCTGCAGAGTGCTTACCCACAAATGCAGGAACACATCTTCCTTTCCAAACTCCTCCTCTGCTCCAACCACACTTGGATCCAGTGGTCACCAGCACAGAGAAATCCCTTCCCTGTCCAGCAGAGAAATCCTGTCCCTGCCCAACAGAGAAATCCTGTCCCTGTCCAACAGAGAAATCCTGTCCCTGTCCAACAGAGAAATCCTGTCCCTGTCCAGCAGAGAAATCCTGTCCCTGCCCAGCAGAGAAATCCTGTCCCTGCCCAGCAGAGAAATCCTGTCCCTGCCCAACAGAGAAATCCTGTCCCTGTCCAGCAGAGAAATCCTGTCCCTGCCCAGCAGAGAAATCCTGTCCCTGCCCAACAGAGAAATCCTGTCCCTGCCCAGCAGAGAAATCCCTTCCCTGCCCAACAGAGAAATCCTGTCCCTGCCCAGCAGAGAAATCCTGTCCCTGCCCAGCAGAGAAATCCTGTCCCTGCCCAGCAGAGAAATCCTGTCCCTGCCCAGCAGAGAAATCCCTTCCCTGCCCAACAGAGAAATCCTGTCCCTTCCCAATAGAGAAATCCTGTCCCTGTTTGCACAGATGGATTTCCCTCCCTTCCTGCCTGCTCCTGGGTTTTTCTGGGAGTGCTGTAAGAGTAACTCAGCTTCTGTTTCTCTTCCTGCTTCTGGCTCCAGCCCCAGGTAAAGGATAAACACCTTCAGGAGGGTTTGTAGGAAGGACACGGTGTGCCAAGGTATTTGCAGCATCTCCTTTGCTCTTTTTGTTGCAAGCCACAGTGGCAGAAGACAGGGAAAAGCTTCTGCTCCTTTCTTTTCATGGAATCCTTTAGGTTGGAAAAGACCTGCAGAATTATTGAGCTCAAGCTGACCCCTCAGGGACAGGAATAATTTGCTTCCCAGAGCAGGGAAATGTGTGTCCAGGGGAAGGTGAGGATGTTTGCTGCCCTTGACTCTCAGATAACAAACTGAACACGTGGCAGAGGCTGTAAGGTCTGGCTTCAGGGCTGGAATTCCCATTATTCCACCTGATTTACACAGAGGGTGAATTTGACTTTCTGACTGTGCTATTTCTGCAAGGTGATTTCCAGAGAACACCCCCCTTGCAGTCACCCCACTGCTGTCACAACACAAAAACTGGAGATGTCTCTTAAAGGACTTTGCCCATGAGTTCATTACTGGCTGTGAATATGTATTTATTCTGTTTTGTGCCTCGACAATGAAACAAAGTTTGTTGGAGGTTGTCAGGGAGGCCTCTGCTTCAAAGCAGACACGAAGAGGTGTCACCCCAGCTAAGGAGTGTGTCTGACACGTCCTACTTTCTGCATCTGTCCCAAAATCAGCTTTCCCTCCTGCCAGGAGCATCCCCAGCACTTCTGCTTCTCCCTCACTTTGTTCTGGTTTTTGGGAAGCCCAGGGGATGCTGTTCTGTGAAAAGGAGGGGAAAGCCAAGCAGGAGCAGGTGCCTTGGGAGCCTGGGGCAGGTGAGGATGGGCTGCTCCAGGCTGGGGAATGGTTGGAACCCTGGGCACTGAGAATTCCAGAATTTCTGTGCCCCCACAGGCACTGACCCCCAGCAAACCCTGCACTGAGCTGAGGCTGTGGAGAAGCTCCCAAAATTGAGTGACAGCCCTGGGATTGTGGGTGTGGGGTTTGGATAGAAGTGTGGGATAGCACAGGGGGCAAAACTCAGAGTTTCAGGGTTTAGAATACAGAAATATAGATATAAAGCAAGGTGGGGGGTTAGGGCAGAGGCTGAGTTCTTTTTCACCTTCTCCATGGTCTGGGTGGGATTTTGTAATTGGGTAGAAAAGTCTGCACTGCTGGCCATGGGTGGTTGGTTATTGGGTTAAAAGTAAAAATAATCTAGGTGTCATCTCTTAATTGGGCAATTAATACTTAAAGCCCTTGGAAACAGTTAGAGAGAGCCATTTTTTGCTTCAGCCTAGGTAGGTCTCAGAGATTTCCCAGCCCCTGAGCAGCCTGGGAACCCTTCTCTGAACGTGGCTTTGTTCTGCAAAGCAGCAGCAAGAGCAGCTTAGGACCCCAGTGAAAAATCAGAGTTAACTCTCATTATTTCCATGGAATTGGACCATAACCATGCTCCATTCCATGCAATACAGGCTTTATTCAGGACTGGGTGTCTGGAGCCTTCTGTGCCCCCCAGTTCTGGTGGGGGTGTGACATCCCTGCAGAGACACCAGCCACAAAAGCTTGGGGGGGCTTTCACCTCGAGGATTTTCATTTTTAATAAAATATGCTAGGAAAAACCCCCATCCCAGTTATCCTGACTTCCCATTTCACAGCCATTTGAAGCTGTTTTGACATCACTTGGTGTCAGAAGCTTCTTTTCAATGTGGGTGATGGGGAATGGGCAGTGGGAAATGACAGAGGAGGCTGTGCATGGTAAAGTTTGTTGCTACTTTTTGTTGTTTAACTGACAGAGTTATGAAAAGGGATATAAATTATTACATCTAGAGAAAAGAATTCTGTAAACATTAATTTGCTTTTTAAGGGCACAGACAATGTAATTTGGGGCACAAGTGGGAGAAATTGCTTAGGAGCTGTGAAAGCAAACCAGAATTTACATTGCCTCCTTTATTTTCCCTTCCCTTTGTCTCATCTTCTCTCTGAATTATTCCTCACTTACTTTTCCCCTCCAGACATCACAGACTTTTGATTTTCCTCTCACTGCTTTCTTTAAATGGCCTAATGATAAAAAAAAAGTCTCCAGAATATTTCCACCAAGCCCCTTTGATTTCATTAATGGAAAAGTTATACCTTAAATTAAATATTTCAGTAGCTGGAAGATTAAAAAAAATTACCTGCAGGACTTGCCAGTTGAGCATTGCCAAGCAGGAGTGATGGGGGCTGTTCCAGAGGTCAGAATGTGCCTTGGCCCTGGACAAATGCACAATTTTGAGTAAAATCAGGATGAATGCAGGTGTTCAGAGCTGACTGACCACAGAACCAATCTGTTTTTCTGTGGGAATTTGCAAAATGCACGTTTGCCTTCTGGGGTTTTTCACATTTATTTGGTATTTCTGTCCATTACTTCGTTTTAAGAAGTGGAGGGGATAGTGTTTAACTTTCACAACCATGTGGCAAATTGAAATTCTTTCTGTTCTGATTTTTCAAATTGAAAAATGAGAGTTGTTTAGTGTGGGAAAAGGAGTTTTCCTGGAGGATTTGAATGTTTCACAAGAAGATTACAGTACAGTGGTGACACAGCTGTACCTGAAGGCAAACTGAGGTTATTGCTTACCTCTCTTCTTTTGAGAATGGGGGTTTGGAGGGGAGAAAAACAATTTCCCTTTCAAACATCAACATTTTTTGAAAGGAAGGTATCAGGATTATGCAAGAATGGGACCACTGAGAGATGTTTTAAAACATGATTTATTGCTCTTATCTTCTATAACCTCATGAAGGAGTGAGAGCATCTTCACAGCAGAATTAAGAGATCAAGTCCATGGCCAGTGATCAGTGTCCCAAGATCTGTAGTCACAAGGTGTTTTAAAGGTTAATTATCCAATAACTCCTGCCACAAAGATTGTTTCTACTTTCACACCAATCCCTAATTCATTTGTCTTATATATTTTTGCTACCATGTGGACTTTCTTAACACACAAACCTACTTGCTACACCTTAAACCTTTTACTATTTCTGTAACTACTTCTATATCTACAGTTTAAAGCTTTAAAACTTTCCACTTCCCAGCTTAATGTGTTTCTATCTAAACTACAAACCCACATTCTTGCCCATGGTCTCCAGTCCTGGAGGCCTTTTCCAAGGTCTCAGGTCAAAGCCTGTGTTTATTTCTGTGTTTGGGCCTGCATGCACAAGATTTTGGGAATTTTCTGTGCCTGGAATTCCCACAGGAAGGGAAGACAATCCCAGAGATGCTGTGGCCAAGATTCCATCCTTGGAATGCCCTCCTGCAGAAGGGCTGGGATGGGACAGCTCTGCACTGTGAGCCACCAGGGATTGCTGGTCCTTTCCCCAGGATATTCAATTATTGCAGCCTGAATTCAGAGAGGTCCTAAAATCACCACTCAGGCACTAATTCAGATTATTGTCACTGCAGTGTGTGTGCTGCAAGGGAGAAGAGCAAATGTGAAGTGTCTGGGAAATTACAGTCGTGTCACCATGAGTGACAGCTTCATTCAAAACATCCTTGAATGGATTTGTGGGGGTTTGGGTGGGTTTTATTTTTTTTGCAATCTGTAATTTTTGTTGAATCCCCAGCACTGTGGGTTGTTACTGATGGTTTTAAATTGTTTAAATCATTGGTATGACTTTTATAACCACGTTGACATGGATTGTTTCACCCTGTTCACTTCTGCTGCATCCCTTTCCCTCATCTCTGTGTCCTGGCCTGTGAAATTCCAGCTCCTGGGCTGTGAAATTCCAGCTCCTGGGCTATGAAATTCCAGGTGCTGGGCTCTGAAATTCCAGGTGCTGGGCTGTGAAATTCCAGGTGCTGGCCTGTGAAATTCCAGGTGCTGCTCTGTGAAATTCCAGGTGCTGGCCTGTGAAATTCCAGCTCCTGTCAGTGAAATTCCAGCTCCTGTCAGTGAAATTCCAGGACAGTCCCAGCCACCCCAGCCCATTTCAGAAGTCAATAATCTCTGTGAGGAACAGCTCAGCTCTGACTTGATTACTGCTGCAATCAGCACGAGGTATTTCTCTGACTTCAGTGTCTGTTGCAGCAACTGCTATTTCTTTTTATTTTGCAGAACAGAGAAAAGAGAACAGCTTTTAACATATGTCTCCTTCTCGTGTGAGCTACCACACAGTTCCAGCTCCAATACATACACAGAGAAGACATATGGTTAAAAAGAAGTTCTTTTTCTTCAAAGAAATCCAAGAAGAAAATTCTCTTTTTGAAAGGAGAAATTACACTTTCACCACATCTCCTGCTATGAGTGTTGAGAGTCAGGGACCTTGTGGCAGATAAAAATACAGAATAAAAAAGGCCCAAAATAATAAGATTTAAAAGCCAATAGAATAAATAAAAAGCCAAATCAATGCCCACTTTAGGTATAATTTTAACCCACACCTCCTGTGCATGTGTGAGTGCCAGCATTGCTGGAGTTTGTGATGCTTTGGGTGCTGGCAGGGCACAGGAGCAGGGGATAAATGAATATTCCAGAGCTCCTTGGAAGGATTTATTGGTGCAGGCAAGGAAACACAAGTGTGCTCTTGACCTTCTCTGTGCTTTTTGCTTGCTTTGAGAGCACTGTTACAGGAAAAAAAAACCCAACCCAAGTGACCTTTGCCAAGGTGAAACAAGGTAAAAGGCACTGGTGGAACTGGAATTCAGGGGATTGCTGCAATTTAGTTCTGACCACAGAAGCCCTGGGGATGTGCAGGTGCTCAGAAAACTCTGACCCCACTGGTGCTGTGCCACTCACAGGAGATGGAACCTGACCTTGGGAAATTAATTACTGTCAAGCCAGCATGACCCTGTGTTCCCTGCATGGTTAGGACCCCACTGGAGGTAACACTGATCAGGTTTATATTTTACTTGGAAGGCTAAAAAATGGGTTTGGAGTATCCCAGTCTAGCTACAGGCAAGGAAAATGCAATAAAAAAAAATTATTGTCAGCAAAGCAATCCATTCAGAAACGTTCTGCCAGATTTTCACTCATTTCGGGTGATGATCAAGCTCCATTTTCTGTCTTTGCAGTTCCTCCCGTTGGCTTCAGGTTTTCATTACTGAAACATGTTTTGTTTCTTTTCTGGAATGGAGGAAAGGTGGGGAGCATTTTGCTGGATGCCTGCACACTGACAAATGCAACCATTTCATACACAGTGGGATCCCTGGCACGGCTTTGATCCCAATCTATCAGCAATCAAGAGACACTGGACCAAATCCATCCCTAACACCAACTTCATTGCATCCCTACCGAGCTGCACTGAGCAGGAATTGGATGCAGGGGCTCTTGACAAGCCTGACTTCCCTGTGTTTGTGGTTTGAAGGGATGAGGCACAGTAATTCTGTGTGCAAATCACAGGCAGTGGCACCCAGAGCTCGACAGCCCCTGCAAAATGGTGTTTGTGCTGCAGTCACTGAAGTGAGCACGTTACCAAAAATATTCCTGAGAAATCCCTCCTGACAGAGAGGGTGGGTGTCTCCCCTGTGCATCACTGGAGCATCCCAGGATGCCCTGGAAGGTGCCCAGGGCGTGGGGGGCACCTGCTCAGGGGTGAGCATCCTCACCTGGGATCAGCTGGGCACTGCTGTGCCCTCCCCTGTGCCCAGCAGCTGCAGGTGGGTGATGCCCAGCAGAGCACAGACCCCTCAGAATTCCCTGTGCAGATGCTCCCCAGCCCTGCTGCCAGGAGTTTAGATTTTTTACGTGCTCTTAGTTGTTAAAATTTCTCAGGTTTTGGGCTTCTTTAGTCTCCACTGCAAAACTCTGAAGGGCATTTTAATTGCAGTGTTTGTAAATTGCTTTCTTGGCCACACAGTGCCACTCAGTGCAGATTAAAGCCAGGACTCTCTCTCTCTGCCTGTGTTTCATGGAAAAGATTGATAAGTGATTTACTCTCACTGGAATGGTTTACAAGTGAGCTCTTAGATAAATGATCAGGGAGAAGTTGGGGTTTTTTTTCACGTGGAATTATTTTCCACAGAGGAAAATGAGGTTGTTTTCCTCTGTACTAACAGGAGGATGCACTGACCAGACTCTCAGCTGGGGTAAATTGTCACTATTGATTTACACCAGCTACAAATATTTCCCCCATAATATTTTTCCTTGTACTGTAATTTTTTCCTTAATGCAAACCCTAATTTCTTCTCCCTAAACTCGAATTCTGAGCTCCTGTGCATCTGTTTATTTACTTCCTAGTTTGTATTCTTTTAGCTGGCTTTATTAACATACCACATTTTTCTCCCCTGTTCCACACTATGTGCACTGCATGTTTGAGCTCTCATTTATAGTCCACGTTTGCTTGCTGGGATACTGTTAGGTCGAAAATCAATAAAAAGGCAATTTAGGAATTTTCTCTGAAGTCTGGTTAAAGAAACTGCCAATAATTAACACAGGAGAACCATCCTGCTGCCTGGAAGCCCTTGGATTTCTCCCTGATTTCTGCAGGATTTCCAGGGGTCCAGACCTTGAATCCTTTGTCAGAGCTGGGAGCTGGGCCTAGGCAGGAAAATCAGGCTCAGCTCTGTGCAGATGAACCCAACTCCAGGAAAAGGAAAATTCTCCTGGTCTGTTTTCCACACAGGAAATATAAGAATATGATGTTGTCATTTCAGCTCCCAGCAGAAAGAAGTGGTGAAATATCCATTCAGGAAGCCTTGGCTTTTGTTGGTGCCTCCTTGGCAATCCCCACCTGCAGAGGGTCCTGGAAGGGAAACACCCAGAGCCACAGCAGCTCCTGGATTTGGGCTCTCAGCTCTGAGCTGCACATCCCCACCACAGGTGATGAGAAAGCTCAGCCCAGGGGATGGCTGCACGTGGAAATTCCACGCCTTTCACTTGGGTTGGGAATGTGCACAGCTCTACAGGGTTTTGGGGGGCTTTTTTCCCTCAGAAAAGTTGAAAATAGGGTGTTAAATCAGTGTCTGCTTCAACAGAGAACTGGCATTGTGATGAACACAACCTTACCTGCAGTTCTGGCTATCCCACACACTAATCAGTGCACAGATAAATGCATTTTAATAATTTATTATCATTTCTCTTCAGTGCAGCTCTATTATGCTTTTCACTCTTGCTGTAAATATGTAAAATGCTGTTAATCAACCTTTGTTAGTGGATATTTGATTAATAGGTAGCAGATGTACTTGCCCCTGTGTATGCTGTGTTCAGTGCAATGTACCAACACATAATTCATTATTTTAATATCACACCAGGCTCATAAATCAAAGGAACACTTGAGAATGCAACAGCCAGAGTTACTGAAGGAGTAGCTGTGCATTGTTTTAGAAGTGATACATTTGGGCATTGTTTTAAATGTGGTGTGGACTTGATAATCAGCTTCTGATGAGCTCTAATGTGCCATTCCTGTGGGAATGACTGAGGATTGGCACACAGCTCCTTACTTCCCCCAGCCCAGAGAGCAAAACCCAATCCCTGACCCAAATCCTGAGGCAGGATGGATGAAACAGGAGCAGCAGCAGGAGCTGAGCACACACATTCCCTTTTCCCTCCAGGCTGGGGGCACTGAGCAGTTCCTTTGGGCTGGGGGCTGGAAGGGGATGGAGCTCCCAAGCAGAGAAGAGGGAGGATGGTGCAGGAAGGTGCAAAGAGGAGAGAAAATGGAGTGAGGAGTGGTGCAGGGGGCAGGCAGTGACCCCAGCAGTGCCCACCAGTGCCCACCAGTGCTGCTGCACTCTGAGATGTGAGAGTTGTGCTCAGCTGGAACAACCTGGAGCTCTCTGCATGGGCCAGAGCTTTCTTCCCCAAACCTTCCCTGGTGTCCCTGCCATCAGGGATGTCACAGGATGACACAGATGTCACCTGCCCCTGACATCCAGGGCCTGGAATTCTCCACAGAGGAGACAAAGATTGGGATTCAGGGTGAGTTCCAGTCAGAGCCAAGGCACACAAACCTCAGGTGATTGGCACAAATTATAACACCAAGCCAAGAACTGAGCTTTAATTCCAGCAGTCCCTCAAGGCTGCCCATTTCTAAGGGAAAATGGTTCTTTTTTACACTGATGTGGGTAAATCTAATGGCAGGTGCTGCTCAGGGTGTGCAGTCCAGTGCCCACAGTGGTGTGTGTGGTTTTCTCTGATCCATTTCACAGCCTGCTTATTTTGGGTGACCTTGGCCATGTGTTTGATTCAATAAGGGATTATCAGCTTTGATAGGGCCTGTATTTAATTCTGCAGCTTGGTTGAAAGCTACACTGCTCTGCATTGATTTCCATGTGCAATTAATACGTTTTGTCAGCGACAAATGCGTGCAGAGATAATAAACTCCACTCATTTTAATCTCTCCTGTGTACATTTTAAATCAAAATAGCACCTGGTGGCCGAGCCCTCCTGAGAAGTGCTGGATTTAATGTGGAAAAGGAGAATTAAGAACTGCTTGCGTGATATTATCATAGTTTTCAGCAGCGAAATAACAAATAACTCCCTGGAAATCTGAGTGACTCAAAAGCTTAGACAGCTTCAAATCAACACCATGGTTAAATGGCTTCCTTGTGCTGAGCCTTACTTGTGCTCACAATGCAGCTGAAAGGGAAATGAGATGAGTGAGACAAGAAACAACCCCCTGGAATGTTGTCATGTCTGCACTCTGCTGCTCCTCCAAGACATGGCCCTTGTAGGACTGACAGCAAACAGCATTTGCTGCTTGTACTGATATCCTGCAGGGAGCTGCCTCTGAGTGGGATTTGAGCTCCTTCAGGATGTGCCATCTCTTGCTCTGGCTTTGTTCCAAATGCAGGAAAAAAATCCAACCCAAACCCCAAGCTGGAATTTCTTTGAAGTTTCAGATATCTTATAATTAACTTTGCTGAAATATTTCATTTTGGTTTTTCTGACATATTCCAGCTGTATTTTTTTTTTAAACAGGTATCATTCAGCATAGAATCTAAAACTCAGAGCCACCTAAAACATTTAGTTCATGCTTCAAGACAAACAAATGTTTTGAGCTTATTCAACAGATTTTTATCTACAGTTTTGGAGAGATCAATATCTGTTTGTGAAGGGCTTCAGCTCTGTCAAATCTGTGTTTTCAGACATTTAGAAGTGCAGTCAGCTCTGTGAAGCTGCAGACTTTTTCATCTGCCCAATATAGAAATGGACCTCGAGTGATAAGAGTGTTTCAGGACTCCTCCTGTCAAACTTCACAGAACTGAGACCACTGGAATGTGGATCAAAATCCTCTCCCTCTCTTTATTTCAAAAACAGCCAAATAAAAACGTAGCTTTGTAGGATTGCCTTTGATATTTTATAGAGCTCCTTTAGAGCTGCACTTCACAGGAACCTCTAATTCCTGACAGGGAAAATAAAAATCTAGTGTTGAAACCTAGAGCACAAATAAATAATCATAATTTAAAAAACACAACCTTTTAAGCCTTTTAAAAATCAGTTTATGTTCTTGGAGAGCTGTTGTTGGCAGGGTTGCATGTGGCTGCTGTGAAACAGGGATGGGTGATGTCTCCAGTGCCCAGCAGTGTCCCTGCAGAGGTTTTTCCCAGTTTGCTGGCAGAGCTCAGAAAAAGGGTAGAAAAAAATGGTGAGGCTGCTGTCACATAGCTTTGGACACATGAAAAATAGATTTCTGGTCTAAATAAACTAGACTCCATCCACCTTCAGTAAATAGAAAGGGAGACTTTCAAGGGATGATTTATTCTACTTATTTCAAGAGGTATCATCTGTCTTGTGGAGGCAGCCAGGGTAGCAAACACCCAGAGTTCAGAGTGATGTGGGAACCAAAGGGATCTGCACAATTAAAATGAGGTGTCCAGGACTGTGGCTTAGGGATAGGGCTCTAAATCCTGTACTGGAATGGTTTCATTTGACCACTTGGGTGAAATTTGAATTTTGCTTTCCCTACTTTGCCATTCCCTGGGGAGCAGGACTTGTGACACAGTCATGTGAAAACTTGGATTTGATGTTCTCAAAGACACAAATTATAAGACTAAACCAAGAACTGAGCTTTAATTCCACGTGTAGGAATTTAAACAAATTTTAGGAACTTGTTTAGCCTTTCCAACCTGAACAACTCCCATCATTATCCTCCTGCATTGCAGTGCACACCTACACAACTGATCTCATCCCCCCACTTCCCTGGGAACAGCCTGGTGGGAATTCCCTGTCCTGTACCCCTGTGGGTGTTTGTCCAGCCAGGATCTGTGTGTTCCATCTGCTCTGCTGCTTATCCCTGCTCCTGGAATCTTTCCTCAGCCCTGGCACCTGCCAGGTGATTTTCCTGCCTGCAGCACCCTCAGTCAGCAATGCCTGAGCTCAGGGAAGGAAAATGTGGTGCCACTTAGAGGAGAAGCTGTCCCTCAGGTGGCCCCAGCCTGTCTGTCCTTCCCTCCCTGAGCCAGCTCCCCCCAGCCTGTGGAGGTTCCCCTTGCACAGATGTTGGTCCTGTGCTGTTCACAAATATTCCTCCTGCAGATGTTGCTGTTGTGATGCCCTCCCATCCTTGCCTCTGTGCCTGTCTCCTACCTGAGCAGATTGCAGTGGTTTTTTGCCTTTTTTCCCCTCCAGAGAGCTCAATCCCAAGCCAGCCCTCTGGATTTTGTCTCCTCACTCACAGTTCATTCAGGCATGTGGCTCCCTCTCCTTCCTCACTGCTTGGACAGATGTTTTCCCTCGACTCAGTGCACCCTTAATCCACGAGAGAAATGAGAACATTTGCATGATTTGTTAAGAAAAAGGAATAAAACCAGGTTTATTTTTGTTCTGGTGCAAACTCCTCCACATTTGCCCTCCTTTATGCTGTGATTTTCATATCAAAACCAGTTATTACAGCAAGGCCAGAGGTTGATTCTGGTGCCAGCTGAACCCCAGTGTGCTCTGCAAGAGCACAAAAAGAAAGATTTCCCTACAGCACATGGAAGGACAGCGAGCCCTGCAGCAAGCAGAGGAAAGGATTCAAGGTGGAGAAGAGACTTCTGTGCTCCACATTTTAAGCAGTGGCCAAAGCACCCCCCTGCCTAATTATAATGACTGGTTTCTAGGTGAGTGTGTGAGAGATAAGGAGTTATTAGTCATGAAAGTCTGATTATGGCAGGCAGGAAATGCTGATGGTGTATTTAAACAATCAGGATAAAACCTCTGAAATTATTTCTGGGCCATTTTAAGGTCAGCATTAGCAGCAGCTTTTGAAGAATTCATTTTCTGCTCTATTCATCTGCTATCAGGGAAGGAGGAATCTCTCTATATTCCCTGCTTCTGTGAGGACACATTTCCTTACAGTGATGTGGCTTTTCTGTGCTCTTCACCTCCTCATGTTTCCCAGACTGAGGCAGGAGGAGAAGGTGAATTTTGGGGCAAACACAGGGAAGTTCCCAAGCCAGCAGGAGCTGAGTGCCTGTGCACATGTGCAGGGCTTTCCATTCCTCTTGTCTGTCTCTTTACAGACAGGAATTAATGAAAGATGCTTCTCCAAACCCTTCATCCTTCCCTGTAATTTCTTTAAATTAATGATTGCAACCAAGATTCCAACTTGACCCCCTTGGTATTCACTGTCCCCCCCTGGCAGCTGAGGGAGCAGGGACGAGCACATCCCCCCTGCAAGCAGAATCAAAGAGATTTATCCCAGATTTCCATGCCAGGAGCTCTTCCCATGGCAGTGGGCTGCTGGCTGAGGCTCAAGGTCATCTTCCCTGAGCCTCATTAAAGCTGTCTCTGTAGTGAGGCTGCAAACAGGAGGCTGGTGGCTTCCTGAGCTGCCTGAAAGAAGAAAGGATGAGCTCCATCTCTGCCTGCAGTTCTTTTCTGGCTGAGTGAAGTGCCCTGACTGATCTTGAGAGTGGCTGAATGCAGAGTGAGGGAGGCTGGCTCCACTGGAGCCTGCACAAGAGATGCAAACTCTGCTGAACGAGCTCTTCAGATATATTGAAACCCTTTCTGCATTGCCAGGCTTATTTTTCAGTGTGACCCCAGAGTGCTCTCGCTGTGTTTGAGGGATGGGAAGTTGTTAAACATTTTCTGGGGGTTGCTGCTGTGACCTTCAGGTCTGGCTTGGAACGAGAGCTTCGGAGCAGAATGAGATCTTATTTCATAGATGGGCAGGAGGAGAAGCTTGTGTAGGCAGGACTTGGGTGGTCTGTGGCATTCAGAGCACTTGGGCTGCAGAAAGAACCCTCAGAAATGTAATTATTTGGTTTTTGTCTTTGTTTCTGGAAAGTATCTAGAGGAGACAGAGTCACAAAGGGCCATCACAACGTTGGCCATAGTTGGAAAACTCCAATTATTGCCAGATTGTCTTCACCTCTTCAAACAAGTGAGACAGTGGAGCTGAAGGAAAAGCATTTCCCAAGATTTTGGAAGCCTCTCTCTGTAAATAGAAGCAGTGCCTGTCTCAGACAGGGAACTCCAAGGATTGGGGATGGAAATGAGCACACAGGGAGAGAGGGGAGGCACCGTGCTGGGCCTGCAGCAGAGAAGGAGAACACAGAATAAACCACAGAGGGGAATTTGGTGTCCTTGGGTTTGGTGCTGTCTTTCTCTCTGGGATTTTGATATTCCTGATAGCATCCAGCACCATGGCAGAGCATCTCCAGGCCAGGCTCAGGGCTGGGCCTCTCTGGGCTGCTGCTGCCACACTCACAAACCTGAGTTCTACAGAACTTCTGGCTAATAAACTGAAAATGGAGCCCCCCAATCTCTTTACAAGGCCTTTTAAGCACAAACTCTCCAATTATGAAATGACACCTAGATTATTTTTGCTTTTAACCCAATAACCAACCACCCATGGCCTGCAATGTGGATTTTTCTACCCAATTACAAAATCCCACCCAGACCATGGAGAAGGTGAAAAAGGACTCAGCCTTTGCCCTAAATCTTGCTTTATATCTATATTTCTGTATTCTAAACCCTTAAACTCTGAGTTTTACCCCCTGTGCTATCCCACACTTCTATCCAAAGCACACCCCCACAATCCCAGGGCTGTCACTCAATTTTGGGAGCTTCTCCACAGCCTCAGCTCAGTGCAGGGTTTGCTGGGGGTCAGTGCCTGTGGGGGCACAGAAATCCTGGAATTCTCAGTGCCCAGGGCTCCACCAGGCTGGTATTTGGAATATCTGAGCTCAGGTGGGCTGCTTCAGCTGCCTGTGTTTTCTGGAATTGGCATTCCCTGTGCATGGCAGGGGAAGCAGCAGGAACAGCAAATCTCAAATCTCAATTCCATTCCTGCTGCATTTTCGTGTCCTGGGTAACCCCACTGAACTCAGCTGAACGTGGGACACACGAGGAGCACAGAAATTCTTCTCAAGAGAACAATTCTTATCCTCCAAATATTATTTATTTTGGTGGGAATTGCTGTGTTCAGCTGCAGAGCTGCTCCTCAAACCCCAGCGTTGTGGCACAATATTGCTCTTTTCTGAAGCCCTAATACCAGCAGATGGGTTTTTGTTCAGCCTCCTCTGTGAATCCCTTGCAGATGAAATGCTGCAGCAGGGATATCCAGGTGAGGAGGGCACTGGGGGATGCTCTCCTGCACTGCCCTGGAGGCTCTGAGTGATTAAAAAGTGGGCAATAAATAAAAATACCTCCCCACACACCCAGTGCTGGCTGAGCACGGAGTATTTATTTAAGTAATGAATAAATTATTGATTATTTAAATGATCAGGAGGGGCCTGAGTGACTGCAGCCACCCCCTAATCAAAGCTGGCAGCTCCATTGCCTCATAATTACGGACTGCCAGAGGCACTTTTTAGACTATCGGTACTTTTGGGATAGTTTGCATCTAAATTAAAATTGAACTTCAAAGCAGTTTGATGGAGGGAGATGCTGTTTCCAAGGAGTTTCAGGGATGTGAAAGACACTCCCTGATTAGCATGATGCACTGTACCAGCTGCTTGCTACTGTAAAAAAGTAAAATAGGGAGTAGCATCCGTGCTGATAATCAGCAAGTGCATCTTGAATCCTATTAATTTTCCTTTGAATTATTTATGGGGGTTTTGTTCCAGTCGTGTGTCTCCTTTCAAATGTTGATTTTGTTTCTCTGTAATGAAAAAAAAAAATTTAAAAAAAGGGGGAGGAAGAGAGAGAAATCTGGAAAATCTCCAAGGGTTAGCTCACCAGCAATCTGTTTAGGTGTCCTCTTCTCAACTGAGCCCTGCTCTGCTCAATATTTATGGCAGTGTTTAACAAATAAATGTCACCCACCTCACAGTAAAGCAGGGAACAGAACTGCTGGGAGGAGGGA
The DNA here is from genome assembly GCA_013389925.1 of Aegithalos caudatus. Taxonomy (NCBI): domain Eukaryota; kingdom Metazoa; phylum Chordata; class Aves; order Passeriformes; family Aegithalidae; genus Aegithalos; species Aegithalos caudatus. The sequence continues at coordinate 100,415 of WEIU01013424.1, forward strand.
ATTGCCTCCTCTCTGCCAGGAAGGGAACAGGAATGCCATGGATCCGTGTAAATTCCTGGGAAAAGCAGCCAAAGCACAGAAGTGCAAGTGCAAACATCTGGCTGTCCACGCTCCAGATGTTCTGCCTGGAGGCTTTGCTCTGATCCCATCTCTGGACCACAGCAGCAGAGGATTCCCAGCCTCGGGGCTCTCCCTTTCCTCAGGAGCTGTTTCAGCACCAGTGGGAGCAGCAGGCAGCTCCTGAGGAGTGGATCCTGCTGCTCTCCCAGCCCACTCCAGGTGTCCAAACCCACCTCAGGTGACCCCAAATGGAGTTTGCACTCTCTGAGCACCCCTGTGTTTGTGTGCCTGCTCCCCTGGGCTTTGATGGGAAGGATTCTGTGACAAAGATCCTTTTTTTGGGCTTGGTTTTTGTCGTGCTTCACCCCCTCTGCTGGGTCCACCCAGCCCTAAATCCTTCCAGGGAATTTCATTGATCCTGTCAGACCAACCCCCCGTGTCCAGTGTACCCAGATCTGCATTCTGCACTGAAATCACTGAGATCCAGAGATTGTATTCCTCCAACACATCCATTCCTGGCTGAAAACACTGACTGGATGCAGCACTTCTAGGGGGATTGATAGGACTTTAAAATTTTATTGAGTCTGATGGCTGTGGGAGAAAGAAATACCAGTTGCATAATTCAGAGCTGTGCAGCTTGGCTCCTGTATTTCCAATACTGGAGATGGGTATCTGGGAGGCCTGTCAAGATTTTTCTCAGGATACTGAATCCATGTGAATGCCTCCACAGTTATCTGCCTGCCTATATTGTGCCAATCTGTGCAAGTGTGCTGCCTGCAGAATCCATGTAAACAGCTTGTGCTGAGGAATTGGAAGCTGACTTGCCATTAGAGCAGTTTTTAGGAGATAACTTTGAGCAGAAGTATCTAAACTTTTCTGTTCTGATGGACTGATTCCCTGACAACTTGTTAGGAATACCTTTAAAAAAAAAAAAAGGCAATGTTTCCTTCATAGTTTAATTATTTTTGCTTTCTTGCTGTTGCTGACTTTGGATGTTTGTGTTTATTTGTGATAATTTATTCATCACTTCATTTGCAGATGGGGCATACAGTTAATAGCATAGAGGAACTCCTTCCAAAAATTCAAACCTGTTAAACAAAAGTCCCCTTCAGGACTGCACCATCCCTGTTTTCTAAGGCAGAGCCTTCATTCTCACTGAATTGCTTTGCAGAGGGTAAAATAGATGGCCAGAAAGCAATGTATCCTTCAGGAAACCTTTTCTGAGGAAATATTTACTGTTTCACGAGAAAATGCTGAAAATTTCACCAGGTATCTTTTACAAGAAAATGCTGAAATGGGTGTCATTTCATAATTGGACAATTAGTGCTTAAAAGCCCTTGGAAAGAGTTAGAGCCAGAGCCAATTTTCACTTTGTTAGCCAGAACTCACAGCTTGTGAGACTGCACCATAGATAAGAATTAATAAACACCTGAGTCAGAACACAAACTGCATCTCTCTCGTGTTTAATCCCAACTCCAACAGAAGAAAAGAAAACAAACCCAGAGCAGGTGACTGAGGTCCCCTGTCCCCTCCTCTGACCCTGGCAGACACCTCCCAGCCTGACAGAAGTTATTTCTCAGCCACTTCTGCTCCTTCTCTCTCCCAGCTGACACAGATTCTGTGACCCAGTAGCACAGAAGGGTTTTATTTTCCATAATCCAACAGCATTTCTTCCTGGTGGGATCACCAGCACCAATCACTGCTGGGGGAAGCTCCTTTTAGCCAAGAACTGACAAGTTATTAAAGAAAAAAGCTGGGAGACATTGAAACAGCAAGCTGGCATTCCCATTTACCTCCTGACAGCACATCAGCTGCTCCCAGACACAGGGCAAGGCAAATTTTTTGGGAGCCTTTCTGCTTCACTGCAGTCACTCTCCTTCCTCCACCCCCTTTTCCCTCTTTCTCACTTACCACATGGAAATTCAGAACATTTCCCCAAAAATAGAGTTCAGCTCTGAAGGCTGGGGATGTCTGTGCTGGTAATTTGTAATTCTTGACACATTTTGGGTGGTTTCAAGGGGCTCTGCTGGCCTGGGAGCAGCAGTGGGATCTGGGCAGCTCCATCCCAGGGAATTCCTGCCTGGTGAAAGCCACTCAAGGCACTGCAGAGCTCTGAGATGGGCATTTAACAAAATCTGTCCATCTGGGACTGGATCTGGGACCCTCTTCCCTCTCTCCCTTTGCCCTGATTTATTTTCCTGCTCTTCTCCCTGCCAGGACAGCTCTGAAAATCAGCCCTGCCTGAAGGGGAGGGCAGAAATTGGTGTAGAAATTCCCATTCAGGATTGTTTTCACTGTGGCACATCCTCTTTTCACCTCTCCTTTTCCCCCTTTGCTTCCTGGTGGCCAGCTCAAGGGGCAGCCAACACAAAAAGCTGTGTTTGGAAAGGTGTCCCTGCCCAGAGCACCCCTGGGTGCATGGGGACACGTGGGATGTGCACAGCTCCCCTCCCTTTGGGAGCTCTCACTGAGTCAAACTTCCCTCAGTTAAATGTTTTAACCAACAGCAGCTCTGAAGAATTATTTGGGACCCTGGTTAACTCTGTGTATGTATGAGCCTTTTGATTTCTGTAGCAATTTATTTATTTATACTGCACTTACTCCAAGCAGAGGTCTGTATGTGCACAGGAAATAATATTAGAAAGATTTCAATAGTATAAAGATTTCAATGATACTATACAGATTTCAATTATATTAAAAAGATTTCAATGATATTAGAAGAATTTCAATGATATTATAACCATTTCAATGATATTATAACCATTTCAATGATATTATAAAGATTTCAATGATATTATAAGGATTTCAATTACACTATAAGCACTTCAATGATATTATAAACATTTCAATGATATTATAAGGATTTCAATGATACTATAAACACTTCAATGATACCATAAACATTTCAATTATATTATAAACATGCTTACTCTAAAAAGGGAGCACAGGAAAATCTTTGCTACCCCGAAAGCTGCAGGAGGAACCAAACTCCCTTACTGTTAATTACCACTCATAACAGGATTTCCCTGCCTTTTAGGGGAACATTTCTCCTAATTGAACCTGGATAAGTGATTTTTCAGACAGCCAACATAGATGAAATGTATCCCAGTAGTGCAACTCTGCTCCTGTTGGCACCATCTGAGGCTGAGTCCTCGGGAACATATGGAGTGCAGAGTGAGAATGGATTCAGTGCTGCTCTCCCTGTCTGCTGGCTGGGAACTCATTGTAGCACAAAAAGAAGAAATCACCAACTTGTCCTGGCATGTTCTTCTGCCTGCTTGGATTTATAAATGCAGGCATCCACGGGCAGCAGAGGCTTGGCAGTGAGTGAATTCAGCTCTTCCTGAACGAGATGTGCTGGTGACAACATCCTCTGCTGTCCTTTGGCTACCAGGAGCTGCTGTGAATCCATTCCAAAACAAGGAAATTGCTGCTCTTCCCAGAAGTTCTCTGGCCTGCTGTGGCACCTGCTGAACCGATTTAGGATGGTTTGGTGATTATTAGAACAAATTCAGTTTGAAATGCCTGGCCACAGAGGTTGGCTGAGCGAGGATGAAGCTGTGCCAGGCAGGAGCTGTGAGGATGCTCTGTGAGAGGCACCGTGGCCATGGGTGATGGATAGAACAGCCCAGCAGTCCCAGTTTGAACTGGGATTTCCTCCTCCAGCTGGAACCTCCCCAGCAGAGGAGAACTTTTACCCAGCCCAGGGGAAGGATGCTGCCTGGGGGTGGAAGCAAGGTGAGCTCACAGACTCCCTGCAGGAAATGAAGGAAATCCAGATTTCCTGGCTGATGGCAGGTTCACACCACAGCTGATGCCTTGGGAAGGCTGGCCTGGAACAGAGGCTGGACAGAGCTAAGGGAATAAAGGAGATATTTATTAAAAGGCTCACCCTCTGAGGTGTGAGCAATAAATCAGTGCTCACTGAGCAGCCAGGCCATGGCTCTGTGGGAGCAGGAGATGGATTTTCTCCCTCCACAGGGAATGAGGGAGCTGTGCTGATCAGGGCTGGGACTCCCTGAATGATTGATTGGAGAGCATTTTGTCCTCAGGGGCTCTCTGATCTTACTACTAAATGTACTCAATGCTAATGGGTAGTAACACAGTGTCTGAGGGAATGAGGCACTGGCAGCTTCACATCTCAGAGGAAAATGCAAACAGTTCCAGATTCCTTGGGGAAATAATGTATGGCTCCAGCTCAGGGAAGCCTGAGCTGCTGAAAGGGCTGAGGTTTAGATGCTGGAAATCATCACAAGTCAGACTTTGGAGATGAATTCAGTAAGAAAATGAATGTATCAGGTGGCTGATACAAGAAGCTGTGTGTAGGGTCAGTTTCTTGGTGGTGAAGTCAGGCCTGGGTCCCAAATCTGCCCAAATCTCTGAGCCAGCCCAGTGAGAAGCTCTGTGCAGGGAGGTTTGCAGCTGGGAGCTCTGATAACAGCTCAGAGTGCAGATCTCCAGGGTGAGGGATGGATCCCTGTGGGAGCAGCAGGCACTGCAGGCTCAGCTCATCCCAGCCACCATCAGAATCTTCTCCACTTCAACACCCCTTGGATCTGGGATGCAGAAGAAAGGAAAGAGCAGCAGGAAGGGGAAGCAGAGCCTTTCCTTGCCTTTCCTTTGAGCATGGAAATTATTCTTCAAATGTCTTTGTTGACAGCTGGCGTGGCACAAAATAAACACAGGTCTATTTGCAAGTGAGCAGGAATTACCATAAACAGCAGCTGCTGTATTACCAGAAAACATGTAGCAATAAAGGGCTTTTTCCTGCCTTCAGAAACAAAGGTAGGTAAAAAAGCCTGCATGGAATAATGAGCTACTTGCCCACCTGCTAAGGGTCTGAGCATGAACAAAATGATAAAAATATTTGTTGATGACAAAAGTCGTTTTTTTGAATAAGAATTTCTGGTTAAAACTGAACCTTTCCTTCTGACTCTCCATAAAATCCAGTGCAGTGTCAAAAATATCCTTTCTCAGCCCTTGTCTCTCTCAGATCAGGGGATTTCCTACACTTCCCTTCTCAGTTGCCTTCTTGCTGCATCAGGCACTAATTTCCAATTTTCCTGAGGTTGTTTGGATGTGATTTCCAGCTTCCCCTTCCCCAGCTGCACAGAGCAGAAAGGGAAGTCACACCATCAGGACACAGGATTGTGTTTATGACCAGATCACATTCTGCAGGATAAGTTTATGATCTTTTGTGTCTCTTTTCTTTCCCTGGCAAAAGCCAGTTAGGAGCAGACTCAACAGCACTGTCATATTTTAATAAAAACTAATGACCCAACACAGTGCAGTGCAGAGAGGAGAGGAGAAGCAATTTTATGTGCATCATTTTAGATGGATGATGTTGGATTTATGGCTTAATCTGCTGCCCAAGGAAGGTGCCAGTGCAAGGGGTGCTGCTGGGCACCTGCAGGTGCTTGTACACATCCTCTGCTGGGCTGGCAAAACTCCAGCCTTGGCAGCCACATCTGGTGGGAATTTCTTTGGAATTGCAGCTCTTTGTCTCTGGAGTTCTCTGCAAACAGGGTTAATTTTTTATTTTTGTTAAATATGACCACAGAATTGGCCCCTTTGGAGTTTATACAGAGATTTACACCCACAAAAAGTCACTTTAGCACGAGGCTCAGCAGTCAGGGTGATTTCAGTGTTTCCACAGCAAGGTTTGGTTTAGGGTCAGACCTTTCTTATTCACCTTTCTTATTCACTTTTCTTATTCCCTTTGTTTCCTGAGCTGGTAAAATTAATTGAGTAAAGCATCACTTCCACTCCATCAGGGCCTGAGTGAATGAATCTGATCCTCGAGGGGAGGATGAGGGGCTGTGTTATGGCCATGGAAAAAATCAGTGTCAGTGCAGGATGAGAGAGCTCAGGGGTTTCTTCTTTAAGGTCCCATCTTCTTTTCATTCTTCCCTTTCTAAGTTTAAATCCAGGGTTGGTTTTGGGTTCTTTTTGCTGTCAACAGGCACTGGCTTTAGCTGATAAAGGATTTTGGACAATATTTTGCATGGGAAGATTCATGTGGCCTGTGTGGAATGTTTGTGAAACAACACATTTTTCATTTGATCACAGTTCTGTAGTATTTCCTCTGTTTCCACTGTCAGCTTCTGCTTTCAAGGTAACCATATTTCAAAAGTGTGGTGTCATTTTGGTGGAATACTTTGGAAGCTTCTGAAGAAGTAAAAAACACACATAAATTTTCCACAGCAGGTTTCTTTAACAAGCAGAGAGAATCAGATCTCCCAATTTGCATACAGATTGGGCCAAGTTTTCTTCAATAGCACTTATTAAAAACACATTTCTGTTTGACTGTGGGCTTTTCTGAAGGCGTTAAAAATCCTGTTATTTACATTATTGATGGAGACATCAGCATCCCAACCACGGAGAGCACAGGAATTTTATTGTGGTTCCATTCACAAAGGGGTTTGGGGTATTTTCCTGGAGTCTTATTTGTGATTTCTTGTTCTTCCTGAGAACATTTCATCCACTATATCTGTCTGCTGGTAATCTTTATATCTGCAAGTGTCTGGGCATGTGAGCCTGTTTATATTCAGAAAGACACACAGCATCCTTATTTCCTGGCTACAGGATAAATTCAGACACGTGAAACCTTTCCACTCCCAGAGCATTCCACCTTGTTCCCAAAAGCTGTTTCATTTTAGGGGAGATCATTTTAATCTCTCTCTCTGATTCTTTCCCCTCCTTCAAGCCCTCATTCCTGAGGAGCTGGCTGTGATCTCCCTGGAGCTGCTCCTGCTGTAAAATCCCTTGCACAGGAGCAGGAGCATCCCAGGTCTCCTTGACCTGGCAGTGACAACAGCAGCTGAACAAGATCTGATCAAATCCCAGTCAAAACAGGGAGCATTTGCATTTTCTGTTATCTCTTTTAGATCAGAGATCAATCTGATGCCAGATTTAAGTTCAGGCTGAAAATAGAAGAGTGAGGATCCTGCCAGATTAAGGTTTTCTCACTCTACAGAAGAGAGAAAATATTCTAGGTAGGAAAATATGTCAAGGTGTGGGAAGGAGAGCAAGAGAACGAGACCAAACCTGAGTTCACTGAAGATGCTGAGGTTTTTCTTTTGATTTTGGTAAATTGTAACTGTGATAAAACCAGAATTCATAACCCAGAAATTTCCTATACTTCCAATTTTTTTGTTTCTGCAGAAATGCTAGAGTTTCACACAGACTAGAATACTCCATAAAACCTCTATTTGAAAGGCTTTTATAGAAAATTTTCAACCCAAACAAGATTACTCAGAATTTTCAGATGGCAAAACCAATTCCTCTAATCTAAATATACTGTTTAAAAATCCACAATTTTTGAATTCCACGGGGATTCTGCCATCCACCCTTGTCCCCTCAGCCTCAGGTGTCCCAGCCAGGCTGGAAAGGGAGAGCAGCAGCAGTGGCTGGTGAATTCCTGGCACATTGCTGTGCCCTGAAATAAAAATTAACCCATGAACACATCCTGAACAGAGAGCTCTGCTGGCCTCCCCACTGGCCCTGCTGTGTATTATTCATTTTAGGCACTATCTGACTGAAATAGCCCTTGTCTGCTCCCAGTACCTGGTCACAAGGAGGATGTTGCCTCCTGCCTTCCTTCTCTGGCTTTGAGGAATCCAAATTTGGGTTTCCCTCAGTGACAGCAGCCAAGCTCTGAGCACAGGGAACAAAACCTCTCCTGAAAGCCCACAGGAGCAAACCACGAGGAGAATAAATCTTATGCAAAATTAAAAATTATTAAACCTCAAGAGTCACTTTTGTGGTAGGTGACTGTCCATATTTCATTTTTCACACTAAGCATGTAGATCAGCTCCTGATCCTTTAACTTTCCTCACTCTTTCACAGCACTGCTGTGTCTGTTTAGACTCTTATTTATATTTATTGTCCAAAAGCAGTGAACATTCATCATTTGTCTCCCAGGGCTCGTGGCAGGCACTTAGGAGTGTGAGAAATGTTTTGGATAATTCCTGCAAGGTTCTGCACAGAATTCCACAGTGGGACTTTAAAACATTTCCCAGTGTCCAAACCTCAGTCCCACAGCCAGGGAAGGGATTGGTGCCTGAACATTCCCAGTTCTTGTGCTCAGAGTCAAGGAGAAACTTTGAGAAGGAAAATCAAACCATTTTACCCTTGCTGGGAAAACCTCCTTTCCTTTAGGGTTGTGTGTTTGACGTGGACCTCTGCACTAATCAGTTTTTAATGGCTTTTCCCACTGCTATCACAGCAGCTGATTCTTTGCATGCAGCCTTTGCTTTTGGGAATAAAATCAATTAAGCTCCTTGTTTCTCTGACCCCATCTTATACCAAGGCTTAGCACAACAACTGGAGCACATTTTGGTCTTTGTTCTTTTATAATTTTGGTCCTGCAGGCACTGCAGCGAGGCAGGGGTCAGTGCAAGGATGAATTTCAGTGCAACATGACGTGTGTGAGTGTTTAAAGTCTGCACTGATCTAATTATTGCACTTACACGCTTCACTTTGGCAAAAAACAACTTAATGAGCCTGTGACACCTTTCAACAGCCTTCTTGAATATTTTTGTTTGGTGAATATTCCAATGGACAAAGTGATAAATTTATGGCAGGCAATTTTGAAGCTTTTCACAGACTTAAAATACCGAGCTGTTGGAAAGATGCTTCTAGAACACAGCACTAAACTTCTGTTGCTTGTTGAAATACTTTGTTTCCAAATTAACTTTAGGAAAGTTCAGGATTTCAAATTAAAGTTTTTTAGAAGATGAGCATTTGTAGAAAGATGGATTTTTTTTCCTGTCAAAACTCCTTCAACTTATTTTGGGCCAGCTTTAGAGTAAACATTCTTCAGTTTCCATAGCTGATGGCATGATCACTTCATTGCTGGAGAGGGGTTCAGCACTGCCCTTTGTGTTCTGTTTGGGAATTGTTTTTGGCTTTGAGCAGGTTATGGGACCCAGTTGATCAGCTCCTGCAATCCCTCACTGCTAACTGGCTGGATGGGAGGTGATAAAGGGAATTAGAGCAGCTCCCACGGTGTCACAGGACACACTTTGTACCAGAGGTTCCCTCTTCTCACCAAATCTGTGCTTCTGAAATAAGTCCTGAGACTAACCAGGAGAAGAAATTCCAACTCTTGGAATTCTCACAGTCTCCTCAGCACCTTTGTGCAGGAGATTTCTGCTCTGCACAGGTGCAGGAAGAGCCTTTGTGCCTTCTGCAGCCTGCAGGAGCTGAGAGGAGAGCAAAGAAAATGAATAGGAATATTGCTAATGGTATTTAGTGCAGCCTGGAAATTGAAAGCAAGGACAGATAATTCTGTGGCTGTAACAGGAGTGGTGCTTTAACACTTGCAGGCATGAGCACAGAGCTGGAAAAGAAAGATTTGTGATTTGGAGCATGGAGGATCTCTCAGCAGTGCCAGAACTGATGGAGCAAGGCTCAGCAGATCCTTCTCTGCCAGGGCAGAAGAGCTGATGGAATTACCTTTAATTCCTTTGCATCCTCCCATGATATTCAAATTCTGCTTGCTCTTCCATAGGGGATGACAGTGTTGACAGAAATGGGACTTCCCTGCCAAATTTCACCCAGCACAAACCTTTTCTCCTTTTTTTTCTGTGTATTTCTGCCTTCCCACCCTCACTCACATCACAAGGCCATCAAAGGAATTAGATCACTTGCTATTCACACCTTTTACTCAAAGCTTCTCCATACAGTATCAATCTTTTTGTTTTCCTTAATTAACCTTTTAAGTCTGTTTCTTTCTGAAGCTCCTGGAAATGAAGTGACAGCCGTCATGGGGCTGTTCTGGATTCTGATCATTATATTCCTCTAAAAATAAAAGCTCAATATGAGATTCATTTAGAATTGTGCACCTGGGGAAACTCTGATTACTGCCTGAGGTATTCAAGGCTATTAAAATATTCACAGTGCAAGTGCCTCTGCAGCCAGGGAGGATTTCAGCTCCTCCTGGGCTGAAAGCAATAAATGTGGTGATAAATGTGGTGCCTCTGCTACCATGGCACAGGCCTGGCTTGCTTAGGTGAGGTAAATCCCAAAAAAAGTTCCTTTGTAAAGCATTTCAGGTTGGGAATTTCTCCTTATCCTGAGAAAGGAAACAATTTGGCCACTGGAGCACCTTAAGCAGCAGGGCAGGAGCTGCCTTGCTCAAGGGAACACTTTTGGTGATGCAGATTTTACCTGCTCTGGAATTCCTAGGTTTGGCCTCGCTGGGAACTCCAAGATCACGGTGCTAAAAGAAATCTGATTTCCCCCAGGATTTTTTTATTTGTTGCCAGTCTCTTTGGAGCTCTGTGTTTACAAGGATTTCTGCAAATCCCCTGGAAGTGTTGTCCTTTCCATGAGGATGCCAATGCCTGCTCGTGCCTTGGAGCACTTTCCTCCTCAGCTCTTCTCTCTTATCCAGCAGCAGCACAAAGCCAGGAGGATCAGGAGCACTTTTATATTTACTCCTTTCAAGTGGAAGCTACAAAAAAAAAGAGCAGTGAATAAATATTTGTTGTGTGGTTTTCAATAGGACTAAAGTCACGTCAATACACTGAAATAAAAGCTGTGATGTGACTGTGGCTGGAGAAAGGCAGGAATCCACTCTGGGAGGAGAGGAAAAGGACGGGTCCAGAGGAAAATAAAACTGTCCAGAGGAAAATTGGGCATTCAGAGGGGAACTGTGGGTTGTAACAGTTTGTGCATCTGTCAGAAATTGAAGTTAATGCAGGTTCACACTGCCCTGAGTTTTGTTTGGCTTCAGTTAAGTTAATACTCAGTATTTACTATTTGGCCTTGTATAACTCAAGCTCTTTTAATACAGTTTAAAAACTTAAGGAAGTCCAAGGTGTTGCCATTTTCACATATTGAACCATAACAGTGACAAAAAAAAAAGAAAAATTATTTATTAAAGTCCCTTCTCCTTCTCTTATTTAGGCACTAGAGAGAGCTAGAAAAACTATTAAAATGCAATAAAGTTCAAGCAGAAAAACAAACTAAAGAGCTGAAACCTAATTATCTCTTCCTGCAAACGATGCACAAGCAGCATGTAAAGCTACCAAACAAATGATTCGAGTAATTTGATGGTGTGTGAGGACATTGAGGAGATTTAGAGACAGGACCAAAGTACACTCACATGAAACAGCACCAGCATCACTGAAATTGAACTCAAAAAGGGGTTGTTGTGAAGAGTAGTCCTAATATTCTCTGGGCCTTAGCCTATCCTTTTTAACCCACCTTAATTACACATTAGCAGCGTGTGTACTTTGTACTCCAGGGCTAACAAATGGCAATTTTGAAAGGCTGTTGTTTAAAATGCCTTTTCATGCACAAGAAGCAAAGGAACCCATCGTTCTCAGCTAATTACCACCGATGGAGGAAAAGAATCCTCTGAGAAGCTTCCATCCTTTCTCCGAAGATATCTTTTTCTTTCCACTGACTGCTCACCTTTTCAGCCTAAATATTTATCGCTTTGGGGGCGGTGGTGATTTATTTCTCTTTGTTTTTAATTTCCTCGCGCGCTGTCTCGGACGGCAGCGCCGGCCGTGAATGGATCGCGGTTCCCGAGCGCACGTTTTGGATGAGGTTATTAAAACTCCGACAATACAAATTACCACAGCGACCAAAAAACCATCAATTCACGGCCTATTCCACACCTCGGGAGGGTGGAAATAGTTCAGAGCGGCTCGTGTGCCTTTTTCTCACATTTCTGGCTGTCCTGGAGCGCATCAGCGCTCCTTGCTCCTCCATCTCCCAAGCGGGCAGAAGTTGGGACTTTGCTGCTTTTATTTTTTATGGGGAATGTTTGATCCTGCTCCAGTCCTTGCTGGTGCCTTTCCCTGTGACCTTTTGGGGATAATTTGAGCGTCACCCTTGGCCAAAAGCAGAGGAACATTTTAAGTCTGTTTCTTTCTGAAGCTCCTGGAAATGAAGTGACAGCCGTCATGGGGCTGTTCTGGATTCTGATCATTATATTCCTCTAAAAATAAAAGCTCAATATGAGATTCATTTAGAATTGTGCACCCTGTGAGCAGGGCTGTGTCTGATGGTGGAGTGGGGCTCTGGGCTTGGCTCCCATCTCATAAAACAACTTTTAATCTTTGCTTTTGTAAACACAAAAAGCCCTGGTTTTGGAAACGGCTCTGCAGTGCAAGGTGCTGTAAAAATGCTGTAAATCCTTACTCCATAAACAGGTGTTAGTTGGGAAATCTCAGCACAGGGCTGGACTGCAGGGATGGAAAAGCTGGAGACAGAACCAGGACCAGGAAATCTCAGCACAGGGCTGGATTGCAGGGATGGAAAAGCTGGAGGCAGAAGCAGGACTAGGAAATCTCAGCACAGGGCTGGATTGCAGGGATGGAAAAGCTGGAGAAAGAACCAGGACTGGGAAATCTCAGCACAGGGCTGGATTGCAGGGATGGAAAAGCTGGAGGCAGAACCAGGACTGGGAAATCTCAGCACAGGGCTGGACTGCAGGGATGGAAAAGCTGGAGGCAGAAGCAGGACTAGGAGAACTGCTTCCATTTCCCCCCACATATTGCACAGCAGTTATTTTACCCCTAAAAGCTACAGCCAGCACTTGGTGAGTGCAGATAACCCCAGTGGTGTGTGAAGGGCGAGGCTGCAGTGCCACCTTTCCTTTCAGTGCCCAGGTGCCCTTGCAGTGTATTTAATGTGTATTTGCTGTGTATTTAATGTGATTGTGCCTGGGGGTAAGGGATGTGTCTGCAGGAGCAGGGAGGGCACACAGCTCTGGGCCTTTGGGACTCTGCTGGTTACTGATGCACTTAATTCCAATTTCCCTGGAGTCAATAGCACAGAAGTAAGAAGGAGTGATGTGGGTGAAATCCTCCCAGGAGCAGAGAAGCAGTGGGCATCATTTGACATCTCTGTGCTTTATGGGGCAGTTCTGCATCCCAGGGTTTAGGGGGGCCTTGTGGTTTATTGGGGTAACCCTGCTAATGCTCCTGCCTGCTGTTCCTGCTGTGCCATCACTGCAGCCAGTGAATTTAACCTGAATTTAATCTGAATTTCATCTGTTCCCACTCCCCCCAGCCCTCTCTTTCTGCCCCGATGGTTGTCCCACACTTCTGAAATCTGCTGGGGTCTGATCCCCATGGAATTCCCAGGGGCTTGGCACTGCCAGGGTTGGAATTCTCATCTTTCCACCTGCTGGAGATGAACACTGTCCCTTGGGCAGGCAAGGACACCCAAACTGCAGCAGGGAAGGAGTTTTGACTCAGTTTTGATCAAAATGGACACACAGATCCCCTTTATGATTTAATTTAGTGATACATATATATATATATATTTATATATAATAACCAACAGTGGTGTCTTACAGTTCTCCTGGCTCAATCATAAACAGGAAAATAACAATCAGGATTCCACAGTAAAATACATTCCTTAGAACCTGCATAATCTGTTCTTCTATGGAGCCCATAATCAGATTTATGTAATGGAAAAAAAGTGCGAATCTTAAACATTTTATAGCATTTAAACATTTAAGTAGTTTTAAAGTGTTTATTTCTTTATTAATAGGCTGTAATTCAGCATCAGAACAAACAGCAATCCTAACCTGCAGAAACTACAAGGTGGCAGATTCTGTCCTCCAGCTCATTTGCTTTATTCCTGTGCCTAAATGCCAGCAAATAACAGAACAAGTCCCCACTTGTTGGAGGCTGAGGGAAAAACCTCCTGCCACAGAGGATGTGCCTGTAGTCAGAGCTGCTGATGTGCTTCACAATTCTCATCCTTACAGAACTCTCCAGTTCCCATTTTCTCAGCACTCCTACCTCCCAGGGGGAAATCAGTATAATTTCACTCTGTGAGGGAAGTCACTCTTGTCATAGCTGGAGTTGAACCCTGAGATGTTATTTTTAATCACAGGAAATGATCCAACTTGCCCTTTCCTTGATTTCCTCTGCAAGTGAGAGAGCAGTGGAGTTCCATTTCTTCTCCTGGCAGGAGCCAGCAAGAACATCCCCTCTCCTGCAATACTGGGGGAGAAAAAGTGAGCTTTCAGCCAAAATTCCTACTATTTTATGAGCAAAATTTTTAAAAAAAAGAGATTCTGTTTGTGCCAGATTCATCACCAATTGTTGTGACAGCCAAGGAAATGTTGTTATTCCTTCTCCTGCCCCAAGGAACTGAAGCACTGCCCCACCAAAGCAACCAAAATTCTGCACTCAGGGTTTCCAGAGAGCTGAAATGAACTCTGTGGTGGTTGTAAGGAATGGAAACTGGGACATAGAAAGCCACAATAAGGATTTTTTTTTTTTTCTTTTTAAGAAGTGTGGGAGGAACTTGAGAAAGTGCAGAGCAGCAGCTCTGACTCTTCTCCTGGATGAAATGGTGGAGAACTGTAATAAACAAACTTGACAGACACCCAGATAAATATCCTGGGAAAGGGACAACATTGTTTTTGTAGAGGGAAGTCATATTTCACAAAGCCATTGGAGTTTTTGGATAGAATCAATAAATATGTGAAGGGTGATCTGGTTTGTGCTGCATTAGATGGATTTCCAAAATCTTCCAGGTAAAGATGCATCAGAAAAACTTTTGAAATAACTGAGCTGAGAGAAAGGCTTTTGCTGTGGACCAACTGCTTAAAGAAATAGGAAACAAAGGGTTTGTTTTTTTTTTTAGTGTTATGTAGTGTTTTAATGTCTTATCGCTACGTGGATTCCTCCCATCCTAAATTTCACGGGGTGAGGAAGCTGCACAGGGGGAAGCAGGGGAAAAGGGACAGGATTGCATCACTACATATATATAAAATTCTGTTTCCTTAACTGCATGGTCCTATTGAAGCCTGTCAATCTCTAGAATAACCAAGTTCACAGCAGACTGGAAAAGCTTTGAAAGGGAAGAAATTGGTGTTTTGGAAGGATTTTGTTGGTCCCTCCAATCTGATTTCTGTGCTGGTGCAATGCATGAAGGGATCATAAATCCTGACCCAAGCCCACAGGAACATCCAGGTGGTAAAGGTGGGCATCTAGGGGGGTTTCTCTTGATTTTAATTTGGATAGGGATGCTCAGGAGGGGTTTGTCAGAGGGTCTGGGATGTGGGGAAAGGTGGCAGCTGGCAAAAAGGTGCAAGCAGAGGTTAAAAGGAACACGATGGGACCAGAATCATTTCAGAGAATTATCACAAAACACTTTCTTTCCCTTCCCCCACAGTAAACTTGAAGGATTTTAATGACAGAAAATGAGCTCCAGCAGGTGTAAACTACAGCAGTTAAATATTCATGAGTAAAGGAAAAGCAGGAACTGAATCTGAGCTGGGGTCAGCACAGGGTGAGACTTCAGGGCAATAAAACAAAATATCTGTCAGCCTGCAGGGCAGGCAGGAGGGCTTGGGAGGGGGGAAGTGGTGATGGTCAACTGACAAATTGATTAATTATTATTATTAAAAATCAATTCTTGACAAAACCATGAGGGAGACACAGACTGAAAAATGTTCTTGGCATGGCTGCAGCATTTCTAGGGATATTTTGTGTCTGAGAATTCAACAGGAGCCCTGGGGCAGAATTCCAAGCTGATTTCTGACCTCCTGCACTTTTCCTGGGATGCTTGGTCACTGCTGATAAACCTGTCCTGCATGGCAGTGTCCCAGAACAGGACAATCCATGGAATCCTGAGGAGTGGCAGTCCCTGATATTCATCTAGGGAGCATCACTGGGAGAGGAAAACAATCCTGAGGGTGACAAAAGTGAGCTCAGACATCCAGAGTAAGGAAAACAAGCAGGAGGATTTAAACTGAGGCCTGGCTCTGTGGCATGGTTGGAATAAACAGGTTTTTTTTCCTGGGAGCAGAGCAGGACTGATGGCACTCAGGTCCCAGGCAGTCCCTGTGTGCCAGGACAGTGTCACAGGGTGGCTGCTCCCACCTTGTGTGCACTGGATGTCGGATGCTGCCAGGCACTCAGAGCCTCCCCAGCAGCCAGAGCTCACCTCCTGTGGCCCAGAAAAGCTCTGTGGAGCTGCTGTTTATTGCTCTGAGTGCAGGAGGGTTCATGTTCCAGACATTTCTGTGCATTTCAGGAGCGGCTCCTTCTCAGGCATCGCTGAATGCCAGCTCAGTGAAAGGTGGGGAGGTTTCCATCCCTGAAGTTTGGAATTTTTATTTCATTTTTGCCATTGTAGAAGCTGGTATTAGGCACACTCCAGGCCTAAATGTGCAGCAGAGCCTTCCTAAGAAAGCAGAATTCCTCCCTAAAGGCAGGAGGAGCTCTGTTTGCAAGGATGGGAATGACCTGGGGGTCTTGGAAAGCGTCCCTGGTCTGAGTTTAAAGCAGTTTTTTTTCATCTGGCAACCTCAGCCAGTGTGCATCCACAGAGGAGGGGAGGCAAATCCATCCCCTAAATGGTAATACAGGGAAGAAATGAGAATAATTGACCCTGTCCTTGACAGATCATTCCAGTAAGTTAAATCACAGCCTGACATCTGAGGAGCTGGAAATGCAGCTGTCATCAGGAGAGCTAAACCAAAAATTGCTCCAGGAGAAAACCTGGGATTCCAGAAGAAAACCTGGGATTCCAGGTGTTGCTGGAGAACATTGGCTTTGTTCATGGACTGTTCTGGGCTGGGCAGTGCTCACCCAGCCCAGCCAAGGGCCCTGAGTGCTCCAGGACATCCCCTGCTTTGGGAGGGAATTTTGCAGGAGCTGAGTTTGGGATCCAGCTCCTGCTGAGGATTCCATGAGTTCTGTGTGACCCCCACACCAACACAGCCAGGCCAGTCCTCCTGCTGCCCCACTCCAAGGTTATGGAATGCTGGGGGGAGAAATGGAGCATTTATGGCAAAGTTTTCAACCTGTTTACACTTTTTGGATGAGTGTTAGATAGAGGCAGGAGGCTGGAAACAGCAGGGATTATTTTGCATTTATAAAGTGTACACTGTTCCAAAGGATTCCCCAGCATGTTATAAAACTAAATGGGATTTTCAAGAGTAAGTTTTTAGATAAGAATAAAATCTGTTGGGGAGGGAACAAATCAGATGAAGAAAATCTATTGACCCATTCTTCAAAATGTGTGCAGACAGTAGTAGGATTATTTCTCTCTCTGCTGATAAAGATATTTACCACCCTCACTTTGCAGTTTCCATCAGAAGATTTTAAAACCCTTGGAGGAGTTTTTTTGTTCTTGTGGGGAAGGAAACTGAGGCAGGGGGAGTCAGAATGGCTTTTGCCAAGGTTATGTTGGAAATCACTGTAGAGGCAGATGGAATATCCTGATTTTCCCAGCCCACATCAGACCCTCATCTGCTGTGGGTCTGGCCTTGGAGATTTAATTTTACACAAATCTCTGTATGTGGCCAGGAATGAATGGAGATGGGGCACTGGGGGCACCTGAATGAGTGCAGATCCCCATTTCTGGGTGGGACAAATCCCATTTGTTTCATCTTTGGAGCAGCAATTGGCGAGGAGTGGGAGGAATGCAGCAGTGGGTGATTTTTGCTGCCCCTCCAGCAGGATTGAGCACCCCCAGACAGATCAGATCCTGATCCAAACTCTGCTCCAGGGTGGAATTCTCTGCTCCAGCTGCTCAGGGTGAGGCAGCTGAACCCATCCTGGCTCAGTGGGAAAGGGAATTGTCACTGGGAGGGAGCCCTGTCCTTCTCTGGAGGGGAAGCTTTTAGAAAGGGACACCATTGTGCAGGAAACAAAAGAGATTGTTTCCATAGCTACTCAGGTTCCATCAGGAAATTGCTCCTGGGAATTACTGGAAATCAGAGGGTTTGTCCTCCCCCCAGCCCTTGGATCCTGTACATAAACTGTGCTTTTGAAGCCAAGCATTAAAAAAAAAAAAAACTAGAGATGCTTTTGTTTACAAATCTCAAGTTTTCTGGGAAGCAAGAGTGTGTGACTGAAAGCAAAGTGAAGGATGAACAGGATGGGGCAGTTCTGCTGGAAAATTGAAATGGTTTCTCGGCAGCTCAGCTTTATTTTACAGAAATTCTCTTTTTCACAAGCGAGATTTTCACCTGTACTGTGGCCAGCAGGATCTCAGCAGCACCTGCATTGACAGCAACAGGAAAATGAGTTATTCCTGTGGCAAAACATAAAACAGGTGACAAAGTCCAAGCCATTATGACAACCCCAATATGAAATTTATCAGGCAGTGTTTCAATAGATCAGCATCAGGAGGGACTTTGTGCTTTGGGGGAGGATTTGACCCCCTGTTTTTCCTGAAGAAGAGCCTTCTCTTCCTGGCACGATGCTCCCCTTGGGAATGCTCACACATTTCGAGGCACTGAATATGCTCAGAGATAAAATAATAACTGATTACACCCAGTGCATTTTTATTAACACTGCAGTAATGCAGGTCACCTTCAAATCCAGATTCCTTTTAGGAAATGGGGAGAGTGGCAGTGAGCTAGGATGGGAGGCAAATCATTATCTGAAATGCTTACTGTCTGTTTTGTTTTTATAAAATAATATGTTGGAATAAGCCTCCTTTTAATGATGCAGAAGGGAGGTTGGAGGTTTCCAGATAAGAGGGAGAAGTTGGCATGCAATTTTCTGGCAGGATTTGGGAATTATTCGTAGTTCCATATAATCCTT
This sequence comes from Aegithalos caudatus, assembly GCA_013389925.1. NCBI lineage: Eukaryota > Metazoa > Chordata > Aves > Passeriformes > Aegithalidae > Aegithalos > Aegithalos caudatus. The sequence continues at coordinate 119,017 of WEIU01013424.1, forward strand.
GATCTCCTTTGTGAAGTGCTGGGGCTGATACTGTTAGCCCTATTTTACAGATAATGAGAAAGTGGCATGGGGACTTAATAACTTGCCCAGGAAGTTCAGTCAAATTAATTGATAACAAAATATCAAAACAGAAGTGGATTCAGTCCCCACAACTTGGAGCAGAGAGGTTTCCAAAGCCCTGTTTCATTCTGATGAGAAACTGCACCCGTTTGCACAATTGCTGCAAAGGGTTTATGGTTACATGCATTCCCCTCCATTTCTGTCCTCCTCACTCGTGGGGGACAGGAATTCCTGATTTGTTTGTCTTTTTGCTGCTTTTGTGGCTGTTTGGTTGTATTTTGTGCCTCGAGGGCAGCTGCCTGCACAGGAATACACAAATATTTGGGGGAATCCTGGGCCAGCAGCACAGAAGTGCCCAACCTTCCCCTGCCTTTAACACTGATCCTGTGCACAGCTCCTTGGCAGGACTGCCTCAGGAATGGCTGTGAAAGCAGTTAATAATAAATTATAATAAATAATATTAACAAATAAATTGGTAAATTAAATAATTATAATAAATAAACTACTAAATGATTGATATTGGCAGCTGCTGGGCAGTTCTCCCCAGCTGGTACTCACACTTAGTCCCAGCTCTGTTCTGATTTACATAAGTTCACCCTAAAAGCAGACAAGATATTTTCTTCCACGTCCTTTTGGTTTGAATATGAGGAGTTCACTTCCAGGCTGTGACAAAATGATGCTTTCCTGCCTCCTCCAATGCCTCAGTGTTAAATTTCAGTTTAAAAGCTGTGTTAACCCTATTGCATTGCTGTTTACCCTCTGTAAAAGCAGTGCTGCAGAATGGGAGACGCTGCTCAAGTTCTCTGAATCTCAGGATAACATCAGGGAAAATTCAATGGGTTCATTCTCCAACACCTTCACACAAAACACAAATGCTCCACCCCCAGCCTAAACAGCCAGACTGTTACAAAAATCACCCAAAACTGAACATTACCAACTGTGCTCCTTGCTCACACATACACAAAAATCTCAGTTTTGGTGGAGATGAAATCATTTTAATCACTGTAATCATTTTGAGACAACACACAGCATCAGGGTGTGTTGAAGTACAACATTTACAAACCCTGAGTCTGCTGACAGTTGGCAGCAGGGGTGGGTTTTGATTAAGTAGGCCAAGAACACTGGAAAAAGGGGAAATTCTGCTGTGCCTCTGTATTGATGTCTCCTGCAGCCTCCACAGATGAGAATCCAAGGGATTCAAGGAGCCCAGGGTTTGCTCTGCTGCTGTTCAGGGGGAAAACAGAGCAGGGAGGAAGCTGAGAGAGAGGAAATATTCCCAGCCACCTGCAGATTCAGGTCTTATTTGTTCAGCAGGGAAGTGTCCAGTCCCTCCGTGGTTAAATCAGAGTGTGGGTTTGTAAAAAGCTGAAAAGATGGTGAGAAAACTCAGCTTTGTTACCCCCATTAAATACCACAACAGCATTTCATGTACAACTGGAAATCTTTGGTTAACTTGTTCTTGCTTGAGGGCCATTTCTTTGTAAGGAGAATTAAAGGAATTGTGAAAAGTTTAAGATATTCCATTAAAGTCATTGCACATCCATGAATTCATCACATGGGTGCAAGCAGAAATCCATGAGAAATTTTGCTGAGCTTCCACCTGCCCAGCTGATGACTTAGGATATCAAAACTTTTTCTCCAGGAGGATTCACCTCATCCTTCATCCCTTTAACAGTCAAAACCAAGGGATGGTCCTCAGGGCTTGTCCTCAATTCCAGTCCTGTTGGAGGGGATTTTGGAGACTCTTCCATTACTTTATTAAATTCTTTGTTTCCTCATAATTGTCCCTTTGTTTCCAAGGTAAACTTGAGAAGGCAAAATAAAACCTACACGTGGTAAGGTTACAAAAGGAAGGTTTTTGAGGAATGAATGAATGAATAAATAAATATACCCAGAGCCTTGTGTAATGTGAAACCCACATTCTCATCTGACAAAGTAAAAGATCTACTGGGAAATGCTCAGCTTTGAGAGGTTTTTCATTCCTGAACTGGATCCTGGACCTGTAGGATGTAGTGATGGTCTTAAGTCTCACAAGTGGCATTGCAAGTGTAACTTAGAGCTGGATTTTATTGCTCAAATTACCTGAATAATGGCCATTCCTAGATGAGGAAGGTTTCAAAGGCTGAGATGTTCTCAGTATGAGCTGTGGGGGAAGCTTGCAGAGATTTTAATCAGTGAAGCAAAATTTCTGGAGAGGATTCAATCCACTCTTCCCCTCTGAGACCCTGAAGTTTCTGAAGCCAATGCTGACAGTAATAACTGACACAGCCAAATGCAGCAGCAGTGCTTGAGGATGATTTTATCAACCCTGAAAACAGCCCTGGTGATTTGAGTTTTAATCCAGCTTTCCAATGCAGTCTCCTTGCTAACTAAATGTTCCATCTGGCTTGGCTGGTGTTTATCCAAGTGTTCTGAGTTTTTTTGACCTGTCAGTGCAGATGTGGGCTGCACACTTAATTCAGATTTATTTTCCTAAGTGAGAGCAGTGGAGGGAAGCAATGTTGGTTTGATAGTCCTGGAAAGGGAGGTGGGTAGAACAAATTTCAAGTCTGTTCTTACCCTCATTCCTGCCCTGCAATAATCAATTAAAAGTTGCTCAGCAGTGCTGTGGAGATGATGCTTCAAAGCCAGGGACTCAGAAATGGATCCTCTTCTACTGAACCGACAGAATATCTCCCTGCCAGGTGTTTATAAGCACATTTTAAAATAGTAGAGAATTCTGTCTAGGTACACAACATCCATGGGATTGAAGGATTTCACAAAGCAGCCAGATTTGCCCGTTTCCACGTGGAAAATTAAAATACCAGCTGGCAGCCAGCAGCCCAGGGTAGCCCTGCAGACCAGCAGCAGAGCTGGAAAATGAACCTCTGAACTGCTCTGCCCTTTGAGTTACACAAATTGTTACTGATAAATGTCACTAATAGTGCTCCCACGTCCATTAAGTCTCACACTGCAGCAAATTGCCTGCTCAGAGCAGCTCAGGAATTGTGACTTGCAGTGACTCCCCTTGTGAGGATGAATTTGGTGAGGGGAGAAGGAGGAGCAGAGATCTGTGATCCACAGCCCAGGAAGCTCTGGGACACAGGGTTTGGGATGTGCAGGGATCCCTGCCTGGGAAAAAGGGCATGGGAGCTGTTCTTGGAGATGTAAATGAATAAATGGAGAAAATGGAGCTGACTGGTGGGGCTGAGAAATGGAAATCCACACAAAGAATGGCAGGGGAGAACAGCCACGAGAGGAAAAACAGAGCCCAGCTCGTGTTGCTCTCTGACCTGAAATATGCAGTCATGAGCTAGTCAGGTGAGAAATCTGCACAGTCTTGAGAATAAACCTCAGCTGTCATCCCATAATAAAAGTGACTGGGGCCTCTGGGGATGAAGAACAAGCTCTGGCTAAGCAAATTGCAAGGGCTGTTCATCATCACACAGCCTTGGACGTGCTTTTCATTTACTTGTTACTTTTTCTCCCCCCCTTTCAAATTGCACCCATAAGTCATGGGAGGGGGAAAACCTCAATACTCGGCTTCATTAGACAAAGTTATTCTTTGAAATTCAGGGCAAGGAGCATATGGAAATTTCTACAGCAAAGAACAGGCACTACACCCAGAATAAGAATCAGCGTGGTGCAATATTGAAATGAGTGCCATTATGGGTTATTTTGAGTCAGACCATGATATGATTGAAATTCAATTACCTCTCCTGCTTTGAAGGGCCAAGCAGCTCAGAGAACACAAAGTTAGGCCGGGAGGATTAAGAGAACAAAGGATCTGTGTTGATTGCTGTTCTTGGTAATTCTCTGGTGGCTCAGTGTGACCTATTGTGAGAGCCCTGGGGCTCCAGACAGTAAATATTGTTTGATTTCCTGGTCAAACTCAGCCTGTGGACAGCTGATCTCTTCAGCAGCCAGAACATCTTTGATAGAACCAACCTTGATTGGAACTTGTCCTCAAAACTTGTTGAGTAAATGACTTTAGATCTAATTTGCATTTTCTTCCTCTTGCCTGCGTTTCTGTCTGTAGTCAAAGGCTTTTCTCTCCTTTTGTCATAGTATGAAATTTGCCATTAAAATGGGGCGTGTGGATGTGGGGTGAGTGCAGTCAGATTCTGTGGGCCCAAACCATGCTGCTTTTATAATAAAATGTGAGATTTGGGATGCTCAAAACTCCATGGCTGTGGCCTCTTGCAGTGCTGGGTGACAGCAGGACAAACATTCCCATCTGGTTGACAGCATTCACTTGTATTTACAGCACAAATTGTTTTGTTAAATTTTTGCTATGACTTTTTCCAAACTGAAACATTTGATCCAGGGTAGGACTGAGCAAGTGCTCTCCTGGAAAAATTAAGAAAGCTGAGGCAAAGTATTGATTTAGAAGATAAATCTCCTCTCTCTTACACTGCCACGCTTCTCTATATCAAAATTTGTCCTCAAAAGAATCCTTGTCCAGGAATTCCACTCGGGTGGAACCCCAGGAGCTTGGACAGAGGCAGCACTTTAGAGATCCAGGACCTGATTGTGTGCATTTGTGACCTGTGCCTGCAGGAGGAGGGCATCACTTCAGCACCAGACCGTGCACAGGGTGCTGGCAGCTCTCTGAACACCCCAGCTCACAGCAGTGATGATATTTTCCAACCATTCCTGCCCCCAGCCAGCTCAGCAGCCCTGTGTGGGGTGTGGGTGCTGTTCTCTCTCACTGACCTGGTGTTTCCCACCCTTCCAGCCAGTCCTGACACCTTTGCACCAGGCTGGAGAAGTCAGAGCCCCCATCTCAGTGTGGGAGCAGGGGAAATCTTGGGTTTGTAGCCCACAGAACTCAACAAGAAAGCTTAGGCTGAGATTTGTGTTGCTAAGAGGATAATGTATTTGTAGCAGATTTATTCTTTGCTTTCTCCTTGGTAAATATTTCCTAACTCACATTTTTAATATGGATTCCATCCCTTTCTTACACACCCTTTTAATGCAGAAATGTGATTATTGGTATTTTTAAAAAATAATAACTTGTAATGATCACAGCACTATAATGGAAACAAACTGAATTTGAATGCCATTTTAGTGCCCATTCAGTGTAAAAATAGACTTCAGGAATAAATGCAGCCTTTGTACATGCCCCCACACTAACAGAGATATAATGCAGCATTTCGTTAATGGCTCTGAAAGCAACTATAGCCAAATAAACCCCTTTAGGATAGAGAGATGTACATAATTAGAGTTGTAGATCTCTGATTATTCCATTTGTCTTTGACTCCTTACGAGATGCATTGTCCTGTGCCCCTCCACAGAGCCTGGCTCCAGCAACTGCACAAAGGCAATTGTTATAAATGCCTTTGCCTCGTCTGGAAATTAGAATTCAAATTTTGTCCTTTCAAACACCAGGCAAAGAATGTCCTGGAAATTACCATTCAATAGGTAACATGGGATTATTGCCACATCCATTTCCTTCAGCTCAGCCTAAAAGCTGTTCCTTGGTCAGTTCAATCAGCATTCCCCCTTGGAAATGCACAGCCCGTGGCTTGCTCCTCTCCCTGTATTACCAGAGCTTTTTATTTCTAAGGACAGTCACATATTCTGCAGGCCAGGCTCATTGGGAGGCTGCTGTGTTGGAAGAGACTGAGTTGTGGCTGAAAATTGGGAAAATAATAAACAGTGCTTGGCTCCAAGCTCAATAATAATGCCTTACAGAGGGAGTGGCACACAGGAGCAGCCTTCATTGGGGATTATTCAGTTTAGATAGGATCTTAGGAAGACCTTGCTTCAATTTACATCAGAGGCTGGCTCCTTCTGCCAGAAGTACTTGAGACAACTTGAAACACAGCCACAGAAACTCTTAGAAAGAGAACCAGACCCGTTGTTTCCCCAGTGTGTGAATGGCACCCCTGCTTCAGGTGATCCCTGACCCCACACTGGGCTCAGCTCATTGCCACTGGCACTGAGGAGTTGCTTCCTGTGAAAAACAAAGTTCACTCTCCTGGTAAAGTTAAAAAGTTTAATAAAGGACAACAGGAGACAAAAATAAAGCAAATTTTAACGGGACACAGCCAAGAGCACACTTGCTATTTCAGAGGCACCCTCTATATACTTTTCCTATTACATCAGCCTATTGCATATTCGTGAAGAATTATGGATATTTAAGCTTTCCCCAAACTACTTTACATGTTCCAGGAGCTGTTTAGCATGGCTTCTCCTCGGGTCTACCTTTTTGGAGCGTGTTCATTTCTTGGCTGTGGTTTTATTCCATTCTTTTTATCACCTCCAGCTTGGGTTTTGGTCCGTGCTTTCCACAGGCAGCAGGTGCTGATAGCTGCCATATCAATAGCAGGGTCTTCAGCATGGTTTTTTCACTGGATACTATCCCAAACAATCAGGCAGTTCAATTACCACAAGCATAACTGTACCAGCTATTCCACTACTGTATCAAAGTTTAATTAATAGCAGAAATAAAACCTGTATCTTTATAGCAAAGTTACTTCAACATTATACACATAGAATCCATCTTAATATTTAGGAAAAGCCAATATTGTAATTTGTATTTATAACACTTCCTATGTCTCAAATTGCTGTGAACAATGGGTGAAGTTGGGACTTGTTGAAATTCAAGTTTCATTGCCCCTGTCCTTGGTTTCCTTCATGACCTGATGCTGCTGTCACACACACAGGGCCATAGCTCCCAGCAGCTGAAAAACCCAACTTCCACGGGCTTTTCCTGTGATTTACAACATTCCCATCAATCCCTGAGAAACAAAGCTCACAAAGGATCGTAAAGAGAGAATTCCAGAGGATGATGTCCCAGTCTCAGTGAAATTCTTTTTGCTGAGCAGGTCCCAGTGTCAAATGCACTCTGAAAGTTTCTGGTATCTTTTACTTGCACTTTGTTCTTAGGCTCAGAGAATGCATAAAAAGCAGGCAGGTGCTCTCCTCTTCTAAAAACTCTCAGAGCACATCAAAGTGGATTAATTATCTTTAGAAAAGCATTGTTCCCTTTGTAGAAATTCCCAGCTATTGTTGGCAGACTGAGAAGTAATCCAGCAAAAAACTTCATTGTAGCTGAATACAATTGATTTTGTTTCAAGGATTACTGGCAATTTAAGGCATGGTAGGAATGCACTTCCTTTTTTTTTTTTTTTTTTTTTTT
>WEIU01013424.1:126215-137226 GCA_013389925.1 Aegithalos caudatus
TTTTTTTTTCTTTTTCTATTTTCAGCTATTTTCCAATTACAAAGTGCTCCTGTCCTGGCATGAACGTCTGCATTCATTTGGCAAAAGACACATTTCTGATGGAACAGCAAATTCTCTCATGGTATTAAAACCCTGGTTTGTTGTTTGGGTTTTGTTGTTTTTTTCCATTCCCAAACTTGTATAGACAGGAGAGAAGAGGAAAATGATGTCATCTCTGATATTGCAGTAATAACTTTTTGTCAATTCTTGATTACTCTTGTAAGTTTAAGCATTGAAAAACCCAGCAATGCCTCGTGTTTGAAAAGCAACATTTCCACTGAGTACAGGACTGGGAAGGACTTTCCATCCAGTTTCTCCTCCACACAAAGACAAACCCCAATACAAATTCTTGAGTAATTTTTATATTCTGGAGTACTTGTACGAAGTGCTGAGAGTCCTCAGTTCTCCATGTGATAACTGGGAGAGCCCTTGATTGATTTCAACTTTTCTTAGGGTCAATCTCGTGAATTAAGGACGTTAAATATCTCAGCTGAGGCTTCTGTGAGTCTCTGTCCCATTCCTGAGGGAAGAGGTGAGGTGGCAGGACTGGCACGTTCCTCCTGCTGGGATAACAGAATAACAGAATAATTCCTTTCCATTCTCTTTTTGTGGATTGGTATTCCCCTACAACATAAAGATTTATTCAGAGGGAGGGATAAAAGGGAAGTAAAATATCTTGGTTGCTTAAAAAAAAAAAGAAAGAAAAGAACAAACTTTTTAAAAATATGAAATATCTGGTGAGTCCTAACATCAGAACACTTCGGGGCAGGCATTAATGACCCGTTAATGCACTTCTCAGGTGGTAAATGGCCCATTAATGCTCCCTTGGCAGGTCAGCATGGATAATTTATCCCAATTCCCAGCCAGGGCACAGTGGAGGAGGGAGGCAGCCAGAGAAGCAGTGCTTGGGACACTCACTGTGCTGGTTTGAAAGCAAAACCAGTGAGAGACTCCAAGTCAGAAAATACAATTTAATAGGAGGAATAGAAGTGAAATAAAATAAATGTAAATAATCCAACGTGACACCCTGTTAGTTAGGGTGGTGGTGGCAGTCCAGATGAAGTGCTCTTGTTGAAGCAGTGATTTTGTAGAAAGGTCTGGGAGCTCTGGGAATCCAGTGGGTAAAAGGCCCCCATGTTTTCCCAAATTCCAGGTTATAATCCAGGTGGGAATGCTCCTATTTTAGATGCCACAAAACCACTTGTTTTTCCTGTGAGGATGTAGAGTAACAGTGATGTGAACCCTGGTGATGTAGCAAACCTCCCATTTAGTGGCTCCAGGTTTGAAAACATCTTTATTTTGATCCTTCAGGTTATCACCTTGTCAGAATGTGTGTAGATTTTGTGGTTAGAGTAGGACAAAGCTGCCTCATCCACAAGGGAAACAATGAAAGTCTGCAGGAAACCACCCTCACTGATGCCAGGTTCCTTTAAAAAGTAAATTATTTTTGTTACAACTCCTGATGGTACTCCAATGGGTAAGAAACTACTGGCTTTTCAAACGGATTGTGGTGATGTAAGAGCATGGGATCACTCACTAAAGACAGTTCTGTGCTGCCAATCTGATATTAATATTTTCTGCTGTCCCCATCTCTGTCCCCACCCCTGTCCCCACCCCTGTCCCTCAGGACTGAGCTGGATCCCCTCTAATGGCTAAGGATGATCTGGGGCTCATTGCTGGGCTCTGCAACCGTGGGGAATGGATTTAGAGAGAATTCCCAAAGCCTCATAGAAGGCTCACAGAGTATTGTGCACCTGTGTGCAAGCTCTGAGATAGTGTGTGACTGAGAAAGGGCATTTGTGGGGGATTTCTGGCTGTGACTGTCTGTGGGGGATTTCAGGCTGTGGATGTGGGGGATTTCAGGCTGTGTCTGTCTGTCTGTGGGGTTTCAGGCTGTGTCTGTCTGTCTGTGGGGGATTTCAGGCTGTGTCTGTCTGTCTGTCTGTGTGGGATTTCAGGCTGTGTCTGTCTGTCTGTGGGGGATTTCAGGCTGTGTCTGTCTGTCTGTCTGTCTGTCTGTGGGGGATTTCAGTCTCTGTCTGTCTGTCTGTCTGTCTGTGGGGGATTTCAGGCTGTGTCTGTCTGTCTGTCTGTCTGTCTGTGGGGGATTTCAGGCTGTGGCAGAGCTCTCCTTCCCCACACTGAGCTGTTCCATCTGCTGCCCAAGCAAAAGCATCCGAGGAGGCGAGGAGGGAAATTCTGCACCTCAGGGAAGCTGCAGCCCCTCAGAGAAAACTGTGTGACAGCACAGCAGGTCCACCCTGCATCCTATAGCAGGAAAAGGAGCAGCAGGAAGGGCAAAGGAGGAGCAGAACTGCAAGGAACCAGCCTGGGGGGATCCTGGATTGTGCAGGGATTTTCCCTGACCCTGTTGGAGCTGCACCAGCTCACGCGGAGCACGATTCAGGTAGAAAACCCCTCCACAAACTCACCACTCCAACTGCAGCCATCCAAGGGGAAGCCAAGAGGCAAATCCCCACCCTGACAGCACTAACACTGACAAGGTGCCTTTTTTTAGGGGCTGGGGAGGGCACTCAGCCAAAGGCATCCCACTTCCCTTCTGCCAAACGCCAAGGTTTGCCAGGATTAGCGCACAAGGAGCCGCCGGGTGTGCCAAGGAGGCTGAGGGATCTGTGAGCTGTGCTGGGAGAAGCAAGCACACAGCCAGCATCTTGTCCATCAGAGCAGAAAACACCTCGGGAAAGGCAGCGAGGAGCTGCTGGAAACCAGCAGCAAATCAAAGCCCGGGCTGGCGCCGACAGCTCCTCGCTGCCTGCCAAAAGTGAAAAAGCAGCACACGGCAGAGCCCCATCAAGCTCTCCAGACCCACTGTGTGAGTGCTGCTTTCTCTGAGAGTCTGAAATTCTCAGAGCTGTCTTGGGGGAGACATTTCACACCAGTGCTCCTGGAGGTGCAGCAGCGAAATCGCTTTAGCTGGGGCACGGCTCCTTTCGTTCTGTTTTGCAGAGGTAATAAACATCAGCTGAATAATTTAGGCTGAAATAAAAAGGCTCCATATATACTTTTTTTTTTTTCTTTGACAAACAGTTATTTCTGTCACCCACAATAACTGTTTTTAAGGATAGCAGAGTGAAGCTGAGTTTTCCATTTATAAGTTTCATGCTTTCTGTTGTTTAGAAGGCCTGATTTATTCACGTTTTTGCAACGTTTCGCTGTGGTGGTATTTGAAGCCAGGATTTGAGGAAAAACATGATCCATTGGCAAGGAAAAGGAGAGAGGAGAGATGTATCTATTTTTCAAACTACTGGCTTGCTGTTTTAACAACCAGGGGAAGAAAGGAGCTTGATTTCTGACAAGAAATCTCTGATCTTTCTGTATTGATCTGTGAATCTCACTGGGGAGCTCATGGATGTAGGAAAGGGTTAGGGCCTGCCTCTCACTCAGGGGCAGGTGGGCAGAAAGCCTCTCTGAGATAACAGGATTAAACTTGTAGGAAAAGTGATGGAAGATCCAGGTTCATTGTGTCTGAGGAGGGCTATATTTAGAGAATAAGAGACAAAACAGGTTCAGAGGACATTGCTCTGGGCAGGTAAAATCCTGTGCCCAAACAGCAAATGAGAGGTGTAAGCAATTATTTGAAATGTTATGTGAAAATGACCAAGTCCTACCCTAATGTGTGATGGAGGTAGAGGCAGTTTGGATGGAAAACAGTACAAAACCTCCTGTTTTATTCCATATTTGATCCTACTTCCCTCACTGAAACATCCTTGCTTGCATTGCACACCAGAGCATGTGGGCTGTCACCTTGGTGTGACTTTACAGCCAGGCTGGGCTTTGGCCACCCCAATAGGATGAGCCATAATGATTAACAATATGTAATAATTCTTGGCTCTGCCTGTCCTTAAACTGATGACTCTGTGTATTCATCCCACAGCTTTTGGCATTGGTTGTGACCTGAGGCCTCCTGGATGTGAATGAGAGCAGCTCAGGGCTCAGCAGTAAATATTCCAGGGCTCAGTAGTAAATATCACAGTGCACAGCTCAGTTTTTAGCTTAGGTGATACAAGGCTGGAGATAGCAATGAAAAACTCACAAAGAAAATGGGAATATCTGTTTACAACGTTACCTTGAATTGCAGAAATCTTACTGCCTCTTTATTTTCATGGCTATGAGCCTAGGGAGAATTTTCTTTCTAGGCAAGACCAACTGCTAGTGAGCCTGTATGTTATGGAAGTAGTTTCTTCACAACTGTCTTGCAATTGAAATGCTGTTAAGCCATTGCCTAAACATAGACTAAAACTAAAACCCTTTAAAAACTAAAACCTTTTATATTTTTTTTTCCCTGTGAAATGCTTTGTGGGTATGGGCAAAATCCTTCCCTAGGTGGGTGAGAACAGCACTGCAGGCAGAGCTGGGAGAGGGTCAATAATTTTCTTTTGGGAAATCTCCTGTCTGTGAGGTTGGGTTTCCTCCTCCTGGGAAAGTCTGTGATGTGCAGATGTGGTGCAGGACACTGCAATGTAGTCAGGAACAGGAGGAATTCCGTGGCATGCAGTCTGCAGCAGGGATTTCACTCCACCCTGAAGTCACTTGAAGCTCTCTCTCTTTTTCTTTTCCTCTCTGTGTTCTTTCAAACATGAAGCAGCCAACACACACACACCCCAAATGTTAACTGCAGCCTCTGTGGTGTGTCCTTTGGAGGTTTGGTGGCAAAAAAGCAAAGCTGGGAGGTGAAGGCCCCATGCACACAAGGCCTGGCATGGCTGGTGCCTTAGGATTTCAGCTTTTATATCTCTCATCTATTTGTAACCCTGCAATTCTTCAGTGTAGGACTCTAAACTCCACACACAGTGGGAGCTGCTGCTTTCCCATTTTGGTCAGACACAAAAATTCCTCTCCAGGCCTGGGAATCAGGGACCCCTCACTGCCTCAGGCCTGAGAGATGGAAATAAAAGTGAATGGGGGAGCAAACTTGGGGTAAATGACTTCATTAGCTGAAGCTGTAGTTGCAAGATTAACCCCCAAATATACAAATGGACCAAACTTACAAAAGTGTGAAAATCTGTGACCTGTCATTCATTTTTGGGTGTGACCCCTGGGGGTGGGCTTCTGCCCTCAAAGTACCTGGACACCCCTCAATAAATACAACTGCTTTTTATTCCCTTAATTCTTAATTTTATTCCCTTCATTCTGCCTGCCCTCTGCTTTTGGGTAGTCCCAAAAGGCTGGCCCAGGTCAGTGCCCCACACTCTCTTCATGCATCCTCACCCTGCCTGGGCAAACAGAGGGAACACAGATTTTCCTGAGCTTAGGGGCTGCCTGTGATCCTGTGACATTTTGTTCTGGAGCTGGCTGTTTCCAGGAGCACGTGAGCCAGGCTTCAGCCCCAATCCAGCCTGGTTCTCTGGTGTGTCCCTGCTGCCCTGCAGGGCTCCAATCCACCCCCAAGTTATTCATTTGAAACACTTTAGGGGCTACGTCCCTCTCCCCAGCCTGGAATCCCTACATGATTTTGGTGGCAGCACACAAAAGAGAGAAAACCTCTCTTTGATTATTTTTTTTTTCCATTTATGTGCTGCTTTGCAAGTAGTTTTCCATCCAATTAATCCCACTAGGTTTCTAATTGAAGTGGTGGTTTGCATAACTGTTAATCAGTCACTAAGAAACACGGAGGGTCAGGGACAGGCCAAATGAAGGAGGCTGTTTGGTACCTACTCTGATTTATTTTTGCTGAGCTCTCCTGCTGCAGAAGATGCTCAGATGATGTTTGCCTGGTGTGTTTTTGTTGAGCCTTATTGGTAATAGCAATATAGGTAAATAAATTATGTGAGCATGTAACTTGTTCTGGTTGGCCCTTAATGCCATTTCAATGGGAAGTAAGTGCCTGCATATTTTCTGTGCTGCTCTGGTCTCTCAGTTCCTCTCTGACTAATGAATGGAGAAATATTTCTTCACTCTCCCCAGTGTAATATGTTGTGAGGACAAATAAATTAAAGCCTTGGTGGCTCTATATGAGTAGGGGCCATATAACCTGCTAGAAAAAATTGCCAAGCAATGCTCTTGGTATTCACCTTGGCTGTGTAACTTCTTTGTTGCTGGCACAAATTCAGCTCCAAACTGAGACAGTTTCAGATGCTTTTCACTTCAGGATTGTTTTCATTTCAATGTCCACGGGATTGACCCAACCACTGCATTAGAACCTTTTACCTTTGTTAATTCAATTCTTTAAAATTTTAGGAAAATTAAGGAATTAGTTAGGAAGGTGAATTGACAATGAAGGCAAGGTACTGGCCAGACTAAGGCTTCTTTGTTATTGATAATTAAATCCAAGGAAATGATTTCCTGCACAGAACTGGCAGGGCACTGGAATTGTGCTGTCCCCAGGCTGGGAGCAGGGGGGAGCTGGGTGGTTTGGTGGGTGAGGACACTTTGGGTTCTGCAGGGCTGGGGACAAGCCAGAGAGCCAAGCCAAGCTCAGCTGGGTGAGGGCAGCTCCAAGCTCAGACTGATCCATCAGAAAACTGCAGAGAGCTCCATCTGCCTGACAGAGAGAGAGAAAAAAGAGCTTATTAAAAAAAAAAAAAAATTCCCCAGTTTTGATATTTCATTGTGCTCTTGGGACCAGGCTGCAATTAGCTTTTCTTGCTGCCACGTTCCTGTGCAGGGTGGCAGCAAGGGGCTGTGACAAGCAAGGTGCAGCTTTGGCACAGGCAGGGACAGAGCTGCTGAGAATCCAGTGAGGCTGATTTTCTATGCATGGCTTTCAACAGCATTGGACAAGGCGGAGAAAAGTGACAAAATATCAAAGTTTAAGCGTTAATACTCAAGTAATATCGCTTTTCAATCCATCCTTGTGCTCCAGTGCTGCACAAAGTCCATTCCTGTGGATGGATCCAAGGCACAGATCCCAGCATTTACCCAGCAAGGTTTCCCTCACCATTGTAAGCTCAGCAAAGTTTCAAACACTGTTAAAATTAAGTTGCCAGAGGAAAATGTTCCTGATGCATCTGTTTTTATCACTTAGCCTGTGGTGACATCAGACAGCCTCTCAGGCAGCCAGGGAGCACAGACACAATTGGAAAAGGGACAGGGAAAGGAGTTTCAATTTTTCTTGTGCTGAAATGTGGGAGTTCTGGGGAAACAGAGACAGTTCAGAGATATTTGCCTTCCTTCAGGCGTGCCATCAGCTCTTGTAGAAGCTTCAAAACAAAGCTCACCAAAATGACAGCACTTTGTTTGCTGCTGCACTGAGGAACGAGGCTGCTCCTGAGGGAGAATTTTTTAACATCCTTGCAATGCAAGGCTGGAGAGAAGCCTCAAACCATGGTGTGATGACAGCCATCCCAGCCTCTCAGACATGGGGACACTCTTGTTGCCTGTCAGCAGGCAGCAGTCACCTGGAAGGACATGAAAATGGAAATTTTGGGATGGCCAAAGAAATAAAGCCACAGTATGACAGAGTTTGTCAGCTACTAATCTGACATCCACACACATACATGTTGTGTGTCTGCTCGTGTTAAATCATTCTGTGCAGGAACTTAGCTGTTAAATAAAACAGTGTGTGACCACAATCAGCAGAGCAGCAGCAGTTTTGTCTTCCCTCCCTCCCTTATCACAGCTTCAAGTTTATCACTGGAGCCCTTCACAGCTCAGTGGTGGCTGTTAGGAGATCTGGGTAACCTCCCCAGGTAATTCTGGTTTGGTTGGAGCTGCTGTGCAAAACCCCAAGCTGTGCCTGGCCTGTTGGGTTAAACTCAGGACAGAGCTGTCCCTGTTCCACCTGTGCTTCCAACCCTTCCCAAAAAACAGACACCCTGTGCATGCACTTAGAAAAGTTCACAGATTTGCAGCTATTTGTTAAATAAGGTCAGAACAGAAAGCTGAGCTGCACAGGGAGCAGCTGTTGGGAAAGAGCAGAACAAGAAGATAAAAAGACAAAGAGTTTAACTTGTGTTAAAGTTAAATGTGTTAACTCTGGGGGGACAGCACAGGGCTTTGGGGCACCTGGGCAGGGCAGCCCTGGTGGATTTCCCTGCTGAGAGGTGCCTTGAAAAGCCTTTTTCCCTGCCATGAAACCCTGTGGCATTTGGGAAATCCTCACTGTTTGGTCTTCATGAGAACACCTCGGAGGAGCCACGGCAGCCTGGTCATTAGGTCACTCTTTAGGAGACCAGAGATCCAAATCTTTTAATCCTTGAAGAGGAGATTTGAGCCTGGGTCTGCACTAGCTGCTCTCTCTTTCACATGCCCAGGGAAGGATATCACACCTGAAAACATTTTATGGCTTTGACAAATGTTCACTTAGAGATGAAATATATCTTTTTGCCAAAAAAAAACTCTATAAAAAATCCTAAGCAGTTTCTTCCCTTGGCTCTGCCGTTCTTTATTTCCCTCTGCTTTCATCTCCAAGCCTCCTACCCTTTTTCTGTCTTGTCTATTTTGATTCAGTCCATGCCCTGGATGACTCCTGTCTTGCTCTGTGCTTGTGCAGTGTCTATCACCACGGCTTTCAATCTGTTAGCACCCAGAGGCATTAACATAATGCAGGTAATAAGGGCTAAATTTAACTTGCTCACAACTACTTTTACCCACTCTAATATGCATCACACCCTTCAAGTGACAGACTCATATTGCATATAATAGCAGCCTGGCTACAGTACACAGACAAAGAAGGTGATAGAAAGCGTTTGCCTCAATAAAAAAAATAAATAAAGTATTTTTTCCCATCCAGAAACCTTAGCTTCATGTTTTCCCATTGCTTTCTGAAGCTTCATGTCAAGATAGATTTTCCTTCCACTGTGATGACATTAAATCTCATGGCTGCTGTAAAATATGTTTTATGAGTTATTAAAGAGTGTTACAGGAGCTGAATTGGGCAATCATTAAATAAATATTGCTAAATAGTTTATTAAAAGAGAATTTAAGCGCTTGCCATTTTTACTTATCCTCCCCAGGATAGTTGATTTTATAGGTTTTTCTTCCTTTATCTGTTTTTATGATCTGGAATAAACTCTACAAACTTCATCATTCACCCAAATACCTATTCTAGGTTTAATTGATGAAGATCAGTCTGTGGTGCTGCGAGCTCCTGACCTTCCCCAAAATCCCAACACAGGGTGGCTGGGTGCATCCCCTCCACACCCAGCTCCTCTTGTCCATCCCTAACAGGAATTCATCTCTCTTTTCCTTTCAATTGTCTTCATTCCAATAGATTTAAAAATAACTCCTGCATATTTAATTATGCTTCACTTCCCTCTGCTCCTTCCAGTCTCAGTGCAGAGCTTGGGCTGCTGACAGAATTCCCATTTAGGCTGGCCCACCTTCAACCCATTATACCCAGCCCATATCAACTGGAAAAGGCTTTTCTCCTGTGAGGCTGGGAGCACAGCATTGATCAAAAATCAGGTCAGCAATGTCATACAAGTGCCCTGCAGTTCATGGGGAAATTGGTCATTAAGAGCCATGAAAGCAGGGTGTCACCGTGGACAGAGAGGCAAAGAAGTAATCAGAGGAATATTCCCCATTCCTCTTTTAATAAGCTATCATTTACCCTTGTTCTGTTTTGATCCCTTTGGGGCATAAATCTTGTGCAGGGAAATGTTAAAAAAAAATAGAGAGAGGAAAGTAATAATGAAATGGTGCATGTGTTTAAATATTTGCAGGGGAAAGGAAACATCACAGAATTTCTCACTGAGTCTGTGGTGAGATGGAAGATGTACAGGCTTGTCAAAGCAATAATTAAGTTCGGTTCCAGAGGGCTGCTTGTGCTAAATCTGCTGGGTTTTCTTGCAGGGAATGGTCTCTCTGAAGCTCACAGGTTTTCCCACAGACTCCAAAGTCTGAGTCAAACCCCACGAAGCAGCTGGAGCTTTGTCTGTGTCGAGGTTCTCACCAGGATAATTTAATTTCTTGGTGTTACACCCGTGGCTGTGGCCATCTCCTGCTCCAGCTGACCCAAAGGTGTCCAGGCAGCAAACAGGGAATGGTCCCTGAGCTGGAAAACACTGCCAGAAAAGGAGCTCCCCTTTATTCTCCAGATAATCCCATGTTTATGGATGTATTTACCTCAGCACAGGGGGATGGATCCACAGCAGGGGAACCCCAGCAAATCCAGGAAGCTGCTGGAGGTGAAGTGAACCCCAATTCAGCTGCTTGAATACCCTCTGCAAGGAGGCACATTCCCATCTCATGGATATACCCTCTGCAAGGAGGCACATTCCCATCTCATGGATATACCCTCTGCAAGGAGGCACATTCCCATTTCATGGATTTGCAGAGCTCTGAGCCCAGGGAGTTTGAGCCAGCTCATCCCAGTGAGTGTGGCTCATCTGTTCCTGCAGCACCAGGGGCACTTGGAGCTGCTGGAGGTGTTTGTTTCCTCTCAGCTGCACTCTTCATTTGCTGCATTAGTGGGAGAGATGAGTGATAGCACTTGTGTTAATGCAGGGATTGGGAACAGGATCAGCGTGGGGGAAAGGGGAGGGAGCTGAGCCAGGCTGGGATATAACACAAATAAACTGCTTTGATTCTCCCACTGAAGGAGCTCTCAGGGCAGGGGCAGTCTCCAGCCACCAAAGGACATGGAAAAAGCAAAAAGATACAGCAGCAGCTGAGTAACCTGCACCAAAAAAAAAACCCAAAGGGATTTTCTGTCACATCCTGCTGTTCTGGTCCAGGGCTGGAGACTCTGGGCATGAATCCAGGAGCTCTGTGGGCATGACCTGGAACCTGCTGGACCCAATCAAAAGATGCTCATTGATCTCAGAGGATGATGAAGCGAGTTTGGAGAGGTTTTGTTCCGTTAAATTCAATTTTTATGATCTTGCCTTGGCTGTGTGTGGGCTGACACCGTTGGTAGGTGAGGGCTGAGCCTGGGAACAGTCGTGTCCATGCCCCCCAGGCCTGGCAGAAACAGCAATTAAATTTGGGATGTGACAACAAAAGAGGAGTGCTGAAGAACCATCACACTTTGGAAAAAAAGTGAGAAAATTAATGACAGAAGATGCTTGCT
>WEIU01013424.1:137276-150124 GCA_013389925.1 Aegithalos caudatus
TTTTTTTAAAGCAAAAAGTGTAGAATTTGAAGTGCAAAAACTTTAAAAATTGCTGCAATAATATCAGTCTGCTCAAGCTGCCAAGTTGTGCAAAACCTGGCGTGGTGCACACACACACACAAAGACACAAAGACAAAACAATTCTGCTTTTTTGTTTCCTAGAAAATCTGTGGAGGACCTCCATCCTGAAAAGATAATAAGTGGAATGAACTGCTGATGCTGAATAATTAATTATCCTAAGAAATATTTCCCAGAGTGCCCACATAGCTAAAGGTGTTGAATGAAGATTTTCACGTAGATTTTATCATCTTTGACCTTCCAGAGGTCAGGCTCTCTTCTAAACATTTCACAGGGGCTCCAGTTAAAGCCCAGAGCAGAAAAACTCCAATTTCTGTGTTTGTGCTGTCCTGCCCTGGGCTGTGCACGGGCCTGGAGCTCAGGGGATGATTCTGAAGGTGCTCAGGACAGAAGGATTAGGAGGACACTCCACCAACCCAAGAGTTTCATGGAATGAGGATTTTCTGTGGAATTTTATTTGCTGGGCATGACCCCATTTTTCACTGTTACTTGCTAACTTCTCCCAGGCTTGAAGCTGATCTCTATTTTCTTTTTGACACACATTTCAGTGCTATTACAGGAGGTTCTGCTGCCTTTTTGTGCTTGTTGCCTGGATTTTGATGTAATTTAGATGTGTTTTGGAGAGGAGACAGGCACCTTTAGGATCCTAGGCTGAAATGCTGTGCCCTGGCACACTGCAGACATCAGGGCCATGGTGCTGGAAGTGGGATGGGAAGCACAGGGAAGCAAATTGGAATTCTGCCCTCTGCCCCAGCACAGCCTGCCCTGCCCTGAAGCTGGCACTCAGTGAGGCAGGAGCACCCTTGGATCAAAAAACCATCACTGCAAAGTCTCCAGAACGTGACCTGGTGTCAGGAACAGCCAAGGAACGAGTTCTGTGCTGCACAAATGTTATTTGGCAACTGCTGCTTTTAAATAATTGCCACCTTTTGATGTGCTGGGTGTATTTTACCAACCCAGAACTGACTTTTAGGCTTGAAACAAAGCTGAGAACAAAGACAGCCCGTGTGAAACCCAACTGCTTTGAGCACAGCTGCAGGTGCCAGCAGAATGCTCACTGCTGAAAGGGAAGCACTAAAATCAGAGAAATAAAATGGCCATTGAGGCCTCATGTCCTGAACACATTTCCCATTTCCAGATCTGTCCCTGGGGTGGAAGCCACAGCTGGGTTTGAGATCATTGCAGTGAAGCTCCTGGAGGGGTGGTGTGCATCCCACAGCCCTGTGCTGGAACAGATTTGGTTCTCTTAGGTGTGGTTCTGATAGAAACAGGCAGAAAGTGATTTTCCAGTTATTCAGAGATATTTGCATTTTCCAAAAAAAAACCCCAAAGGTGCCCACTTTTCTTAAGGGAGAGCTGAAGACTTTTACATTTAAAGAATCCAAAACTTCCTCATGCACTTCCAAAGCAAAAAGAACAGGAAATTTCCAGCCAGCTGGAAAGTAAGGCATGAGTCCTTATGCACCACAGTTCTTTTTATTTGGCTCCCTTCACCAGCAAAACTTGGTCACACATAAACCTGTCCCTGTGGGAAAATATTGAATTAGAACAATCCCACCTAACCCACGTTGTGTGCAAGTGCTGGGTGGGGAGGTTCCAATGGCCAAAATATTGGTGAATAGAAAATGAATTTAAATGGATTTTATTCTCACCACTGCACTGATCTGAGGGGGGAACACAAGATTTACAACTTTGGGGTTTTTACCCCCTGAACCATCATTAAATGCCAAGTGGAGAAACTGCTCTGAAAGGGGAGGGAAAGAGCAGAAACCAAGAGAAAACCTCCCTGGGCTGCAGCTCAGAGCTTTGCCCATGCATTGGATGCTGCAAAGTGTGAAGGGCACAGCTGTGACAGAATTCCTTTCTTTAGGTGCCTTGGGGGTGACCCAGGAGTCTGAAATCCAAGAACTGCAATGTTCTCAGTGGAACCAAAGCTGGCATTTGCTGTCCTGGGGCTTTGCCAAAGCTGAGCTAAGGCTGAAATCTGATGCAAGTTCCTTTGCTGAATTAAAGAATTGCTTTCCAATAATCTGGTGAAAACCTCTGCTCTGGTTCTGATGTGTTGACATTAAATAGTTTTTGATTTCTGGTTTGTTCTGTAGTGCTAGGATGGTGCTGGAGGCAATTAGCTGCATTTGGAAGTCAGGGAGTGATTGATTGTTCTGCTCCCTCTCAGCTGCTTTGTGGGTTTAACTTTTATCCACAGTTTAAAATCAAAGGGTTCCTTTCTATTTTTTGAAAAAAATTAGTTTACAATCTGTTGACAACACGGCCCTCCATCTGAATGGATGGTGTACTCTCCCATAGCTGGATTAAAAATGACAATTATATTTCAAGCAAGATAATATTTTCCTGATTTTTTTCTTGCTGGAGGAAAAACTAAAAAGGCTTTATGGTGCAATTTCTGTTTTCACTTGATGACTTTATTTTTTCATTTGGAAATTTCTTCACTCCAGCTCTGCTAAACACTAATAGATCAATATTTGATTTGGGTTTTGAGTGACTACAGGCTCTGAATGTGCAGGTGGAGGGCAGTGAGGCTCTGTGCAGACCTGGGATAGAATGAACACAGAGGGACAGACTTTTTGGGATGTTTTAAGCACAATTTCAGGCTGTACAGCACTGAAGGCAGTGAGGAGCAGCTCCTTGGACCAAACCCACCTCCATCCCTTTACCTGCAGAGCATCCTTCCCTGGGCTGTGGGATGTGCTGAGAGCCCTCAGTGCCCTGCAGCTCCACATTCCCCCTCCTCAGCTCCCCCTGCACACCCCAGATCCCCCAGAAAAGCAGGGCCATGTCTCCTAAAACATGAGTATTTCTCCTGGAGATGTCCCAAAGCCTGGATCCAGCACCTCTCTGGGGCTGAGACCTGTGGGGACTGAAAAAGCAGAGGGTTTTCACAGCCTTGCAATTTGCTTACACAGAGCTTTGAAACAAAGATTAATTTTAGGCTTTTAAATATTTGGAGCATAGAAAGTTCTTGAGCTGCAAAAAAAATATAAAACAAGCAATTATTGCATGCTGTAAGGTGTGGGTGCAGTGTTAGTGGTTGGCTTAAGGAGATGCTGGTAAGCTTTTGGCATCAGCCTATTGGCTAAAACACTTTTTAAAGCCTTGGAACAAAGAGAACTTTGGTTTCTGTTGTTATGGTGTGAGTTTTACCATCTTTTACGTCTCTGCCTTCACTGAGGCTGAGAATGAAATAAAAAACCCGTGGAATGTCACCCTGTCCCATTACTGGTGATTAAATCCACCAAAACCCCTCCTTTTCTTACCCCCTCTTTCCTCCTTTTCTTCTTGTGCCCCTCAGGGCTGCCATAAACTGCTCCTTCCTCGGTGGAAATGTAAAAATATAAAATGTAGAGATGTAAAACTTGCCCTGATGCCACCTGGCAGGAGCAGAAGTGTGAGGGGCAGCTGTGTCCTGCAATTCCTTGGCATCCCTTGCCCCTCCAGGATCTCTCCTGCTCCTTCCTGCAGCTTGTGAGGAGGAGATCACAAAACCTATAAATTACCCAGAGGAGAGGGTGAGACACTCACAGGCAGGCAAGATGAGCAGGGAGGGGCAGCAGAGATTTTTCAGGCCAGGACAGAATTCTCTGTCTCATTTTGTGCATATTTATGGTGCAGGGATGGGAGAGGCCCAGAGGGAGAACACAGAATCACATCCCTCAGCTTGCTCCAGAGTTTGTTAAAGTTCACTGTGTCTGCTCTGCTCCTGCTCCATGAATCATCCCCTGCAAACAAGGCTGGACTCGTGTCCCACATCTGCAGGGAGCTCATGTCCAGCCCCTCTCTCTCTCCTTTCTTATTATTCCTGCCTGGCAGTGGCATCACCATCTTCTGGGACAAATATTTTGGCTCTAATATTTGGGTGCTGTAGGTGCAAAATCCCCTGAAAAGCAAAGGGAGCTTGGTCATTATGAAGGGAAGGAAAGCAAATCCTGAAAGAGCTGGAACATTTTCATTCCTGCACCAGCTGGGCTTTGCCCTTTCCAGCAGCTGCACCATTCTCAACGTGGTTTTCTTTATTTCCCTTCCTGTGTGTCCTTTTGCTCTGTCTCCTGCTCTGTGCTGGTATTTATAGTTAGCAGAGATTATGGTCAAGTCTTTTCCAATTCAGCAGCCCAAGATGAAAGCCCTGAGAGAACAGGGCTGGACCATGAGGATATAATGCCTCCTGATGGAGCTGGAGCTCTGGCACAACATCCTTATACCAAAAGCAAATGTCTTATAATCCAGCCAAAGGTTTTTATTCCTTAAACATGTCTGCTGTGTGCTACAGGGAAACACTTTTGCTTTTAATATTCCTGCCTCATTTTGCTGTATTGATTTCATGGTGAGTTGTGTGGCATTACCTGCAATTATTTGTCATTTTGCTCTTTAAAAAAAAAAAAAAAAAATCATCCCAAGTCGTGGCCTGGGCTGCAAATGAGAAGATCACTGGAGTGGAACAGCAGTATCCAAGTTACACTGGCTTGTGCTTAAGGGAATTCAACTTGAATATTTACAGCAGAGCCCTCCGAATTTCTGCCTGGTTTTGTTGGGGATGGAAGTGCTGAAGATTTTATACAAGGGGGAAATAGAACTGCAAAGGATTGGTGGAGAAATCAGAAGCAACTCACTAAAATTCTTGTTAGGGTTTGATCCCAACGCTGTGAAAATTTTTAAAATAATTTTAAAAGGGAGAAATCATCACAAAAATGTTTGTAAAAGTATTTGGAGGAAGTGTCAGCTCAAAATTCAGGCTGAGACCTGGGCAGAGCTGCACTGCAGTGAGGGAGTGAACCCCATCTCAGCACAGGGATGTGACATCAAATACTCATTCACAGTCATGACAAAAAGTCACTTAATTTGATTTTGGTTTGATCTTTTTTTTTTTATTTTTTAATTATGCTAATCTTAGCTAATAGCTTTTTAATTTTTAGTATTCAGGCTTAATTAAAATGCAGAGGAAAGTTTGGAGGCACTACCTCTCATCTCCCACACGCTCCAGCACCTGCAGAATTTTATAGGGAAAAATAAGGGGAAAAGATACCTGAATTCTTAAATATCTCTGATAGCTGAGATACAAAGCAGAGCCCTGCTTTTCACCCTGGAGTGGGTTTGTGATGTTGTGTGATGGGCAAAGAGAACCTGAGAGTTCCTCCATGGGTTTTGTTTCATGGCTGTGAAGATTTCTGGGCATATTTCTTGGTTGTATGTCAGTGTTGGACATAAAATAAAGATGCCTGACTCCAGTTCAAAGGCAGAAGAAGATCAGAAGGCTTTATTTACAATTATCCAGCCTTTTTATAACATGCTGTGCTAAAAGGGCACATTGTTGGTTCATAGAATTGACACTTTTTTCTATTGGTTCAGTAACAGAAACAGCACCTGGGAGAGGAGCTGTTATGAGAAAAATATTGTTTATTTAGAAATGCTATGAGTTATGTACAGAAAGAAAGAAAATTCTCCCAAGAAACCTTCCCCTGGGCAGAAAATCAGCCACTGCCAGGCTGAAAACCTTCCAGGCTCAGAAACACCAGCCCACAGTGCATGGAGCAGGAACATTGCACATCAAATTCAGAGGAGGATGCATTCTCCTCCATCCTTTCTGTAAGTGCTCCCATGCTGGTGGCACACATTAGGAAATCACCTTCACCCTGCCAGCCCTGCCACCAGCCTGCTCCAGGCTGGAAAAGCTCTTGGCTTTTGAACAACTACTGTTCAAATATTTCTTTTAAAAAATCATTTTACATATTTTTATTTCAGTCCCTCCTGTGTTGGGGGGGATCACCTGTAGCAGGGTGTATTTGTGGGGTTCTTTGGGCAGCATTCTGGATGCATGCTTCAAATGTTACAAGTATTTTTCAAATATTGCCTAAAAAATATTTTACATATTTTTATTTCAGTCNTCCTGTGTTGGGGGGGATCACCTGTAGCAGGGTGTATTTGTGTGGTTCTTTGGGCAGCATTCTGGATGCATGCTTCAAATATTACAAGTATTGTTCAAATATTTCTTTTAAAAAATCATTTTACATATTTTTATTTCAGTCCCTCCTGTTTGGGGGGATCACCTGTAGCAGGGTGTATTTGTGTTGTTATTTGAGCAGCATTTTGGGTGCATGTTTCAAATATTACAACTGCTTTTCAAATATTTCATTTTAAAAAGTTTTACATGTTTTTATTTCAATCCCTCCTGTGTTGGGGGGAATCACTTGTGGTGTATTTGTGTGGTTCTTTGGGCAGCATTCTGGATGGTGTGAGTCCCTTGGGAGTGGATTTAGAAGCCAATTCCTGTGAAGCACAGCAAAGCCAGCCCTCATTTCAGGGCTGTTCTGACCCAGGAACGCTGCCCTGCCCTTTCTCTTATTCCCCCTGACCCCTGTACCTTTGAAGGGACATTTTCTGCTGCTGGCAATCAGCTGGGAGCACACCCTGGGGAAAAGCTTTGGTGCCAGCTGGGACATCCTGACAGGCTGGGGGCCACAATTTTATTGCACTGACATTAATGCAGTTCCCTACATTAGCAATCAATACTTTATTGGAGCCCTGAGGTTCCTGCCTTTATCCATGTTTTTTTTCTGTGTTGTTGAATTAAATGTGTGTGACTGTTTGTCTGCAGACAGGCTGGTTGGGTGAAGGTAATCACTTCCTAATTTACTAATCATATCTGCAGCTTCAGGGGAAAGGCTGGCAACCTCAGATGGAAGATTAAATGGGTGAGACTCCCAGAAATTCCTTTAGCTAGAGAAAAAATTGATTTAGAGCATGCAGGAAAATCTTTCTTTTGGAAATGGAATGAGCAGGTGGCTGCAATTTATATAAATTAAACCTTGGGCTTGTTCCTCTGGCTTGAGTGGGGTTTTTTTCCCTGTTTTTAACAAAGCTGCTGGTGCATAAATAGTGTTTGATTCTTTTTCCAAATGTTGGTTCTGTACAGTTGTTTTTAATCATTGAACCTTTTGGAATCAATTGTAGGATTAATCTAATTGCAGGTTCCTAATTCTGTGGAGCACAGAGCAAGAAAAAAAGCTGTGGCCAGGGAGGGAAATCACAGCTTTGCATTCTTGTCTCATGCCACTTTTCCCAAGCAGCCTCTGCTCTATCATTACAATCAAAATTCTTTATCCTGAAAATTGCCACATGAAATTTTGGAGCTTAAAATAGCACCTCTGTAAGGCAGAGATTAGATTATGCAAAGTGTGAATGCAGCATTAACTGAAGAGTCCCAATTAAATAATTATAAATAGTTACAAGTCTAGCCTCTGTATTTCCAGAGCGCTGGAGTTTCAAAGTTTTGCACTCTGACACTGCTCCTGCCAGTTCAGAGGGACCAAGACCTCTGCAGAATTTGCTTTTTCTTCTTTTTTTTTTTAAAGGCAAGACACGAATTTTCAGTTTTAAAACTAACCAGACTTCCTCTACAAGACAGAGATCTCTGTTCCTGAGGCACAGTCAGTGGTTCAGGCTGATTTTCAGAGCTGCCCCTGGATGCTGAAATCCCAGCCCAGTGGAAATCCTGCGTGCCCACAGACAGGCACGAGCTCAGGACACAAAATGAAGATGCTCTGCCTGTTTTGGTTGCCTGGACAGGATATTTTAAACCCATGCAGTGATCTGGATGTTGGGAACCTCTGCCAATCCCTGCAGATGTTTTGAGGGTCAGGGACACGCTCCTGATCCAGGGATCAGGGAATCTCAGGGAATCCCAGGAAACACCTGGGAATGGGACTGAGCAGGGATCAGGGAATCTCAGGGAATCTCAGGAATGGGACTGAGCAGGGATCAGGGAATCTCAGGGAATCCCAGGAAACACCTCAGGAATGGGACTGAGCAGGGATCAGGGAATCTCAGGAATGGGACCTCAGCAGGGATCAGGGCATCTCAGGGAATCCCAGGAAACACCTCAGGAATGGGACCTGAGCAGGGATCAGGGAATCTCAGGTAATCTCAGGAATGGGACTGAGCAGGGATCAGGAAATCTCAGGGAATCCCAGGAAACATCACAGGAATGAGACCTGAGCAAGGATCAGGGGCTCCCAGGGAATCTCAGGGAATTTCAGGAATGGGACAGGGCAGGGAACCCCCAGGGCTCTGTCCTGCCCTGGGGTTGCTGTTTTTCCATGGTCACACACAGCTCTGCCCCTTCCCACCCTGTCCCTTCTGTAATAACAGCCCAAGGCTCCGTTATCTTCATGCAGGAAAAGCCAATTCTTTATCCTCACAACCCATTTAATGCAGTTTTTGGTTAATTGCTTTCTTGCCAATTACTCTGTTGGTCAGTGAAAGGTGTTCTATTGTCCATCAAATCTCTCCACTCCTGGATTTTTTACATATTTACTGATTCTGATGGGACAAATCCCTTGTTATTGCAGGTGCATTTGTTTTTTAACTCAAGAACAGTTTGTTGTGCTAACGAGGTCTCAGACCAAGATTGTTTTTGATGAGAATTTGAAAATGACTCAGAAGTGGTGCCAGGCTGACTTTGGTAATTTAACAGGGCAGGGCTGTTTTTATGCAGCTTTTCTTTTATAATTCTTCTACCCCTCAGGACAGCCCCACTCTGCACCCTACCCCAACAGAGTGCTGTCCCCTCAATCCACAATAATGCTGATTTTAGGTACTGAAAAGGCTTTTTTTTGCCCTTAGGTAGTGGCTGGTTTTTGCCTACTAAAATGTGCTTCTGATGGACTCCAAAGTTAAACCCAGCTGCTCATGCATGAACCTTTCCCAGCTCGCTTCCTTTTCTAATCCATGCAGCAAAAATCAGAAAGAGACATTGAGATGATTTTTTTCTTCATTAAACTAATAATCTAATCACAGAAGGGTATTACATGTCAGGCCCAGGAACCTGCAGCATTTTTGCAGGCTAGCAAACCAGCTCATCTGAAGAGATAATTCCTTTTTTTTTAATTCAGTGCAAACCAAATGTGCCTTGAATGCCCATTTTATCTTCCCTTTGCTCACGGAATTTGCATTCAAGGAAAGGTTTCCTGAGCAATTAGAGCAAGATCATTTAAAAATATTAACATTCATATAAAAACCTGGAACCCCTTGTCTGTTCCCTGTCCCTGCTGGGGTTTGCCCTCAAACAGGGATGCAGGGAATGTGCTTGGATTCCTCTGGAAGTGCTCCCAAAGCTTTCCCCAGGCTCTGCTGGTGTTTGGTGCTGGTAGTGATGCTCTCCATGCTGCCACCACCTCTGCTTTATTTTTATTTTTACTTTTATTTTTTAAATTATTTATTATTTTTATTATATTTTAATTTTAATTTTAATTTAATTTTTTAAAATTTTCACTTTTATTTTTATTTTTGTTTATTTTATTTTTATTTTTTCCAGCAGTGGGAGGTACCAGCTCAGCTGATAACACTGGCTGTGACCCACTGCACTCCATCAGCAATTCCAGTCAGCTGGAATATCATATTTCCTTTTCTGCAGAGCCAGGAGAATAAAAAAAGAGAACATCAGCCTGGGCTGTAATAATCTGCTTGCCCCATGGATGTCTCAGTCATGCCTGAGCAGTTGTTTTTGGCCATAGTGGGACAAGTTAGCTCTGACTCACACTGACAGAAGGCAAAACATTGATTATTTACCTGATAATAATAATAATGCTTCACTTCCCAATTTATTCCATTTCCTCCTCTCTGAAATGCCACCTTCCCAGGAGTGGAGTGGGATCTGAGGATGTGGGATCTGAGCCACGAGTGGCTGTCACAGCCCTGCCACTGCAGGGACAAAGGGGAAAATCTGATATCAGAGGGGACATGGACAAAAGGGGAAAGTCTGATATCAGAGGGGACATGGGAAAGGGGAAAATCTGATATCAGAGGGGACATGGGACAGGGGAAAATCTGATATCAGAGGGGACATGGGAAAGGGGAAAATCTGATATCAGAGGGGACATGGACAAAAGGGGAAAATCTGATATCAGAGGGGACATGGGAAAGGGGAAAATTCTGATATCAGAGGGGACATGGGACAGGGGAAAATCTGATCTCAGAGGGGACATGGGACAGGGGAAAATCTGATATCAGAGGGGACATGGGAAAGGAAAATCTGATATCAGAGGGGACATGGGACACAGCAGAGAATGGAATTTGCATTTAGCACGAAGAAGCAGGGATGCAATCCCAGGCTGGTGGATCAAAGCAGTGGGATGAACAATGTTTGAACTCTGTGAAAGCAATCTCACAGCCTGCTGGAACATTTGCTAGCTGCTAAGACACCTTGCTTAATTGCAGAACTGAAAACTATTTATAAAATGGGCCCATTCCTGCAGGCACAGGTAAAGGAGAGCAGCTGTTCTGCAGGAGAAAACCTCCCAATTTTTGTGTTCTGTGCAAGTTTCACCTCAGACATCCTGATGGTGAAGGCATTGTCTCAAACAATGTCATGGGAGCAGGCAAAATGGAATTTTGGGAGGGTGTGTGGTAGCTGGGAGGGCAGGGATGGAAATTTGGGGTTTATTCACTCAGTTTGGGCTGACCTGGGGTAGCAAGGATGGAAATTTGGGGTTTATTCACTCAGTTTTGGCTGACCTGGGATACCTGGGATGGAAATTTGGGGTTTATTCACTCAGTTTGGGCTGAGTTGTGGTAGCTGGGAGGGCAGGGATGGAAATTTGGGGTTTATTCACTCAGTTTGGGCTGACCTGGGGTAGCAAGGATGGAAATTTGGGGTTTATTCACTCAGTTTGGGCTGACCTGGAGTACCTGGGATGACATTTTGAGGTTTATTCACTCAGTTTTGGCTGAGCTGTGATAGCTGGGAGGGCAGTTTGGGATTTATTCCCTCAGTTTTTCTGACATTTCAGTCAGTGGGTGTTCAGATGGGCACAATCCCAGCCCAAACTCCAGGGGTCACTCCTGTGAGATCCTCAGAGCTGAGCAGTGAGGGGCACCTGTCACCTTCCCTTTGGAACACTACAGACTGTGCTTTGACTTCCCAGGGAAATGCATTTACATGGCAAAAAGCCTCCCTCAAGCCTTTGCAGTGGAAATATTGATTATTCCAGTGAAGGAGAGGTGGGAATGGGAGAGAAGAGGGGACCTTGCTTTGACCAGCAATGCTGTCACTACATTGAACCAGAATTTGATTGCATTCAAGGCATCAAAACCTCTTCTTTTGGGGGATGGATTTAATCTGTTGGGGGTTTTATTCTTTTCCCAGACAGCAAATATTTCTCAGGTGCTCTTTATTAGGAATTTTCACGTTCTTTTCCATCCCCTAAGGGGACTGCTGAGCCCTTCCCTCCCCTCCTCCAGCTGCATCTCCAAAGGCAGCACATCCCTCCCCACACACAAACCCGGGCAAGGAGCAGCTGTGCCAGGGTGGCAGAGCTGGGCTCACCCCCAGTTACCAAAACCTGCATTTTGGGGGCATTTTCTGGCTCCTGGGTCTGCCCCTGGTACCAGGCTGCTGTGGGACATTGGCATTATCCCTTCCCTGCTCTGCCTCCTTTGGCCTGAACTCTTTTTGGCTACTGAGGAATGATGAATTGTGCTGGAATTGGGGTTTTTTGGGATTGTGGTTGTTGCTGTAGCACTGATAGGGTGTGAAAATAGAGCACAGAAGGTGATTACACCAAAATAAATGAGATAAATGATCTTGTTGGACACAGTAAAAGACAATGCAATAATTGTGGGCTTTATCATTAAATTAACCCAGAGTGACTTTGTGATTTTGGGGGATTATTTTGTACAAGCAGTGAAACTGCTGGTGTTTGTTTCACCAAAACTTAGATGCTGCATCATCCTTCCCATTCCCCTCTCAGCAGGACAAGATAAATGGCCATAATGTTTTCTCTGGAGTGAAATTTCAACATGTAGCAAAATGTGCTGGAGGGCTGAGGACCTGCTGACCTCTGGAGTACTGTTCTCCTGCCCAACCTTCTTCTTTTAAAAAGGAAAAAAAAAAATCAATTCTACTTTGTCTAAACATCTCAAGTCTGAAGATCAGCATTGGATTGTCATAATCTTTATTTAGTGCAGTGTTGTGTTGAGTTATTTGTTTAAAGCTGACTCTCCCTGACAGTATTGGGTTACATCTTAGGGAGATGCTGTGAGTTGTGTTTGAAGCTGCATCCTGGATTTACTGCAGCTGCTGTAAATGCCAGCTAAGCAACCTCCATAAATTATGCTAAAGGTATTTCTCAGTTATATAAGGATTATTCTGGTATGGAACTTCATCTCTGCCATCAGACACTTGTGACAAGGCCAGTGGAAGTGTGGCATTTAAATCAGATTTTCAGGAGTCGTTGCAGCTCCCAGCAATGTGAACACACATGTTGGGTTTGGGATTGATTTGGGCTTTAAAGCTGCTGCAGCCTGGCACAAATTGCAGCTGCAGAAGGAACTGGGAAGCTTTGCAGCTCAGCTGGAGACAGAGGTTCCCCAAATCTACGTTTTAAACCTGCTTTAGTCACCCTGAGCACACAGAGCTCACAGGGCAGGGACTCAGCATTGCAAGGAGCAAACCTGGGTGAGCTCAGAGACAGAGCCCAGACACCACTGCAGGCTTCTCCTGGGGCCTGGGGTGCTGCAGCTGAGCCAGGAGTGCATTATATTATTATTATTATTATTATTATTATTATTATTATTATTATTATCAGGTAAAAAATTGATTTCACCACCACAAGTTCAGCAGCTCATTCAAACTGAGCAGGGCTCAGTGATTCATTCCCCAGGGCCAATCCTCAGCTCTGCCCTCCAGGGGCTGGAATGAAAGCTCATTCATCTGCTTAAAATCCATTTCATCTCTTTGAAATCCATGGCACTCAGCTCAT
>WEIU01013424.1:150235-161673 GCA_013389925.1 Aegithalos caudatus
TTTTTTTTCTGTATAAAATCCATGGCATTCAGCTCATGGCATTCATGGCATTCAGTTCATTTTATTCTGCTTAAAATCCGTGGCACTCAGGTCAATTTTTTCCTCTATAAAGTCCATGGCACTCAGCTCATGGCACTCCTGGCCCCCAGCTCATTTTTTTCTCTATAAAATCCATGGCATTCAGCTCATGGCATTCATGGCATTCAGTTCATTTTATTCTGCTTAAAATCCGTGGCACTCAGGTCAATTTTTTCCTCTATAAAGTCCATGGCACTCAGCTCATGGCACTCCTGGCCCCCAGCTCATTTTTTTCTCTATAAAATCCATGGCATTCAGCTCATGGCATTCATGGCATTCAGTTCATTTTATTCTGCTTAAAATCCGTGGCACTCAGGTCAATTTTTTCCTCTATAAAGTCCATGGCACTCAGCTTATGGCATTCCTGGCACTCAGCTCATGGCACTCCTNCTCAGCTCATGGCACTCATGGCACCCAGCTCATTTTTTCTGCTTAAAATCTATGGCATTCAGCTCATTTTTTTTCCTCTATAAAATCCATGGTACTCAGCTCATTTCATCTGTATAAAGTCCATGGCACTCAGCTCATGGCACTCCTGGCACCCAGCTCATTTTTTTCTCTATAAAATCCATGGCATTCAGCTCACATTATCTGTATAAAATCCATGGCACTCTTGGCACCCAGCTCATTTTTTCTCTATAAAATCCATGGCACTCCTGGCACCCAGCTCATTCTTTGTGTATAAAATCCATGGCACTCCTGGCCCCAGCTCACATTCCCTGATAAAATCCATGGCACTCTCTGCTGCTGGAGGCACAGGCACACTCACACAGGCTGCCTCAAGCTGATTTCACTTCTCACCTCTCACTTCTGATCAGGACAAATGGCAGAGAAGGAGCCTGGGGGCAGCTTTGGTGTGTGGGGACACAGCAGATCAGCTTTCTGTGCCCCACACAAATCCCTGTGCCCCATCCCAGAGGAACAAACCAGTTTGGTTTGGCTGCCCAGGGGCTTGCAGTGCCCTGAGCTCTTCTGCACAGCTCTGGGAATGATCCCTGCTGGGATGGATTGCCCAGATCTGAGTGTTACAGAGGACACTAAGGAAATCCAGGCACCAGGTAAGTGAATTAATCCGATTTTGGGCCACCTGGGCAAGTGCAGGGAAAGGATTTACAAGGAAAGGCACCTGCTGGTGGCAGACACTGCAGGAACCCTGTGACAGTCTCAGGGTAATGAATCCTGCCCAGCCCTCGATTATCAGGAGGGGCAGAGTGAAAATGAGTGAGAGATTGGAGCAGTAATAGACTCTCCAGTGACACAGAAATGATGGCAGCTTAAAGGCAGCTGCTGGCTGGGCAGGAAAAGCAAATATTCCATAAATCAGCTGGCTGCAGGGCTGGGCTCCAGGCTGCTGGCCCAGGCACTCAGCACTGTTTATTTCCCCTCCCAAAGCTGCAGGGGCTGCAGTGGTTGCACAAGAATGCAAAATCCTCTCTTCTTGCCCATCCTTTTCCTCTGGCAGCCTGGGATTTCCAGGTACAGGCCACTCTCTGCTCTCCTGCCTCCCCTGTGCTGCACAGGAGCAGAGCTCAGCCCTGCAGGGTGGCACAGGTGACTGAGTTCCAGCCCAAAGGCACCAAACCTGATGCAGTTATTGCAGCTGGAGCTCCTGGAGAGGCTGAGCTGCCTCTGCCACAGAGAATCTGCACTCAGGGATGAGTGGGAGGGGTGGATCACCTCGGGGCTGCCTTCCAGGGCTGCACTCAGGGAGAAATGAGATGCATGGATTATCTCAGTGCTGCATTCCAGAGCTGCATTCCAGGGCTGCATTTCAGGGCTGCATTCAGGGAGAAGTGAGATGCATGGATCACTTCAGTGCTACATTCCAGAGATGCATTCCAGGGCTGCATTTCAGGGCTGCATTCAGGGAGAAGTGAGATGCATGGATCACTTCAGTGCTACATTCCAGAGATGCATTCCAGGGCTGCATTTCAGGGCTGCATTCAGGGAGAAGTGAGATGCATGGATCACTTCAGTGCTACATTCCAGAGATGCATTCCAGGGCTGCATTTCAGGGCTGCATTCAGGGAGAAGTGAGATGCATGGATCACTTCAGTGCTACATTCCAGAGATGCATTCCAGGGCTGCATTTCAGGGCTGCATTCAGGGAGAAGTGAGATGCATGGATCACTTCAGTGCTACATTCCAGAGATGCATTCCAGGGCTGCATTTCAGGGCTGCATTCAGGGAGAAGTGAGATGCATGGATCACTTCAGTGCTACATTCCAGAGATGCATTCCAGGGCTGCATTTCAGGGCTGCATTCAGGGAGAAGTGAGATGCATGGATCACTTCAGTGCTACATTCCAGAGATGCATTCCAGGGCTGCATTTCAGGGCTGCATTCAGGGAGAAGTGAGATGCATGGATCACTTCAGTGCTACATTCCAGAGATGCATTCCAGGGCTGCATTTCAGGGCTGCATTCAGGGAGAAGTGAGATGCATGGATCACTTCAGTGCTACATTCCAGAGATGCATTCCAGGGCTGCATTTCAGGGCTGCATTCAGGGAGAAGTGAGATGCATGGATCACCTCAGTGCTGCATTTCACAGCTGCCCCTGCACCGAGGGAGCCACAAATCCCAGCTCAATAAAGGGATAAGGATTCAGTGATGAATTGCAGAGACACAATGCAAACTTTGCAGCCATCCTAAAGAGCCCAGGGCCCGTTGGGCACCCTCCTGGCAGGGCAGGCTGGCACAGGCTGTGCCCAGGGTCTGTCAGAGCTGGCAGGGGAGCACACAGGAGGAGAGGATGGCTCTCAATTGCATTCACAAAGGGCCTGATCCCAGCCCCATTACAGAATCTTTCTCTTAACTCCAGCAGCAGCTTTGGGCTGAGGCCAGGGGTGTTTGCAGTGAATCTGTGATTCCATCTGTGTGAGAAGGAGAATTCTTGCAGTGCAGAAAGTACTGAGCCATCCCCTGCTCTTGGCAAAGCCCTGTAATGGAGTTCTCCCATCATAAAAACAACAATAATTCTTCAGTCACAGCTTTGTGATTAAACAACACTGGGGTAGTGCTTTCTTTTTTTTTTCCCTCTTCTTAATTTGCATAATTCCCAGGCTGCAGTGCAGAGAAACCTTTGAGATATTAAGCAGATTATAAAAATGTCATGTCAGGTTTGAAACAGTCACTAACACAGGACTTTTAATTGTGAATAAATTAAAAAAAAAAAAAAAAGAGGCACCGCTTCTCCCGTGGCCATGAGCTTTTCTGTGAGGCACAAACACTAAAGCTTAGAAATGTTCAAAGGCTGAGAAGCAGAAGTGAGATAAGAGAATGGATTATTCTGGAAAACAGGCGAAAGTGGAACTGATAAAACATCACAATTCAAATGATATCTTTACAGGAGTCATTACAACAGAATTACTGTTGTTGGAACATGGAGAGAAGCAAGGCTCTAAAGCATCCCAGCCCCTACAGCAGAGATGGATTTCTTTTTGCCACAGTTGGGATTAAACATGTGGGATGGTGTTTCTTGTGGGGACTCAGGTGTTTATTAATTCTTATCTCTGGTACAGTCTCACAAACCCTGAGTTCTACAGCACTTCTGGCTAATAAACTAAAAATGGAGCCCTGTGTCTCTCTTTACAAGGCCTTTTAAGGATAAATTGTCCAATTAAGAAATTACACCTAGATTATTTTTACTTTTAACCCAATAACCAATCACCCATGGCCCACAGTGCAGACTTTTCTACCCAATTACAAAATCCCACCCAGACCATGGAGAAGAAGGTGAAAAAGGACTCAGCCTCTGCCCTAACCCCCCACCTTGCTTTATATCTATATTTCTGTATTCTAAACCCTGAAACTCTGAGTTTTGCCCCCTGTGCTATCCCACACTTCTATCCAAAGCACACCCCCACAATCCCAGGGCTGTCACTCAATTTTGGGAGCTTCTCCACAGCCTCAGCTCAGTGCAGGGTTTGCTGGGGGTCAGTGCCTGTGGGGGCACAGAAATCCTGGAATTCTCAGTGCCCA
The DNA here is from genome assembly GCA_013389925.1 of Aegithalos caudatus. Taxonomy (NCBI): domain Eukaryota; kingdom Metazoa; phylum Chordata; class Aves; order Passeriformes; family Aegithalidae; genus Aegithalos; species Aegithalos caudatus. The sequence continues at coordinate 154,295 of WEIU01013424.1, forward strand.
GGGCTCCCTCCAGCCCCTGGGTGCTCCTGGCTCCGTGTTTGGCTCCTCCAGCATCCACCCCTGGCTCCCCCAAACCTTTCTGTGAGTGGGACAGGAGCTGCCTCACTTCTGCATCTAAATCAGATCAAATCTGTATCCTGGGAAGGTTTGCATTTGTTTGGGTAGCCTAAGGGTGATTAATTTAAAACCCCCAAATAAATAAAATCATTTGTGCCACCTTTTCTCCTGACCAAGATTTTTCACCATGAGGGAGGAAGCATTAGCAGCCCCACGTTTAGGTGGGAGCTGGAGGATCTGCTGAAGTGGTATTTCATGTTTAAACAGACTTAAATTTACCAGATCTAATGGCTAACAATATTTCAAAAAGAGACTTAATCTATTTCATTGCATTTTATATTACTTTGTTTAATAAATCATCTTCCACCAGCAGCCCGGTCTAAGATGAATTTAACAGACCTTATAAGTGATGGGTCAATATCAGCTTTGTCATAAATTCATTTTTACTTTGGATACAGGCCTGGTGGGTACTTTTGTATTGCTTTATTTCAAATGATCCATAATTCATAGTTAATTTTGACTTTAAAATGTGACAACGTATTTTCTTCTTTCAGGAACGGGATTTTTTTCCCTTTAATTTTTCACTGAAGAAAAATTAATGCCACTTTAATTAGAGGTTTAGATAATGCTAATTTCAATTTACTTTTCTTTGTGGCACAGGATGGTTTGAAATCCATCCAGCAGCAGGAAGGACAAGATTAATAATGAGCACTGGTAAAAAACAATGCACGAAGGAACAAGGGTAATGATTGTCAATGGTTCAGGCAGCTGCAGGGGGAATTCAAGTTCCTTAATGCAGACAAAAATATTTGTTTCAGTGCTCTTATGACCCAGATCTTGGCTTTTGCAGGTATTTACAGCAAAATTCACCTGTTAGCAAGGTGCAGGCAGAAGGGTTGTGCTGCTGAGGGAATTGACTGGGAAAATTCCATCTCTGCAGGGCACTGGAGTGCACGGGTGGTGCTGCAGCCTGGAGGGAAAGCCACCTGCACAGCTGGAATATTGTCTGCAAGCACGTGTTGTCCAGGAGGGAGGGATGGGAACAGAAATAAATGCACAAAATCATACAGGGAGAGAGCTGTGAGAGGAAATTGTCACAGGAAAAAGTCACAAAAGTCGACTGAAAGCTGAATTTCCTTTCAGGCTGGCCACAAAACTTGAGCAAAAGCTGAGTTCTGTGCCTAGCAGGGATGTCCAGGTTTAATTAATTTAATCCAGAGAGGATTAATTAGCACATCTGAGAGCAGGATGTGCTGCAGGCAGAGAGGCAAGGTCCCCACCAGTGGAAGGAGGTGATGGAGCTGTTGCTCCCTGGCAGAGCCCACAGCTGGTGTTGGTGCCAGGTTCCAAACTGAGATGGAAACAAAGCAAAGCAATCCAAGGGAAGCAGGAGCACAGAGGTGCAGAGAGGCAAAGCTGGGAGCTGCAGCCACCCTGCTGCACTTTGCTGCCTTGTTCTGTTCACAGCCACTTTCTCATCTGGCAGCTGGGGAATGAAAAACCCCAGAGAGATCTTGCTCACACTCAGAGGGAGGGCTCTTGCAGGGAAATATCACATTTGGGTTCACATCAGCTGTGCTGCAGGTTCCTGGTGGCTCAGGGAGCACCATCCCTGCTCCTCACTGTCCTGCTCTCCACCCCACACCCCCAGGACAGCTCTGAACCACCCCTGGGGCTCCATCACGCTGTCACAAACACAAAAAGCCTTTGTTTTGGGGGTCTCAGGAGCTCTTTGATCCCTTTGTGAGGTGGCAGCCAGCAGCACCTACCAGCACTGAGATGAGAGACTCCAAATCACAGCCTCTCACTCTTTTTCTGCTCTCTTTTCCAAAGCATAAATCTCCATTTTCTGCTCTGCCCTGAAATGAGAGCATTTTGAGGTTCCCTTGCCTTGTTATCCTGTTTGGCTTCTCTGATGAGATCACAGCCTGGGCAGGAGCCTCTGAGGAGATCCTTGGGATGAGGGATGGATCACAGAGAGAGGAGATCCTTGGGATGGATTGCAGAATGAGGAGATCCTTTGGAGGTGCTGGATGGATTGCAGAGAGGAGCCAAACATCATGAAAGAAGTGTAGCCTTTATAATCTAATTAATATTATTATAAATATTATTTATATTATGCTATCCATGGTATGTTGTGTATGCATTATAAAGAATATTTATATAAATACAGAAACTGATAGTTCAGAATTCCTCAGGGATTTTCAGGGAATGTGCAAAGACCTCTGAACAGAGCATCCAACCTGAATCACCAATCCCTTTTTGAATTCCAGAAAAAGGAATTTTGGTTCAGATCCCTGGACAGACAGGTGTGCTGTTTTGTTTACCTGTCCCATTTCAGGCTGGCTCTGAGTGTCCCATGGCAGTAGGATTCCCTGTGGATTTGGGCTGGCTGCCATTCTCCAGGCAGAATTCCCAGGGATGTGAGGGGGAGGCCCAGCAGAAAACCACCAGGCAGAGGCTCTGTAGCTTCATTAAGTGACAGAAAACTTTTAATTTTTTTCACTCTTTGGAAAAATCAGACAACATCATACAGCTAGAAAGTGAAAATGTTCTCCCTGATAACACAAACAATTGGTTTTTCTAATTTTCCAGCTGCTGGAATGGGGAGAAACATTTTACCAGCAAGGGCCAGGAGCTGCTGTGGGGAACTTTGCCATTGAATAAATAACTCCAAAGTCAGGACAGGTGAGGGAAGTGCTGACCCCAGTGCAGCAAAGCTTCACAGCTTTTCTCTTTTATTAATATAAATCCAAAGCTACTCAATGAATCCATCTGGGTTTGATTATCCCTTGGCTGAGTGAGCAGAGAACAAGTGATTTAATTCACTGCTGATTTTTAGGTAGACAGCTTTCCTTGTGCCTTGTCCTTCACTAACCAAACTTATTTACCTCGTGGTGCTGGGCAAATCAAAAATAAATGAAAACCAAAGAACTGAAAAAATGCTATCAGTGCCTGGCAAGGTGCTGCATGGAGCTGTGAGCAATTGCTCACTTGGGGTTTTATTGGGATTTTCTGTTGTTTTCACAATTCCAAGCTCGCTCCTGCCCTCCCTGGATTCAAATCTTTACTGGAAGCAAAACTGAGCCTTGTGATATTTGTAGCACAAGAAATATCTCAGATGTCTTGAGAGAACAATCCTGGCAGGGAGAAGGTGGTTTGTTTTTAAATGGATATGGAATATTTCACACAGGGTGCTACCTTCAGCTGCCATAGGCAAAATTGGGGTAATAATAACAACAACAACTGTTATTATTATTATTAATTGGGGTAATAATAATAACAACAACTATTATTATTATATTATTATTATATTATTATTATTCCTTTTCTCCTGTGCCTGGGTGTTCAGGTAGAAAATTCAGGGGAATAAAAATGTCTGTGGTTTTCTTGTGGACTCTGGGATTTTGATCCTGGTGAGGTCTCAGCAGGCTGTGACATCAAAAAAATACACAAGAAAATGAAGAAAATTCAGTGGGTGCTGCCAACCCCTGCTGGGTGGGAAGGGAAGGGAAGGGAAGGGAAGGGAAGGGAAGGATCCCTGTGGATCCCTGGGCTGGGCTCTGCTGGAGATGAGGGGCACCCATCAGGTTTGAGTGGCACCTGCAGGGCTGGGCTGCTCTGCTCTCTTTGGGCTGCTCTTCATTTGCTGCTGTGTGCAATTTTTCACCTTCAGCTTTTGTGACATCCTGCCGTGTCAGCAGAGCCAGGATTGATCCAGGAAAAGGAGATTTCAGTTATTTTCCCTCTGACTGTACAGCTCAGGGATCTGGCATTTCTGACACGAGTGAAAGATTTAAAAAAATGAGGGAGCTTACACTTCTGCTCACAATGTGCTGCAAACAGCAAAGCAGCAGATAAATTGACATGTATTAAATTTCACAGTTAATCACATTCCTGGCTCTGTGCTCAGCCATGAAGGAACAGCTCAGGATGGGGGTGACAAAAATCAAATTTTGGCCACCCTGCACCTGTGGGACACAGGGTAGGGAAGGGACATTTCCAGTGGGCAGGCTGGATTCTTCCCCCTGTAGCTTTTCCTTGCTGGATTTGCAGGAGTGAGATGTTTGCTCAGGCTGAACTTTACACTGTGTGACAGAAAGTGAGGCTCAGTTACTGGGAGAGAGGAACAAATCACATTTCCCTTGTCCTGCTGTTGACCTTGTGAGCATCCCAAGGTATTTACAAGGCAATTTGGCCTCCCTCATTCATTGTTTATCACCTCCTTTCCCTTTGCCACACAAATAATTGATAACTGCACTCTGCCTCCACTGAGAGGTTTGGGATATTGCAGGACTAAATCTGTGCTCAGGGATGTTCATGCTGAGGTGCTGAGGGTTGGGAGAGGAATGGTTTCCTCCCAGAGTCGTGGTACCTGTGCTTCAACCCCAGCATCCTCACAATTATTTGGGCATCCAGGCATTAAATTCATTAGAATTCAGGTTTTTTCCCCCTCTGGTGTGGGGAATGGAAAGTTTTTTGACCAACAGCTGCCAGCTGGAAGCCCTGGTACCAAAGTGGGCACCAGTGCAAGCTCCAGCTCTGATAAATGAACATTCTCCCCAATTTTCTGCCTTCAGTGAGAGCTTTACTCATCAGGGGCTGTTTGTGGGTTTCTTATCTTGTTTTCTTCATGTTACAGCTGGCAATAACACACAGGAGTCACAGTTTTGTCTTCGGGCTCAGTGTTTATCAATTCTTATCTATTTACAGCCTCATGAGCCTTGAGCTCTAACTAGCAAGGTAGAAATGGATGCCTCTAACTCTTTCCAAGGTTATTTAAACATTAATCACCCAATAACGAGGTAACACCTATATTATTTATATTTTTGACCCAATAATCACCACCCAAAGCCAGAAATGCCTTTTTCATCCAATTAGAAAATAACACCCAAAACCAAGAAGAAGAAGGACTTGGACAATGCCCAAAATCCTCCATCTCACCCCACATGTACTAAAATCTCAGATCTAAGAGTTTCACCCTGTGAGATCACACATTTCTATTCAGGTTCCAGGCACTGCACTTTGTGTTTTTGGGGTCCCAGGCACTGCAGTTTGTGTTTTTGGGGGTCACAGACACTGCAGTTTGTGTTTGTGAGGTCCCAGGCACTGCAGTTTGTGGTTTTGGGGTCCCAGACACTGCAGTTTGTTTTTGTGGGGTCACAGGGGTTCCAGAAACTTCAGTTTGTGTTTTTGGGGTCCCAGGCACTGCAGTTTGTGGTTTTGGGGTCCCAGGGGTCTCAGGCACTGCAGTTTGTGTTTTTGGGGTCCCAGGCACTGCAGTTTGTGTTTTTGGGGTCCCAGGGGTCCCAGGCACTGCAGTTTGTGTTTTTGGGGTCCCAGACACTGCAGTTTGTTTTTGTGGGGTCACAGGGGTTCCAGAAACTTCAGTTTGTGTTTGTGGGGTCCCAGGCACTGCAGTTTGTGGTTTTGGGGTCCCAGGCACTGCAGTTTGTGGTTTTGGGGTCCCAGGGGTCCCAGGCACTGCAGTTTGTGATTTTGGGGTCCCAGGCACTGCAGTTTGTGTTTTTGGGGTTCCAGGAGTCCCAGGCACTGCAGTTTGTGTTTTTGGGGTCCCAGGCACTGCAGTTTGTGATTTTGGGGTCCCAGGGGACACGAGGGACACTCCTGAGGGAGGATTCCTCATCCCTGTGCTCATCCCTGGCACCCCAGGCTGCAGGGTCTGGGCTGAGCAGGTCGTGGGTTTATTTTAGGGGTGGTTTCCTCTGCATCTTCAGAACATCTGGCTGAGCACATCTGTCCCTTAGCCAGAGGCAGTTCCAGTTGTGAGCATAAATATAGCTCCAAATGGCATCTGGACCAGGAAACCAACTCTAAAACACTGAATTGCAGGCAGTCAGGGGGAAGGCAGCTTGAGTGAGCTCAATATTCACCAACTCCAAATGGAAGGTGAAAAAAAACCACAGCAGAGATTATGGAGTGATTCTGGATTTCAAAGTAATTGTCATGAGCACAAACACCAGCAAGAAAATTCTGTTTGTGGCTGAAATTGAAGCAAAATTAAAATTTGTTTCTAAGCTGTGGATTCCCAGAGCTTGCTCCCTCCTCTTCCCACATCAATGTAACTTTCTGTCCTCAAGCTACAATCTTCCAAGCAAAGCACACAGCAGTGAAATAAAAACTTGAGAGGAAAAGCTTATTTCTTTTTTTTTTTTTTTTTTCCCCCAAATCACAAACCTTGGTTTTCACAGAAAGAAGAACAAAAGCAATAGCTGTAGGACAAAGGTAGCTGAGATCAAATGAAGCCAATTAAATGTGATTAAAAAAAAAAAATAGAAGTCATAATGAGAATATTCAAGTTCTTTCCCAGACGAAGGGTCAGGGGATTTAATGGGAAATATTTTGCTTTTAGATCTTTGGTATCAGTAATCCAGCCAAGCAGCAGCACCCATACATCACAGTGATGGCAGCAGCTGGGTACAGAAATGTAAGAAAATTCTCTGTATGTGAAAGTAATGTCAGAAAAAAACAAACCTCCCATCAACTGCAAGGGGAGGGAGGAAAAAGATTTCACCTGAAATAATTTTTTAAGGACAAAACTATGAATAGTGCAATTAAAATAAAGCTTTCCTGCTGCTTATGCACAGTTTATGAAGATGGGTCATGAAAAAAACCCCTAACTAGAAATATCAGATATCCTTAAGGAATTTAGTGATGCTGAGATGCTCTTGTTTAAGCTTTAGTAATTCCACTGAAATTGTGGGTACTGATCACCTGCTTTAGCTTTAACCTGGAATGTAAGGAAATTTAGGAACCTCCTGACATTTAAGGAAAACCAACCCCATTCTCCTGCACTGCTGAGGAATGGAAAGTTCAATTAAAAAATGGGAAGTTCAATAAAAAAATGGGAAGTTCAATTAAAAAATCCGTCCCAGGACATAACCAAACAGATAAACAAACCTCTGGCACCTTTCACTGGAGAATTTACACAGCCTTAAAGTATTCTGTTAAAAAAAAAAAAAAAAGCTTAATTTAAATTGATGAGAAGCAGTAAAATATCAGAGATTTCTCCATGAGGTTAAGCAGCTCAGAAGCCGTTGCTCTTTGAGCAGCTCTCCCTAAATCCTGCCTTATTTCCTTTTCCAGGTGCTTGTGCTGAAGGTGAGGTGAATGAAATGTTCATTATTGACATCCCAACAATGGAGCTCTGGGATTTTCTCTGAGCGTTTGGGGAACACGCCCAGGACTCTCTAAGTTCTCATTATATTAAAGAAAAAACGATTTTAGTTGCAAGGTGTGAGTTCTATGGATGAGTGAGCATCAGTAAACAAGCTTAGTCTGAACTGGGACCTTGGAAAATC
>WEIU01013424.1:161739-189141 GCA_013389925.1 Aegithalos caudatus
GGGTTTTTTTTTTCCAGGAAATTGTCAGGAAACAGAAAACATTCCTGAGTTTGGTGTGAGATCTCTGCAGCTCAGAGGGGCCAAAAGGTAAAGCAGCAAAGCTTTTCAAACCCTCCCTCAGCTCTCCAGCATCACATTCATCTGAAAAATGTTCCAGGATTCCAAGCAGGGATGAAAATTGAGGTAGGGTTTGTTTTTGGTTGTTTTTTTTTTTTTTGTGGGTTTTTTTTTGTTTGTTTATTTGGTTTTTATTGCAGCCACCTCCCCAAAGCTGTGTTACCTTCCAGTCAAACATTGCAATGTCTAAGGATGTTCTCATCTGACCACGCATCACTCACAAAAAACTCCTCATTCCTTTAAAAGTTGGATTGAAATTGGCAAAAAGAGAGAAGTGAGGTTTTCTTTTCCCCACAGCCCCTGAGTGTGTGTAAACAACTCGGTGTCTAATTCCATTTGCACCTCTGACACTTGCTCTTAAACGAGGCAAATTGGGCACTTTTTCCTTAGGTAAAACACCCAAATAAATCAGGGACAGGGGAAGGAATGAAACCCAGCTCCTTTGGGCTGTGGAATATATGAATTCCTTTTAATGAGATTTTGATTAGCAGCAGTTTTTGCCTCGGAGCAAAAACTGCAGCGATGATCTCTAATGTATTATTTTGCAGGAGGAATTTAAACATGATAATGTTAATCCAATGATTGTCCATTTAGGCTGGCTAATGATGAAACACTGGATATTACACAGTGCTCACCACGGATATGAGGAGAGATGTCCTTTATGGGATGATATAAAAAGAAATCAGCTCCATCAAGAATGCAGTTACTCACTTGGAAACCTTCTCATTTGCTGGGAATCATGGGGGATCAAAAACTGATATAATGAGATCATTTCCCCCAAGTCAAAATGCAATATGTGATTAGCCATTATTGACTATTACACCAAATGAAAAGGAGTTCAATCCCACATCCATAGCCTCTCTCATGCTGAAGTTGGATTATAGAAAGAGGCTTATAAACATAATTTTCTTGACTGGAGGATCCAATGTCTTTCATTACAGGGACTTATTTTCAAGGGAAAGTGGTGCCATTATCGAGTACTGATGGGGTTTTTTTCTGAGAGGAATGCAAAACTTTCAAAACAAACCCCAGAAATGTGGGAATTCTCCAGGAGTTTATCTCACCATTTGCATAAATTGGAGTACAAAAAAGCCCGAGCTGCCTTTTATTGCTTACATTGCATTTTCCATTTGGCTCCTGGTGATTTGGGGGTGTTTGGGGTTTGGGGGTGGGTGGGAACTGAAGCAAACCCCACCCCAGAGCCTGTGAGATGTGAAAGGTGCAGGGACACAGGGAAGGCTCACCTGCATCCTCTGCTCCCTGACCCCAAGCTCCAGACCCAAATCCTCTTCCAAAAGATCCCAATACAAATCTCAAAGCTGCTATCAAACCACACATTTTAATCATATTATTTAATAATGTTATTTTAATAAGATTTTAATAAAGTTAGCAGCATCCTCAGGCATGAGCTCCCAGCCTTTCTGCTGAAGGTTTAACACGTGCACTTGGTTTTGGCTGGAGAATCCTTGAGTGGGATCCAACCTGCCAGAAGCAAGGCAGAGGCAATAAACAGGGAGGAATTTGGGATGGAACTGGAGTCAGGCACTCCCTGGCAGGTGATTTCCTGCTGATGCTCAAGGCTGGGACTGGAAATGTCTGGATGTGATAAATGAGGCTGGTTTGGGAGCTCCAACCTAACCTGGGCTTTGTTTTTGTTTATTTTTTTTGTCTTTTCCTGCCTTCCTGGTCTGGGCTTCCACGAGCTCCAAAGTCTGGAAGTTGTGCCTGGGCTGGCATTTACAGGCAACATCAGCTGATGTTTTTATGATATAATTAAATAGCAATTACTTCTCTTCCTTCCTTCCTTCCTTCCTCTTCTGTCTTCCTCCAGCGAGCTGTGAATAGAGCATGGTGAGATCTATTCTTGGTAAAACTCTACAGTTGTGCTTCTTTTTAAAATTATTATTTTAGCAGGCACTTTTCTCTGCATCATTCCAAAATAAGAAACCCCACAGCACGTATTTGAGGCTTCCAAAATCTGATGTTGGTTTTCCTGGGTCAGAGGCAGTGCATTAGTAATGACTGAAATAGATATTTGTTGGATTTCTTTTTTTAATGTTCTGTATTCTTTTACAAAAATAACAGCTAATTCATTGGATATTAATAGGCTACTGCTTTTGGAATTTTGTTCTTGCTCTAAAATTAGTTTATTTGGGTTAACTTCCCACCCAGTGGTGCTTGCCTTCGAAGTCCATGGAAATTTTGTGTTGTCAGATGACAAATGTAAGGAAATTTGTGATGGTCAGACTGATTTGCTCACCTCCCACAAATGTCTCCACAGATGCATTTGTGTGTGTCTGACCTGGGATGCAGAACTCCACTCTTACTGGAGTTTATTCCTGGAAATTTCTTATCTCACAATTAGAACCAAGGAAATTTGAGATTATTTGTCAGGTACCAAGGCTTCTATCCTTGTACACTGAAAAAAAACATATATATGAAGCCAGATTGTGAAGTGTATGAAGAGAAATGAAGCTCACTCACTATCAGTCATTGAGAACAATCCCAATTATTTTCTTTTCCCAAGAGTTCAATCCAGGCTGTTATTCCCAGTCTCCCCTGGAGAGTCCCTGCCAGCTGTTGGTGTTTGGTGCCAAGGTTCCCCTTTCCATGCAGAATTCCCTCACCTCTCATTTACATCCTGCAGTTCTCTGACTGAATAACCCCTGTCTGCAAGGAAAAAAGTGAAAATAAAAGGTGCTTGCATACTCACCCTGGAGGGAAGAGCTGTCTGCAGAGGTAAAGCTGGGGCTCTGTGGTTTTGTTTCTCCTCTGCTGCAAAGTCACATCAGCTTAAAGTTCAAGGCATCAGTCCTGAAAAATTCAGCCAAAATAGGCTCCAAATCAAGTGTTTCCAACTAATTCACCTTTAGTAATTTATTAATTATAGCAGGGTTTTTCTGCATCCTGCCTGAAGGCTGTGGCACTGCCTGTGCTTGGTGTCTCCTCTGTGCTTGGAATGAGGTGTAAAACAAAAGAAAAAGGCAAAATATCCTGGGAGTGCCTGAAGACTGAGCAGAGGAAGCTTTTTGGAAGGGTCTGTCCCACGCTGATGCCTCCAATAAAACCACCCCTGGTTTGTGGCTGGGAGAGCAAAGGGAGGAAGCTGAGCCCTTGGAAATCTGCTGGTGGTGTTATTCATCCCTGGGATTAAAAATCCCCCATGGCACCTCCAGAGGAAAAAAGGGGTTTTGGTTTTTCTCTCAGCTCAACCCTGAGTGCTAAATGAACTTTTCTTTTTTCTGAAAAGATCTCACTGGAATGTGGGGAGGAAGGAAGAAATTCATTTCAGGTTCAGTCTCTGAAGGAAAAATATCTGTGCCATGGCTCAGAACATATCCTAGACAGGTTTAGTGGGCACAAGCAGGAATTTTTCTTTTTGGTCGTTTACATTCTTGTTTTATGTCTGAAATGTGGTTTTTGTAGCATTTGTCTTTCCCTGTACCCTGTGGTTTTTGAGCTGAACATTATCTCAGGGAAGCCTTGGCTGTGGTTGTGTCTGTCACTGAATATTTGGGATTTCTCTGCCCCACTGAAATTCCTGCCATTGTGCATCAGCAGAGTCGAAGGGCTTGGGTACATCCACGAATTGATTTTATTTCCTGCACAGGTTAGTGGCAGTGCCAGTGAGACAACAGCAGGAAAATTCTCCCAGCTCTCCTCACACCTCCAATCACAGTGAGCAGAAATAAATATAATGCAGATTGTTCAATCAGACAAGAGCAGGGCTAATCCAGCATTAAGATTCCTCATCCTTTAATGACAATCACACACTGCAGGTACCATGGATACATCTCATTACAGCTGTGACAAATACATTTGTTTGCTCTGCTATAATTTCCCAAATTGGCAGATTCTAGTGGAGGACAGAAATTACAGGTTAGGCAGACGTGCTGTTTATGGCTTTGTCCGTAGAAATGTAAAGTGGAACAGAATAAAAATGGGAATTTTTTTTTAAGCTTTGTGGAAACTCTGAAATTCAGGGTGAAAATGACTTGATTTAAACTTTACTTTAAAGCTGCATTCAGGAAATTGAAACTTTTTTCCTCATCGAGGTTTTGTCTTGAGAAGCTTTCCTGCTCTGATGTTTTCTTGCCTTTTTTTTATTTTTTTCCCCAATAAAAAAGGAGTAAATGAAAGCTAGAGCCAAAATAATTTCAGAGCAAAATGTTAAAATTTCACTAGAATACTTTTGGAAGAAGCATTTTGGCATTTTCAAAAATAACTTAAATGTGAAATTTGGCAGAACACTTGAAATTTCCCATTGCTGTTCTGGTGTGGAATCGGCGTGTTAATTCTCTGAACAGATCTTACTACAAATTTTGATTCGATTTTGTCAAAATACAAAGAGAGAGAGAGATCCTTGACAAAATTATTCCATCCCAACCCCATTCCTTGCTTTTCTAACCCTTCCAGACTTGATATTTAACTTCCATTTCCCTGCTTCCCCCTCACCCACAGCTGCAGTTTGGCACCAAGGAGGAAAAAAAAAAAAGCACAGGAGATAAAACTTTTGAAATCTGTTCATAGAAATAGTTGAAATCACAAGAAGAACTCGGCACAGAATGTTCCTGGCTGCAGGAAGCAGAATCCAAGTGGAAGCCTGGGATCAGAGGGAGGGATGGATGCTGGGGGGACTTCAGAGGGAGCTGATAAAGGGGACATGGACAGAGGGGAAGGGGCACAGTTTGGCTGGGCAGTGCCCACAGAGAGGCAGAGCAGCACACAAAGGTCTGAAGGCTCCCAGCACCAGGGAGGTGAGGGAATTCTAAAAACTAAAAAAAGGGATTTTTTTTTTTTTTTTCCCCATGAGGTAATGGCTGTGGCTTCATGCAGCACTTGTGGAATATCTGAGAGTGCTCAGCTCTGGAATGCTGGGAATGAGCACACCTATAGAGCTCTGAAGCACCACAGGAGGAACTTGTTTTAATTTTCTTTTTTTTTTTTTAATAGCTTGAATGGTCTGGATGTCATTTGTTGCTCAGGTTTTTGGGGAAAAAAATGGGGCTGCCAACTGAATCAGGTTTTAAAACTTATATTTATATTAAATTTATTTACTTCTAAACTGGGGACTCTGCCCCTCCATTAATTCCAAAGAAAGCCATTTTAGTGGGGAAGAACCAAAACCAGACCACCCTGATCCCATCCCAGTGCAGGGCATCCCTGAACCCCATCCCAAGGAGCTGCACTGGAGATGCAGGAGAGCACCTGGATTACAGCATTTCCCTTCAGGGTGGGGATGGAAGCAGCCACCTGCAGCCCCTTTTTTAGGAAGGAGAACACACCAGCACCTTCCGAGCTGCAGGGATCCTCCCAAGCCCCCAGGATTTAACCTTCAGCTGAGAGCAGCATCATTCACACTCTGTGGAGTTTTTAGGGAAGGGTTAATCCCCCTGACACGGTAATTCTATTTATTGAGCCATCCATAAAAGCACAGAAAACCCTCAATGTCCTGCTGGAGTTGTTTTTGTTGTCAGAACTGCTCCATCTGATTTTTGTGGGTATGATGGACGTGCATCTCTTCCAGGAGCTGCTCCTTTCAGCAGGACGTGTCCACGGGCTGGATAAGATAAAAAACTTGCATTACCTCAATGGTTGAATTAGTAACAATTTGGCAACTGAAGGAGAACAGCACTTCATTGTGAAAATGCTGCTGTAACCATTAGCAACTCTGATTCGGTGTCAGGCTTAACTGTTCCTTAAAATTGAAATGACTTGTCCTTGGAGATGCTGAATAATAGCAGGTGTCTCTGGGAGTGAACCCTGCCTGTCTGTCTCGGTATTGTGCCTCCTTTAAAGGTGGAGGCATCCTTTGACGTGGTAAATATTGCACACATTTCAAAATAAAAACCCAAAAAACAAACCCGTGCAGCAGGAGAGACAACCTGGGATAAAAATATAAACACTTTTTCCTTTAATCTTTCACTCACTCTCCCGAGGTATTGGCAGAACAATGGGTTCATTAGCGAGGATGGTTTTATAAAATAGATGCAAACTGCCTGAAGGCTCCCGGGGAGCCTCGTGAGAGGGAGATCAGTGCAAAGAGGAGGGATGGGGATGGAAGGGAGAAGGCAAACATCCAAAGGCACACGGGAGAAACGAGGCTCTGTCCTCAGGAGAATTGTGCAGAATTCCATGGAGGAGGATTCCTGATTCCTTCCAAAGGAAGCCAGGAAAATTCTGCCAGTAAATTCACTGGGAGAACCAGCAAATTCACTGGGAGAACCAGTAAATTCACTGGGAGAACCAGCAAATTCTCTGGGAGAAGAACCAGTAAATTCACTGGGAGAAGAACCAGCAAATTCACTGGGAGAAGAACCAGTAAACTCACTGGGAGAAGAACCAGTAAATTCACTGGGAGAAGAACCAGTAAATTCACTGGGAGAAGAACCAGTAAACTCACTGGGAGAAGAACCAGTAAATTCACTGGGAGAAGAACCAGTAAATTCACTGGGAGAACCAGCAAATTCACTGGGAGAACCAGTAAATTCACTGGGAGAACCAGTAAATTCACTGGGAGAAGAACCAGTAAATTCACTGGGAGAAGAACCAGTAAATTCACTGGGAGAAGAACCAGTAAATTCACTGGGAGAAGAATTTGTTGTCTTTACAATACAGGGCAATGCTCCTACCCAAAATATAAAGCACCAGATATAACAACTGCTGGGAGCAGGAAAAATGGGAGTTCCACCTGTGTGGAGTGGAAAATGCCTGGAACAAACCAGGGTCAAGGAGCTTTGGAATTGCAGCTCCTGAGCTTCCTCTTTTTCTTTCACTTAGCACAGAAAATCTGGAAGCAGTTAGGCAAGGAGATCAACTTAATGAAAAATTATTTGCCACTAATAAGGCTTCAAGTCCCTTTTATTAGTGTGTCTGTAGCTATCCTGTCTCTTCTTTCCTAATAGAGGTCTCTCACCTCTCAACTTTTTACTGGGAAATAATTTTTTGGAGGAGAGTCAGCTTTTCAAATTAAAACTTAAAGTAAAGATTTTATTTTTTAATGTCCCCAACTCCCCCACTGAAAAGTTGAGAACGTAATTTGTTAGCTAAAAGCTATATTTTCTTCATTGAAAATTGAGTATTTTGGCATCATTTTGGCTTGTGTTTTCATCCACAAATGGAAAGACTTGCACTGGAAGCTTTAGGGACAAAACCAGAAGTTTTTAGAAGTTTTCTTGGAAAATGGTATGTGGTGCTTGGCCAGAAGTCTTATAATGCAATTAAGACAACTTGTTCAGGCAGAGAATTATAAGTGCTGATCTCTTCATGGCTTTGTTGAATAGCTATAATGGTGCCCTGAGGTTAGTGGTTAACTTTCAGCTAAATGTTTACCCTTTCCTTTTTTTTTTTTTTTTTTTTTAAAGAATTAAACTTCCCAGAGATAGGGAGAGATGTCTAAAAGACGTTATCTCTAAAACTCTATTTATAACACACACACAAGTGTATTTATAGCCTCATAAACGCATCTGGAAATAAATATTGTCCTGAAAACAGCCCGATTTTGATTTATTCAGGGTGCCTAATAACGAGGCAGATGCATCCACACCCTGTTGGGAAAGCACCAGGAATTTTTCAGCTGCCCTTGCAGAGCAGAGACAAGGGCGAGTGGTGCTGTAATAAAAATAAATGTGGCCCTTGAACTGCCTGCCCTTAGCTCTGCAGGGCAGGAAAAAAAAACAGGGGAGAAGGAAGCACCTTCCTGGCAGGTTTGGAGTTTGTGCATCAAACATTGCCCTCTGATCAATAATTGTGGCCATGGAAGCAGAACCAGCAGTGGGGAAAGCCCAGGAGCAGCGTGGGGAGATGGGAAGGGCACACAGGGGGAAAACAGAGCAGAATTCCTGCAAAATTTATCCAAATTGTCATTAAAGGAATCTCATTTCATGCAGCAGTGCACCCAGAGTTCGTGCACAAAGTGATCTGAGTGTGGCATGGTGGGGGAAAGGGGAGGAAAGGGAAAGGGAAGGGGAAAGGGGAAAGGGGAAAGGGAAGGGGAAAAGGGAAAATGGAAAAGGAAAAAGGAAAAAGGAAAAAGGAAAAAAGAAAAAAGAAAAAAGAAAAGGGATAAAGGAAAAGGGAAAAGGAAAACGGAAAAAGGAACCAGGAAAAAGGAAGATGCTCATGGTGATGTTCTGGAAACTTGTCTGGCAGGCGTTCCCTTGAGGAAGGCCATGGCTGAGGGCTTGGATCAGTGGCTGAACAAAGCCTTGGTTCCTCTTCTCAGCTCTCTGCCAGGCAGCTGAGCATTTTTCCCCCAATATTTGGTGTTCTGTCACTTTTTACTTTCCCCTGCCTTGTGTGGCTCTCTCGGGGAGGGCTTGATTCAGGTGGCTTCAGCCCTGGCTGGGCCTGGAAAGCATTATTGTAACAAAAACAATAGCTTATAATTAAGAAATCCAAGCTGTAGTAAAAATTACTTACAATGAAAAATCCGTCAAAATATCCAAATAATATGGACAAGTGAGAGAAAACATTTTCAAAGCATTTGATAGATTTTTGAGAAGGAAAGGAAGGGGTCTTGCTAAAGTCCTGTTTGCCATTGTTTAACTTCACAACTGGCAGAAGTTTGGGCTTTTCTCTCAGGAGATGACATAAAAATGTCACAGATACGGCAAACTGCAACCTGTGAAGTGAAATCCAAAAAGAAACCTTAGATTGTGAAATTTACCACACAGACTCTTTTCTTGTCCTTTTCTTTAGATGTCTCTCATCTGGAAATCTTAAAGGAGAAAAGGATTTCTGGTGCTGGTGAGATGCAAGCCTTGGAATTCCAATGTTTCCTGCAAGGTGGAGATCCTGGAGTGTGACTCAAGTCCATGGGGATCCAACCCAGCACGGGGTGAGTCCTGCAAGTTCCCAGGCCAGCATGTGATGCATCCTTAACCACCCAAGCTATTAGCAAAATATGAAGAAAAGTTCAAGTTATGAAAGAAAATGGGCTTTGGATTCCTATTAATGATAAAATTAATTTTATACCCAAGCCATTGGACAATGGCCCCCTGGAGAACAATGAAGAGAGTGAAAATCCCTCAGACAATGAATGTTGAAAGCTGCATAATAGTCTTATCATTTCTGTACAGCCTTGCTTGAGACAGCTGTAATTAATTATAAGAAAATGACAAATGGTCAAGGCTGTGCTGAAGGCACTGGCCCTGGTACTTGACATTGTAATGCAACTGGGGAAAAGCTTGTCAAATCAAGGTTGTGTTAATTTATTAGGCAGCCATTTGTGTCAAGTTGAATAAAAGGGAGAAAAAAATAAGAGGTGAAAAGCTACTGCAAATATGAAGTATTTGGGTGGATTTTCATACACTGGATTTTAGGGATGCAGTGATTTCACCCAGCTGATTTCTGCTCCAGGTCCTTGTTCCCTGTCCCTCACCCCTCAGGCACTGCTGGAAATCCAGCCAGCACTTCTGGTTTGTACTACCCTACAGAGCCAAATCCTAGTTTGGGGTTCCACTTCAATAAGCTACAAGTCTTTCCCACTCTGCCTAGTTTATCTCTTGTCAAAAGATGTTTCAAAATTCTCCTTTCATCTCCTGGGATCCCTCAAACCCAGCAGCAGAGTCCTGTGGTCAAACTGTTGGGTCAGCACCCAGGGAAGGGAGGTTTCAGCCTTGGCTGAGTTCCTGACTCCTTGTGTGCCCTTTGGCTTTCTTCTGTCTTCTTTGTTCCAGCCATAATTCCTAAAAACAACTTTCTTTTAGCCCCTCAGCTCCCAACAAGGCTTTCAGTAGGATTAAACTGAAGCAAAAGATTAATATTTGTGAGTAAACTGAAATTTGGTGTTTGCTGTTTGCTTTCAGCACAGCCTAGCAGCCTCATAGGAGGGATTTGGGGTTTTTTTGTAGTCTCTAACAAACATGGTAAAAGTCACAGACTGCAGCCAAGTGAAAAACATGTGACAGGAAACATCCAGGAATCCTGGATCCCTGACTCCTTCCAGCATCAAAATGCAGGCCTTGGAAAAGGTCCTTGTGCTGTCAGCCCCTAGAGAGCATCCTGCCACTGCCCAAATGGGTTTGTGTAGGAAATGGGCCCTAAAAGGCTCCAAATGACATCCTGGTAATTCTCCCTGAATATCAGCATATGGGCATTTAGCACAGATGCTGCTCTAATTATGATGCATTAAGAACTTTATGTCAATAGTGCTGAACTCCAGTCAGACAACAGAGTGTAGGTAGCAGTTGTTACAAAACAGAAGGATTCTTAAGAGACCCCCAACCTTCATTAATCTCTGCATCTTGGGTGTTTTCTGAAACTTTAGAAAATGCTGTAAGGATGGAAAAGGACCTTTATATATGAGAAAACACTTGAAAATTTCTTTATTTTTTCCCCTGAATGGTGCCTTTCTGGCTATTTAATCAGCAATCTCTCATTTGAGCACTCAGACCAGAAGGTGCCAGTGTGAGGGTGCTGCTCTGAAGCTCTCCAGGTGGCTGACACTCCTGTTTGCACCATTCATTAAATTATGCCTGCAAGAGGTGACTGATCTAACTGTGAAACAACCCCTCCTCCAAACACCAGGAATTTATTTTTTTGCTTGATCAGTTGATTGTTGAGATTTGTGTGGTTTTGTAAGGTGGATCTGATTAGAGGCACCTCTGGCTGAATGTTAAGCATTTATCTGCTGTGATGCAACTCTGAGCAGGGCTATAAATCTATTTATATCCAGATGTCTAATGGATGGGTGGCATTTAAGAGTTGTTTGAGGTGGTGAATTGCCAATTTCACATCTTTTTGCCAGTCTTTGTGTTCAGAGCATTCCTCTTCCCTTTAGAACAGGGCCTGGTGTGGGCACTGCCCTCTGGGCTGTGGTGTGGGGGGTTATATTTCATATATTTATGTAATTTTTGTGTGTTATGGGGCTTGTAGATAAAAGCTGTGCCTGGATTGCTTTGGGCAAACCAAACTGGGATAAACTGGTGGTGAAATAGCAGGGAATGGTGCCTCAGCACCTCTCAGTGTGAAACCAAGGGCATTCTGGAGGTGGATATCAGTCCTGGTGTGGGGCAAAAGCACCTTCACAGCAGCAGTGCCATTAAAATTGGCCCTGAAGCAACTGGGGAGCTGGATTGAGGCTTTTTTTCTTAGTCCAAGTTTTCTGACTGAAGATGATGAGTCTATGATTTTATTTTTTTGTTGTTGTTGAGGCTCAAGACATGAAAATGTGTCTGAAGTCTTTCATTTCCACCTATTGAAAGTGCTTTAAAAAGGAAAGAAACAAACAGATGGCTCTCATTAGCACAAGAGTGCTTTAATCTTTTGCACATTTTAAATTTTATTTTCCTTTCAGTGTTTGTAAGTAAATTGGTACAAAATTAAGACTTCACCAGAGCAATTGAATTTCACACATTTCAAACCATGAAAGGAGAGGTGGACTCTGTCCAAACTGCGACAACTGATGTAATCCTGGCATCACAATTATCTATTTTGATCAACAATTCTAAATGAATGAAATGCAGGGAGGCTGGAACCCACACAACTCTCCTGGAAGTCCTGTGTACAACTGGGGATCTTGCCTCTACCATGCCACCAAAACATTTCTATTTTAAGCTGGAAAAATACAGAGCTCATCTGTAGGGAAAGGGAATAAGGGTGACCTCACCCCTGATAATTAATAGTTGTGTTAATTAACCAATACTGCCTCGCCCCTGATGAGTAAGAGTTATATCCAATAGGATGAGTGAGGTAAAGGAGGGGTGAGCTGGTGAGGGAGCATCATCGTGGAGGAGGAACCTTGAGGAGCATGAGGGAAAGAATCACAAAACAGGAGAAAGAATCACGAAACAGGAGAAAGAATCACAAAACAGGATCCTGGGGAGAGAGAATCCCTGCTCTGAGGGCAGCCTGGGGCTGAGTGAGAGCCTGGTTTTGGAATCTGCAGTCACAGTCTGCCTGGGTAAAACCTGCAGGGTCTGCAAACCCATCCCTGCAGTCACAGCCTGCCTGGGTAAAACCTGCAGTCACAGTCTGAAAATTAATCCCTGCAGTCACAGCCTGCACACCAATCCCTGCAGTCCCTGCACACCAATCCCTGCAGTGCCTGCACACCAATCCCTGCAGTGCCTGCACACCAATCCCTGCAGTGCCTGCACACCAATCCCTGCACTCCCTGCACACCAATCCCTGCAGTCCCTGCACACCAATGCCTGCAGCAATCCCTGCACACCAATCCCTGCAGTCCTTGCACACCAATCCCTGCAGTCACAGTCTCCAAAGCAATCCCTGCAGTCAGGGTTCAGCAGGAAATACCCTGCAGTCAGAGGCTGCAAGGCAAACCTGCAGCAGGAGCTTGCTGCAGCCAGAGTCAGTGAATGCTTGGAGTTAAGATGACCAAACCATGAAAAGGAATAAACCAGGACCCTTTTCATGCTGTGATAAACGAGAACTCTGTGTCCCAGCTCATTTTTACCCTCTAATAAGAGAGCTGCTGCAACACTCATCACTTTGAAGAACATGTGCAGGAAATTGTGGCTGAAGGATGCTCTGGGTGTGTAAATTGCCCAAAGTTGCAGGAACACTGATGGAGCTCTGTCATTTCCACCACAAAATAATCTCCCAGAAATGTGCTGGGGAGATGGCAAAGCACCCCAATCCTCATGGCTCAGGAGCTGAGGGATGTTTCAGTGACTCCATCCCAGAGAAGCAGAACTTGCTGCAACCTCCAGCTTCAAAAGTTGCTGTTTTTCCCCTCATTCCCCTGCAATTCCTGCTTAGCAAATCCTGTTTCAAACCAGGGCTGGCTGCTGCCACAACTTTTGATCCTGCATCAGGCAAAGGTTTTTCAATCCAAGCACAATTCTTGATTTAATTAATAGGGGATGGATGGGCAGCACTGCTGAGGGGTTGTGACTTTGCTAAAAGTGTTGAGCAGGGCTGGACCAGAGGAGTTTCCCTGTGGCACTGAGGAAATCCCATTGTTTGTGAGAGCAGTGGCAAAGAATTACAAATGCAAACAGAAGGTGTCAGATGTCTCCCCCTGTAAATAGAATTAAATTCTTTAAGGCTTGTTTTGTATGATGGAAATCAAGGCCTGTTCCTCTCCTATTTATTTTTTTGGGGGAAAATAAAAGGTAAAAATTGGAGAACTGCTAGATTTGCAACATCAGAAAATGAAGACTCTTGGGGAAAGAAGATTTAAATTCTGCTCCTCTTAAAGCAGAATTGTGTATAAAGTGGCTTTTCTGCTTCCTAGGAGTTTTCTTGGTTTCTGAAAAAGAATGTTTATTTTTGGTGGCAGTGTACAGCATACTGATTAAAAGAAAAAAAACAGGCTTAGCATTTCAGTTACGTTGAGGAATTTTGTTTTGAGCCTAACCTTTTCAAAGAGTAGATGTTTTACCAGAAAATGGAATACATCTCATTCTGGAAAGTTATTTTTATGGGTAAGAAAAAAAATAAAAAGGAGCATTCTCACTTGGCTAATATACAATTTTTCAGGTTTTCCTATCTAATTTGAATGAGGGAAAGTGCTTCCAAAATAATGTGTCAAAATCTGAATAAGTTAAAAGGACTTGATGTGTTTCTCCTTGGCAAACTTTGTTTTCCTTGATATTTAGACAAAAAAAAAAAAAAGTTCTGTCCTAGCTGCTTTGCACACACTTCTCAGGACAAAGTCAGCTGCTTTGTGTGGGCTCCTGGGAGGCCAGAGAACATCAGAATTTTTATTTTTTATTTTTTTCCTCTCAGGATTTCGATTCAGAGTGATTCAGCCATGATTCACACCAGGAGAAATTATCTCTGCTGCCTTCCTGTTACTTTCAGTAGTTAAAGTCAGGTGTAAATGACTCTGCTGCTGGCATTTCTCTCCACGGGAGAAGTTCCAAAGTCATCCTGGCCATTTCCTGGGATTTGGAGCTTTATGGATGTCGAGAGGTCTTTCCTGGACAATCCTTGGGCTTTATGGCAGCTGAGAGAGAAGTGTTTTAATTTCTCATTCCTGATGCTCTACAGAGGTGAAGAGTCCACCCAGTCCCCAGCCAATGCTGTGCCAGTGCTGAAATAATCTTACATTTGAAAGCTCTTCAAGCTCTCTGCCCTGCAGCTCCTTGGCTCCGTTTTTTTAACCTTATTGCTTTTGTTTCATCTCTCACCATGAACATCCATTTCAGCACCGCTTGCAGATTTATTGAGCGGGCTCAGAAGAGAGAAGAGAGGAGGAGGAACGCAAATGAGGTCCTTAAGAATCAGAATTTCAATTGAAATAATTGATTTTTTCATTTTGTTGGGGGGGAAAAAAGAGGGGTTTTGAAAAAATCTTCTTCCTTTCCTCCTTCTCTGCTCCTGTTAGCAAACAGAAGGGAATGGCTTTGATTTCCTTGGAGGTGTCTGTGAGCTCATGGGTTCATGAAAAGGTAACTGAGATGATGACACAGAAACCTTTAAGTGTAACAATTTATGAAGACCTTCCCACAAAGGTCTGACTGTACCAGTTGTATTTGTCATAGATATTTGGACAGGGATTTTTTTGGTAGAGTTTAAAACGTGTTTCAGGCAGGCTTTACTGAGGGGGAAACGTGCCCCAAATGGATGGAGGACAGGAGGAACCCTCAGCCCCTGAGAGCACAGATTCTGCGGGGGCTGCTGTGATGTGGAGGACCCCAAAGCTGCCCCAAAGGGTCAGAAATGTGCTCTGAGCAGGGGCAGGAGCAGTGCATCCCCGTGGTGCCCTGGGTGAGGAAAGGAGCCAGCTCAGGAGAGTGACAGTGACAGCCACAGGGACACAGCACGGGGCTCCAGCCCCTTCAGAGCGCTTTAGAAAAAGAAAATAATACCTAAAAAATAATGTTTTTAAGGTGCTTGTACTGAACATGTGCTCAAGTTCAACCCAAACTGACATTTAGCTGTTAGGTCTGTTCCAGAAATTGTATTTCAGGCAGCATTTGTTGCAAGAGTGGGACCCTGAAAACAAGGAGGGGAGGAAATGAGCAGAGTATACCAGTGCCTCTGTAACAAAACACCAACCCTACCTCTCCTCCAGCAGCTGTGGCTGGCACAAAACTGTTGCAGCCTCACACAGAGCTTGCCCCTGTCTTTTCTTCCAGCCCAGCACTAAGCAGTGTATTGCAGGAATTTAATTTGCTGGGCCCACCTTTGTGTTGTGTCCTTTCCCAGCTCAAACATAACATCAGTTATGGTTTGTGCTGGAGGCTATCATTATCCTCCACAGATAGAAATGTTCTATTGCCTCAGTCAAAGGCGTTGAGTTCGTCCACAGAAGTTATTGTTTGGAGGCCAAAATGTCTCCAGTTCATATCCTAGTTCTTGTTTCCATTATTGTATGTGTGTGGTATTAATTTCTGGCTTTGAGGGGAAAAGAAATCCTTCCAGTGCCATGAGAAGGGGGCAGAAATGAAAGGGGATGTCTGAGGACATCTCCCCCTGGCATCACTTTTCATCTTGGCAAGAGCATATATGGAGGGGCTCCATCTAAATTCATAAATAACCTTTAAAAAAATGTTGGCACGTGTCCCAAATTCCATCTGGGATAATTTAGTTGTCTTTTCTTCATTAGGACAGGGCTAGTGTTTTACCCTTGTGTTAAAAAAGAAGAAATTAGATCATATCAAGGAACCAAAACCCCACCATGATGCACATAACATAGGAGAGAATTAACTTGCTCTGGTGGGGCCTGTTCTAGAGGTTTAATCCAAATAGAAACAGAATTTTACTGCAGGAGTTGGTGAACAGAAACTGGGAAACAGTCGAGGCAAGCTCCAAAACAACTGCAATGATTTATACTTACCCAGGGAAATGCATTATAATCATCATTGCCTTTTATCTCAGCCATAGTGTAGAAAATTACCTTCCAGTGTCACAATTTATAAAAGACTCTGGGAATGTTTATCACCAGTGCACCATCATAACAGCAAGCAGCAAATGGCAGGATTCTTTTAACAGCTCTTCAGGAGACTCAAGGAATCTGCACTGGAGGTAGCCAGTAATTGGCAGAGATGGGGAAAAAAAAAAAACGTAATAAAGTTGTTGAAGTTACTTTCCACTAATAAAAACTCCATTACTTAAGAAACACGAAACTTCCTGCAAAGGGTAACGCTTGTCAAGTAGGTGTGAACACTGAGAAGTGTGAGACAGAGGTCCCAGGGCTGCTCAGCACTGCCAGACTGAGCAGCTGCAGATCCTCAGAAGTCCAGTCCCAGCTCCTTCCTTGAGCAGACTTTCCTTGCCATCTCCCAGCCTTACTGGAAAAAAAAGATTTCCCTGGGTTTTTTTTTACCTCCCTCCAGTAATGTTTGCACTTACAAGTTTGCAGATTTGGCCTCAGGAGTTGTGACTGCAATAGAAACCTCCTTGTTTGGCATCCTTCAGCCATGCCTGTCCCCACTTAGCTGTGTTCTTGTCACTGAGCCAGAGCCTCTCCAGCCTGAGCACACTCACAAAAATCCAGATTGGGGGCAGAGATCCCTCCAGTGCCCACCCTCCCCTGCCCCTGTGCACAGCAGCCAGGTGATTTATTTAAAATAAAAGTATTCCAGCCAGCTGGATGGTGGCACTTGGCTGCCCTTGGCATTTGCTTTTGCCCTGGGTGAGCTCAGCATGCTGAGTGTGTGGAGGGAGCTGCTGTCCCCAAGGCTGGACATGGAATTAAGATATAAAATACCAGCAAGGAGTTCAGCACAGGAGACTCAGACACCCCAGGCTGGACATGGAATTAAGATATAAAATACCAGCAAGGAGTTCAGCACAGGAGACTCAGACACCCCAGGCTGACCCTTCCTGTTCAGCCTGAATGCTTGTGCTGCTCCTGGAGCTCCAGGCACAAATACCTGCCCACCTCCAGCTCCCTGGAATAGCTGGAACAGCTGCTGGATATTCTCTGTTCTCTCTGTGCATGGACAGGGCCAGACAAAGCAAAGATTTCTGTTCTTTAATTATGGCATTCGTCACAAGGGCTCCTGCCTTTAAAAGTGCACCACAGCACTGGAATTATTTAAGCAAGTATTACCCCAATTTTTTTTTTTTCTGTTCCTAGTTCAAAATTGATGTGTTCAAGGTCAGCACTCAGGCTGCATCGATTTCTTGCCAGGGGATTTAGTCTTTAAGTGATGGATTGTGTGGCAAACTGATAATTTTTTTTTTCAAAATTAGTAAAACTTTCCAGCATGGCTTTAATTGTTGGAATTTCTGGGGAGTGGGTGTGCCACAACTCTGTGCTCTGCTTCCCTCTGCAGGGAGCAGCTCAGAGGCCAAAGCCCTGGCCAGTGGGACCTTTGGTAAATGTTTGCATTCTGGACATGCTGAGCCAGGTCTGTAGCTGATTCCCACCACTGGATCCCAGCAGCTGCCCCTCTCCATGGGAATGCCCAAAAAGAGATTTTCCCTGGCTCCTGGCAGCTCTGAGCTCTTTGTGCCTCTCTGTGACCTGGGCTGAGATTTGCACCTCAATTTTGGGCACTGGGAGGCTTTTTGGGCCAAACAGAACCTCAGTGCTGCTCCAGCCTCACCTGGAAGGAAAATTCCTGCAGTTTCTTTGGGTGGCTGCATTGCCACAGTAGAGCAGGAGTGTGGTGGCCTTTGGGAAGCAAAATCCCATCCAGCTCCTCAGCATTCACCACCACACATGGCACTGCTGAGGCTCCAATAAAATTCCATCAGCCTTGGGTTTGCAGTCCTGCTAAAGGGAAAAAAAATAGTTCAGGTTTCATTAAACAATGCTGTGCAATGAATGGGCAGGGTGAAATTTGGTGAGATGAACTGGGCTGTATTTTAGATGCCAGTCATCTTTAGAGCAATGAGCAATGTCAGGATGGATGAAGTGGGAAGTACTGGAGAAATGTCACCCCTGGGAATGAGACAGAGACTTCCACAGAGGGAGGGATGTCTGTATCTGCTTTGGTGGTGTCTAAACGAGAATCTCAAGTTTAATTTTTCATTACATCATCAGGCAGGTTTGGAAGGCTGATGTTATTTTTCAGAGAAGGCTCCTATCTCTTCTTCTGGAGGTGAGCAGGGAAGAAACCCTTCTGCAGCCTGTTCCTGTTAATTGTAATATTATTCACATGCTCTTGTAATTATTTCAGGACCTGTTCCAAATATTTTTTAGCTGGAACCTGATGATAATGAACTTCCAAGGCCTGTTTTTCCTCCAGCTTGCAGTGTCATGCTAAATGGACTGCAACAAGAAGTGGTGCTGTGCCCGAGCTGTGCTGGAGCCAGATCATAATTTGCAAATGTGTTTTTTGGGAGCTGCTGATATTTCTCACCACCTCCTTGCAGAGTGAGCAGAACACTTCCCACTGCTGAAATCTGAGAGTGAGAACTTTTCAGGCTGATCTTCCTGACCAGTAAAGCATAAAGCAAGGCTTAAAAAAGGGCTGAGGAGCCTGGGGGAATGCAGCTCCCTTTTGTTCTCTGGCAGCCACCTGAAAAGGCACCTTTTGGCATTTTGGAAGGACAGAATATCTGCCTCCTGACAAACAAACTGCACCTTTGGTATCTCAATTTCCCCAGAGAAGGTGTCTCCAAAGGCAGCAGTGGTGATCACAACATTACTGCATTATTTAGTGCTTCCCCAGCCAAGTGTGTGTGTGTCTATATATAACATTTCATTTTTTTCACACCAGTTTCCCTCTGTGGCTAAAATTAAGGCAGGAATGGTGAAGAGTAGAAGGAGGCAGCCCAAGGATTGGAGCACTGAGGGAAGGAGATCCAGAATGAAGATATTTCAAAGCAGATGGGGTCCAGGAGCCAAACTGTGAGCCAGGGCAAGGGGAATGCAGATCCCAGGGATGCTCCAGCCCCAATTCCTCAGGATCAGGCACAGAGGATGCCCAGGCTGTGGGCTCACCACGTGTTTTATTGTAGGAGCTGAGGTTTCTGCAAGGGTGAGGAGGAGCCTGGAAACTGCACAGGAGCAGCTCCAATTCATTTGGAAGCAGTGTAATTACCTGGGATGTCATTGGGGTTTTTTGTCCTTCTGAGGTGGTGGAAATCTTGCACATTTCCCAAAAAACAAAAAAAAAGAAAAGAAAATAAAATGGAGCCAGCTACACACAAAAGAAAACAACTTGATTTAGCCCGGTGATATTTTGCAAAGTAATAAAAGCAGCAACATTCTAAGGTGAAGTAATATAATTAACATATTCTTTCTGTGTGAGGGCAGCGTGTTTTTTCTGGTAATGATTTGAGTTGCTTGGTGGCAAAACTATGAGAGGAAGCTTTATTCTTGTTCTTCAAGGGCAACAACATGCTAGAGTGAAACCATGCCATCATTTTTTTTTTTTTCTCCCCCTTATCAGACATTTTATTGTTCAAGGAAAAAAAAATGTTTCAGGGAAAGGAACCAACAGAACATGGGGTGAATGAACAATGTGCCTGCTGTTTGTGGAGATAAACACCAAACAGACAGAATGGGAATTAAAGGCTCTCATCACAAATGTCATTTTTTTTTTTACCACGGTGGAAATATTTCCTTCAGCTCTGTAATAGAAATTCCTAATGTCAAATATTAAAACACCCCCTCAAATATAAACCCCAGGCACTTCCCAGCAGTTAGGTGTGATTTGATGGCTCTCAGTGGGCCAAAAATGCTCTTTATTGTCACTAACAGCATCTTTCCCACGAGATTTTCCTGTGGATGCTCACTCCCTGTCCCTGCAATGGAGCCACGCTTTGGGATCCACCCTCCTGGAGTTCACATTTCCACCAGGAAAAGCAGGAAAAGAAGCAGGAAAAGCAGGAAAAGCAGATTGACAGCTCTTGTTTTCAGCACTGCTCTATTCTTAGAGAGGAGCTACATGAGGAGGATGAGTCGTTTTAAAGGCTTTGCCAGCAAATGATAGATCCTCTTCTGGGTCACGAATTCTTGTCACCTTGTGTATTAATAGGATGTGCCAAGGGGGTTTTTTTTGTGTTTTTGTTTTTTTCCTCCCTGAGTTTTCCTTGCTTGCAGTCAGTCACATGGGTAACAGAGGCACAAAGAGCTGAGCATCTGTGACCCATATGCTGGGGGAGGGACAGGAGATGAGGACACAGAGCTGGAGTCAGGAGCTTGGCAGGGTTGGCAGAAATGTTCCTGCAGTGCTTGAGGAGCAGTGGGGCAGGGGTGACAGTCACTGGGAGGGCTCTGGGGTTCCCTCAGACACCTCCTGCTGCCCTCACACCCAGCTCTGCTCAGGGAATTGATGCTTTAGGGTTTAATTTTTGTGTATTTCAGGCTCTGTGGTGCCCAGGGTGCAGCTCTGAGCTCACAGTCAGGGGCACTCAGCTCTGCACACAGCAGGGACACAAAACAAATCCTTTTCCTGCTGCACACCAAGG
Source organism: Aegithalos caudatus (assembly GCA_013389925.1). Lineage (NCBI taxonomy): Eukaryota > Metazoa > Chordata > Aves > Passeriformes > Aegithalidae > Aegithalos > Aegithalos caudatus. The sequence goes on from WEIU01013424.1 coordinate 182,140, forward strand.
ACAACTTCCAGCCCCAAAGCACAAACAAGGGTGGCTGCAGGGAGGAACAAGGATGGGAGCTCACAGCCTGGAGCTGGAATGGGACAATTCAACCCCAAGGGGAAAATGGACCAGAACTGATCAAAGAGACCTCGTTTGTGCATTTTCTGTCCATTCTGTGTCCATTCTGTGACCATTTTGTGACCATTTTGTGTCCATTTTTGGTCCCCCTTGTGTGTAGCCCTGGCAAGGCTTTTGTCCTGCCCAAGGTGGATCCTTAAAGCCTTTTAATAAATCTCTGCTTTATTCTCTCAGCTCTGCCCAGTCTCTATTCCAGCTCAGCCTTCCCAAGGCATCAGACTGCTTTGCTCAAACTTGGTCCCACCTCAACCAACAGGAATTTATGGAAGCTTTCAGCAAACCTCTGGGCTGTGGTCACAGACCCCAGCTTTAATTAAACCTTTTGGCTTTTTCAGGACACCTCTGATCAGCCATCTCAGTAATTGTTCTTAAGCCATTTCTGGGAGGTTGCTGGACACCCTCAGAGCCTGGCACCCCTTGGTGGGGCTGAAAACACACTGACCTCACCCAGAATTCTGCAGAATTCCAGGTGATGAAAGGAGAATTTTGAAACATCTTTTGACAAAGAGCTGAACTAGGAAGAGTGGGAAACACTTGTAGCTCATTGAAGTGGAACCCCAAATTAGGATTTGTTGTAGGGCAGTACAAACCAGAAGTGCTGGCTGGATTTCCAGCAGTGCCTGAGGGGTGAGGGACAGGGACCTGGAGCAGAAGTCAGCTGAGTGAAATCACTGCATCCCTAAAATCCAGTGTGTGAAATTCCACCCATCCCTCAGAGCCTGGCACCCCTTGGTGGGGCTCAGGACCCCCTGGCCTCACCCAGAGCTGTGTCACCCACACCTTCTGCTCCTGGCAGTGCCAAAGGATGGAGCAAAACCCTTCCCTGAGCTGCCCTGCTGGGAATGCCCTGCCTGCCCCTCCCCAGCTGCAGCAAGGAGCACATTTATTGACCCAAAAGATGGTGTTGGCCAGACAGATGTGGAAAAAGACGTGGAAGAAAGGAGCCAGAGTGTGCCCGTGGGTGGCAGTGTGGAACAGTTAGCTTTTCAATTAAATGGTAAAGAAACAAATGAATAATTAGCAGATAGATAATGTGAATTAGCCCCTGTGTTATACATTAAGTTCTGTTCCAGTTATTGGACTGCAGTGCTCTGTTGCAAAGTACTAAGCTGAAATCCATGCCCTAATTATTTGCCTTGATGTGAGTGTCTCATCTTTTGTACTAAATGAATGTAGGTAAAGATAAAAACGTATTACAAAAAGCCAGGATTCTAATGTAAGATAGGCCAGTGCTAATTACTGGCTAATCATTGTGTTAGAGTAATTATATTATGTGCTTTCAAAGCCTTGGTTAGTGCCAAGCTGAACACTAGCATGTAATTTGTCAGATAGGAGTTAATTTTTCTTGTTATCATAACAAGAAAGCATTTTCCCCTTTTTTTTTCTTTTTTCCCTCAATATTTTTCAGGAATGTGTGATTTTCCCACCACTCTTTAGGTTTTTCCTCTCTTGTTCATCTCAAGGAACTGCTGAACAAATGCTGTTGGGGTCTGATTTCGGGCAGGTTTCCCTGTGTGCTGCCCTAATGGGACAGAGCAGCTCCAGCTCCTGTGGCTGAGCAGGGCAGTGCATGTCATCATTATTATTTTTTTCCAACATGATTATTTTCTCACTACTGACCTCCTTGCTGGAGCCAGAGCTTTTCTCCAGGCAGATACAATGGCAGGGAGTCAGGGATTTTATATTTTTTTTGCATAGCCAGCCTGGAAACCTCCCAGGCCTTGCCTTGTCCTGTGCTTAAAACCCACCCAGCATCCTTAAATACCTGAAATAAATACAGCCATGAGAGCTGATAGCACTGCAAGTCAACACAGTATTTTTAAATAACTGTTTACCATGATAGCAATTATGGGAAGATGGATGGTTTGAATCTCCAGAGCAAGCAAATAGTTAGAAATAGCTATATTCTTTGCTTAACTTCTGTTCCCATTATTCCACAGACATGTGGAATATATCATTAATTTTAAAGAGGGAAATAAAACCAAATTGAAGGGCCTAGATTCAAAGGCAGCACCTAAGCATCACCACTTATTCTCTCTGTAATGGCTTGAAAATCTGTGTTGAGCTTCCTATGACAGAGCTGGCAGAAGAGTGCTTCCAATTAAATACAGATTCTGTGTGGATCAAATTTAGAAACTTTTACTAGCTGAAGGTGCCTGTTAAACTTTGTGGGGACAAATGGTTCTTGGATCCCTAAAAGTTACACTATATCTGCTTTTTATATACTTACACAGGCAGATCTTTCTCTCTGGCTCTCCTGATATAAAACCTATTTTTTTTTTCTTTCTTCTTATTCAAAAAAAATAATGATTTGATTTGGTTTAATTTATTTCCTGCAAAAAAAAAAAACCTTTCTGTCTTTGACCTGCTGAATCCACTTCTTGATTTAGACCTCTGATCCTGGAGACATGGCTGGGCTTTGGAACATTTTTTTTTTTCCCCCAGTTACAGCTAAATCTGAAAAGCAGCTTTTTAATGAAGATCTCAGGCCAGGTTTGTAATTTTTTTTTTTTTTGCATCTTGCCCACGATGTCTAATTGGAAATAACCTTCAAAGGAGCTCAGTGTCTGGCATTCTTTTAGGAGGAGCTGGGCCCTTATTTTAGCACCCTTTGAGCACCTGGCCCCAGCTGGGAGTGCTGCTCACACTTCAGGGGTGGATTTGTTGTTTCCCAGTGGGATAATTGAGATAATGACCTGTCCCTGGAATTAACAGTGAGGGAGGAGCTGCCTGAGCCCCCTGAATGTCCCCTGGTGTCACCTGGACCTGCCCAGCTCTGGGGTGCCCAGGGATCACCCCCAGAGGGCACAAAGCTGCTGCACCCTGCAGCACAAAGGGATTCATTGTGGGAATGAGAGTTTGTGATAAATTCTGCCTGAGGAAAGTGAGTTATCAACCCCAAAAAGGTGTAGCAAGCTCTGAGGGTGTCCAGAAACCTCCCAGAAATGGCTTAGGTAAAATGGCTTTTACTTTTAATCCAATAACCAGTGATGGCTTGATTGGAGGTGTTTTGGGTTAATTAAAATAAAAAGGTTTAATAAAATAAAAAGGTTTAATTTAAATAAAAAATAAAAAGGTTTAATTAAATAGAAAATAATAAACTACACAAAACAAAAGAATACAAGCCTTGCACAGTGCAGGGAAGTCCCTTGCACTTGCTAAGACACCCCAAAAAAAGCCCTGAGAGATTTTGTGCTCTTTCTTCCCTATTTAAGGATCAGGGAGGGGTTTTTGGCAAGCTGCTCAGCAGAAGCATCCCCAGCCCTTGAGGTACATCCCAAATATCCAAGAGGTGCCTTTGTGCTGGCACCAGGCTGATGGCAATGACAGAAGCACACAAGTTTCTGCTTCTTCTCCCTGAAAATTCCAGAGGTGTCAGAGCAGAAAGAGGGGGGAAAAGGTCAGGATTTGTGGGAGCTGATACCCAAAGAGGCTGATGGATCAGCCAAGGAGCTGACAGCTGCTGCTGCTGGACAATCCTGGAGCAGGATTTGGCTTTTTCCACTCCCAGGGATTGATTCCTGTGGATCTGCCCCTTCCTGGGTGGTTTGGTTTCTCGTGAGAGGAACGTGCTCTCCTGACTCCAAAGGACAGGGCAGCTGCTTTTCCAGATTTATGGAGAGCACAAATCCAAAGTGCTGTCCCAAAGGTGCCTTTTGGAGGCTCTTCCTGGCTGAGGGAGGTGTCCAAGCCTCCATGCCCAGGAAAGCTGCAGAGGGAGCTGGTGCCAGTGATGTCCCAGAGATGTCCCTGTGGCAGGCAGAGGCTTGGAGCTGTCCATATCCAACACTGATGCTTTTGGAGGGACAGAATCCAGGCTGTCAGCACAAACATCCCCCTTCCTCCTGTGCTGGCTGTAAAGAGCTGCCCACACCTCCACTGGAATCTCATTAATAGGGAAAAAACAGTGACTTGTGAAGGCTTCACACCAAACAAAGCTGCTGTAGGAAGCCTGTCCCCTCTCCTGTGCTGGTGTTCTGAGCAAACATCACTGCAGAGACACCACCAAGGTCCTGCAGAGGCACCAGAGCCACCCCCTGTGCTGTGGGCACTGTGTGATGGGGCTCAGGCACTGAGGGTTGGATTTTTTAACAGCCAAACCCTTCCCATGAAGTGTGTAGCCCCTGCTGATTGCAGGAATTGTAGCAAAACATGAAGTGGGGTGGGTTTTTAATAAAAACAAAGGCAGGCCCTGAGACAGCCAGAGCAGGGCAGTGATTGCTGTGCTGGGAAAGGCTGGGCTGCAGCCCTGCCCTGCTGTAAATTCTGGGACAATCCTTCCCCACTCTGGGTTTCCATTTTCAGTGTTTGCCTGCCCGGATTGCTGGGCCCTGCAGGGCAAGGATTGGCTCTCACAGTGTTTGCTCTGCCTCTCCTAATAGTGTCTGCCTCTCAGGGGGCTGCTATTAACCATGAATTATGGATGAAGGGTGATGCTGCCCAGTCAACTCTCCAAATCTGATAGGAACTGACAGAGATGAGGCTTCCAGGTTGTATTTTACAGGTGTGCAAACTGTGCTGGGGGATTCCAAGGCAGGAACAGCACGGGGAGAAGGCAGGAAAAGGGAATTCAGGTTTTCTGTAGCCAGGTCCTGTGTGCTCTGTGCCTTAAGGAGGGATGGAAGATGAGCTGATCCACCCTGCAAGGTGATTTTAATGATGATGGAGGGGATGGGAAGGAGAAAGTGACTCCTGGGGTTGTGATTTTGAGGAGTTGTTCCAGAGTCAGCTCTTCTGGGTCTGGCTGTGGAGCTGCTGGCACAAAAAGTGGCTTTTTTGGGGCAGGGCAGCTCAGGGGTGGCACAGAAATGGCTCTGGCACATATGGAAAGCTCTAGGGGGGGAGACAAAATGCAGATGAGTGTCTGGAGTCTGACACAGATACAGAAATAAGGGAAGAAAAAGGACACATAACAAAGGGGGAAAGCAAAGGAGAAAACTGCTCCTTGTTGTAGATTCCTGACATCCATGGGTGTAACAAAGCAGAATCCTGGTTTGGATTTGGGTGTGAGTCTCCTTCTACAGCACTTCTGGCTAACAAAGTAAAAAATGGCTCTTACCTGTTTGTCTACAAGGCCTTTTAAAAACAAACTGTCCAATTAAGAGTTAACACCTAAATTATTTTTACTTTTAACCCAATAACCAACCACCCATAGCCTGAAATGTGGATTTCTCTACCCAATTACAAAATCCCACCCAGGCCATGGAGAAGAAGCTGGAAAAGGACTCAGCCTTTGCCCTGAAACCCCCACCTTGCTTTATATCTATATTTCTGTATTCTAAACCCTTAAACTCTGAGTTTTGCCCCCTGTGCTATCCCACACTTCTATCCAAAGCACACCCCCACAATCCCAGGGCTGTCACTCAATTTTGGGAGCTTCTCCACAGCCTCAGCTCAGTGCAGGGTTTGCTGGGGGTCAGTGCCTGTGGGGGCACAGAAATCCTGGAATTCTCAGTGCCCAGGGTTCCAACCTCACTGATCCCACCCAAAATCCCAGCTTTGCTCACCCACTGACCAGCAGAGATTAAAACAAAACCCCTTGATCGTTTTCCCTCCCAAAAACATGACCCCAAATTGGATTTTTCCCTCTGTGCAGTGGGGATGGAGACAGGACTGGCTGGTGAGTGACAATGACAACTCAGCAGGATCCCATCTCTGCAGGGCTGGGACAAACTGGGCAGGACTGGGAGGCTCTGGAGGGTTCCTACTCACAGGATTTGGAGCAAAGGAGGTGCCCTGGACCTTTTTCCCTTGAGGGAAGCATCCTGGATCCTTTTCCCTGAGGGAAGCATCCTTAACCCCGGCGCTGTGCCCCGGCTCGGGGCCAGCCGGAGCTCGGCAGCCAGCGGATGGCACTGTTGTTGCAAGGAAACTTGGGAAAAAAAATAGGAAAAAAAGGAAAAAAAATAAATAAAAAGGGGGAAAAAAAAAATTTAAAAAAGCCATTTAACACTCCAGAACTGTTTGGATGGAAAGTTTTCCATTGAAAACAGTTTTTGCCAGAATGGAAACGTTTCACGGCACATGTCTGCTCCCCATGAATTTTTAATGGAGGGAAATGCAAATTAATCGGTTTGACTTTATAATTGCCACATAGCTTGGTTTTCCTTATCGTACTGAATCGCTTTATTAATTTATATGGCTGCACAATTTCAGTATAATTCTTAATTTTATAGGGTTGTTTTTTTTGTAATCCTAGCAATTCAAAATCTCAAACAATAAAATTGAATTGCATTTTGGAAAAGGAAGAAAGGAAGAAACATTTTGATTTTTTTTTTTTTTTAATTTATAATAATACCAACAACTTTAAGCTGCTGTCCCAGAGGAAAACATTCTATTTTGTCTCAATGTGAGACCAAAAATATGTTTCTGAAGGGTTGAATTTTGTATGGGCTGGGTGATCTGGGTTTGGGTCTGCTCTGAAAGGATTTTCTGGCCAAAAATAAAAATAAAAAGTGCTTGAAAAAAGTGGGTTCTGTTTCATGGTGCCATGGGGGAGGCAGAATTTGCTGCAGGACATCTCAGAGCCCCTTCCTCACTCCGTGTGCCAGGCAAGCTGCCACCATCCCCTGGTACCTCTGGGAGCTGCCAGGGCAGGGAATGGAGCAGCAATTTCAGGGAATTATTGCTTTTTAAAAAAAAATAAACGTTGGGGTGAGTAAGAGCAGCCGTGCTGTGGTGGAGGAGCCCGGGCAGAGGAGAGGGAACCCTTCCCTTTCCTCTCTCCCAGGATCAAAACCCAGCCCAAATTTACTCCTCTGGGCCTTGTGCTGTGGCCAAGGTGTGAAACTGGGGAGCTCTGCACAGACAGGGATTGGTAGGGACCCAAACTCCCAGAGATATTCCAGAGTCCTTGGAGGGAGGGAGGGAGGGAGGGAGGGA
>WEIU01013424.1:191247-289744 GCA_013389925.1 Aegithalos caudatus
CAGATGAAAACCACCCCAACCCAACAAAATCAAAACCAAACCCAAAACCAATCAGGTTTTGTTGCTGTGGCTTCCCATCCCATCCACATTTAAATCAGCTCAGGCAATCACAGCACCATGCCCAGAATTAATTAATTCATTAAAGAAAGAGGGCTGGAATGCCTGGAATGGTGTTTGGGTCCTGTCACATCCTGGATTTTTTTTTTAATTTAATAATCAGAACTCCCAGAGTTATAAAATCAGTCTTGTCCAATTCTTGGGTCTCGTTGTGTGCTGTGGCCATGGCTGTGCTCTTTTCCAGCTGCCTGTCAGCAATTAATGAACCTCCCAGGGGATTTGCTGATTTTCAGATTGTTTTCTTACCTCTTAAACAAGAGGAGCTAAGAGGTGGAAACAGAGAAGGGACAGGAGTGAGAAATTCTCTTGAATTACTCCAGAGTAATGAAGGGTTGTAAATGGGATCTTTACCTGGCTCCCTTCCTTTGCAAGCAGGGAATTTTCAGCCAAAAGCTGATATCAAGTGTTTTATCCCTGTTATTTAGATCTGAATTTTCTCTTTATGGATAAATTCCTGTATTTCCTGGCCATCCTGTCTCAGTTTCTCACTGCCTGCAGGGTTTGTGCAGGGTCAGGCTGTGCCTCCCACGAGGGATCCCTGCTCCCCACCAGAGCCTGGGAAACAAATTGTGTTTGCCAAATGTCCTGGAAAGATTTGGGCTGGGAGAGCTCCAGCCATGGAGGAGAGCAGGAAAGAAAAAAAAAAGCAAACAAACCACATTTCTCAAAGCCATAATTGCAGTGTTTCAGAATTAACATCTACTTCATTTTTGGTGGTTCAGCTTTTCAGTGAGAAAACAGCATTTTGTGCACAAACGTTGCTCGAAACTGAAATTTCCATTGGAAATGTGGCTCTGATGGAAAAAATCTCTGCTGGATCTGTGCTGGGTCCTTCTCTGTGTTTCTTAAACAAGAACTGAAATTCTTACCAGTTTCAACAACACTGAGTGTTGCTGGCTGGCTCAGCCTATAAATATAAATAAGAAGTGCAATTGCAATCACAATTCTATTCTGTGGAAAGATAAAAACCACTGGAATGGATGGAAATGAAGACTCTGGGAAGGGTTAAGCTTTGAGGATGTTCTGATGATTCCAAGAGGACATTTAAAAATCCTTAGCACTTGTACAGAAAGCCAAAAGAAAAGTTCTTCAGATTTTTTTTTTATTAATAGAATTCCAGCAAGCTCTAGTTAGGAGAAGTGGGTACTCATATTTATAGGAAACATCAGAATAAAGACAGGATTGCTCCACACATTTTGGGCATTTTGGTAAAGAGAATTTTTTTGGTTCCTCCAAGCCTGCTCGCCCATCTGTGATCTCTTCACTTGCCATTAATTGAAAATGTTGCACCAGTAGTGAGAAAAAAATAAAATAAAATAAAACCACCCAACAATTTATTTTAATGGAAAAAGAAAAAGTTGTTTGCCAAAGTGATGCAGCAGAAGAAATCTGACTCTCCAGGGGTGCAGGAGAGAAGAAAATCCAGCCCAGAGGTCTCCAGGCTGATTCCTGAGTGTCTCAGGGTCCCTGGGCTCAGCCCCACTGCTCCTCCCACCACTCTGGAAATTCCTGGAAATTCCTGGAAATTCCTGGAAACTGGGGCTGGCTTCCAGAAGGAGCCAAATCCACCTGAATATTTTACCTGCAGAAATCCCAGCAGAATCCTTGTGTCCCACTGTGAGTGTCCCTGGGGAGCAAAGTTCAGGTCCCTTTTATCTCTCTTTTATCTGTTTTTATCTTCCCCCAGCCCCAGGAAAGGGAAAATCAGGTGAGCTTTTGTGCCATGGTTTGAGCAGAAATTCCAGCCCAGACTTTTTTTCCTCTAAAACTCATCAAAACCAGCCTTTTGTTTCTGAAAATGCTTTTCTTTTTTGTAAGAAAATAACTCAACCAGCTTCACTCTGGGTACTGTGGCATTAAGTGTAAATAATAATTATGAGGAGAGGATTTAAAAAAATCTCTGCAGGTTCTGATTAGGATAAAGACCTAGATTAAACTTGCCTGAAACACTGGAAAACAGCAGTTAAATTCTCTGATATGCTTTGTTATGTCTGCTTCTTGGCCATGAAGACTTTAGAAAAGAAGGGGATTAGCAGAAAATGCAAACCAGAGGGGGGAAAAGTCGCTCTTTGGGAGAAATTTGAAATTATTACACCAAATTTCCCTTTGGTGAGAGCAGAGCTTCCTTTGACATCTGTGGCACAAGGTGTTTTGCCTCAGTTTTCATCTCCATTTTTGAAAATCTCTTTTCAAAAGCCACAAGAAGGTGCAGGTCACCACCATGGAAAGTCAGGAGGAAAAACATCCTGCAGACATTTTTAGCATAATCAATGAAAAATAAATCCATGAACAAAAATTTAAACTCTTAGGAGGCGGAGAGTTCATCTTTAACACTGATCCCTTCTCCCTGCAGAACCTTGCTCCCACCTTATCAATATTTTAGGGAAGAAAGAGAAACCTTGTGCAGCTGCAGAGGCAATTTGGAGGGATTAAAAATTGATCCTGTTTTGAGCAAAGCTTTCAGCAGGTGCTGGAATCACTTAATCACAGCTGGGTGACCTGCACAATTCCCCTTTTTCCATGGCTGAAACTGCAGTGCAGGCCCTGGGAATCCTTCTGTGGGAATTGCAGCCATAGAGGGTCACACACTTTGCCTAGAACAGCAAAAAAAGTCAGGTCTAGGGTGGAAAAGTGACATTTTTTCCTTCTGGTGTCTTTCACTTGGTGATGGAATGGAGTCAAGGTTATATCAGGCTCTGAATTTGGCTCAGTAATTAAAAAAAAAAGCTGATTAACACCAGCTGAAACTCAGAATTTGGGCTCTGCAAGAAATTTGGACAATTCCACGTTGGTTTTCACTCTAGAGTGGGAATGTTGGTTCTGTCCCAGTACAAATCAGGAATTGGAAACAACTGGAAACAATTCCCAGCTCAGCTGGGGCTCAGTGATCCCAGGGGGAAAGAAATCCCCTCCCTAAACCCAGCCTGGGAGCCCAAATGTTCTCCTGGCCCTGGGGATGCTCTGGTGTCCCACACACCCAAACTGCAAAGGGATCCAGCCTGGGGAGACACAGCCCTGTGAAAATACCAAATATTCATTTATTGGTGTCTTGTTTTCACTCAGAAGGTTCCAGCTTTGGGCCTCGGTGCTGGGCAGGTTTCTGCAGCATTTGTCACAGGTAATACTGGAAATCTATTCCTGCCCAAAGTGTAAATAATTGCTGCCAGAATGCCATGGTGGTGCTGATGAATATTTCTCCAACAGAAGAGAAACAGCATGTTGATTCCTGAACCACAGAAAGCTATAATTGTAATTTAAAATCTGGCGTGTTGTTTAAAATACTAAATTCTTTATCTTTCAGAATCTTTATAATTATACATCTAAACCATCACTCTGAATACATTTGCAAGTGTTGTTCCATTTTTAAGATCTTCCCCAATTTAAATATCAAGGCCTGAGAGAAAAATGAAATTAAAAAAAAAAATCCTACCTGCACAGAAAGCAAAGCCCATTCTCTTTCAAAGCTATTCATTCCTGTTATAGTTACAAGAAAAAATAAAAAAGGGTTACAAAATTATAACACTTATTTGAAATGTCTTTTCTCACACAATAGCAAATGTTCCTGCTCCTCCTCTCACTATAAAACCACCATATCAAATACCTTTTCTCATGAAATTATAGAAGTGCTGGGGAAAGAAAAAACCAAAAACCCACAGAATATTAAAACTTCTCAGCTTCAGAGATGCCAAACTGTTATCAAGGACTGTGAGAGGGTATAAATTTTCAGAAATATTGAAAAGACAGAGGGGGGAAAAAAAAACCCCCAAGCTTTGACATGAAGAAGATGATAACAGCCATTGGCTCCTGTTCACACCCCAGAATTTCAGCAGTGAGATAATCAGGCTTTCAGAGACTCTCTGGAGATGGCTCTGACATGGATCAGACTCTGATCTTTGGCCTGGCTGTTATTATGTGGAGTTATGCACTAAAAGAGTTTTGACAAAAAATAATAACCCCCCCCTTGAGTGAGGCTTTCAGGAGCAGGGACTGTGGCAGGCAGGTAAATCACAGATCCCTGAATTAGCTCTCAGCTCCTGTGATGTCTGGATGGAAGCAGAGCTCTTGAAAATCCAGAGCTTTGAAAGTTTGGGAGGCTGGAGGATCTCTCTAGTGCTGATCTCAACGGGAGGTGTTCTGCCAGGAGGGAAAAAAGGCAACCAGACCTTGCTCTGCTCCAGAAAGTGTTGTGGCTTCACGCTGGAAAATGGGATTACAGGCGTGGGAAATGCTGTCAGAGCCCGAGGGTTTGGAAAATAATTGCCATGAAATTTCTACCAGTGGCAGGTAGGAGCCGGAAAGCAGTGGGGAGAAGAGCTGCAGATGTTCCTTCAGGTCTTTGTCCTGATCTGGTTCCTGAGGGAGAAGAGCTGCAGATGTTCCTTCAGGTCTTTGTCCTGATCTGGTTCCTGACTCTGGGGGTTATCTGTAACCAGTGCTTAAATGATAACAGTCCAAACGTGCTGGGTACCTCTTGTCCTTGTGAATTATTGAGACTTTGGTGCATATTTGGTGCATATTTGCATCTGTCCCAGGTTACAATGTAAGATGTGCCCAGTGTGTATTCCATCCCCACCCTCAGGAGCTGTTGGAACCAGCTGGGGCAGTGTTTCCCTTGCCCCCTCCCTCTGGGCTGTCTCCTGTTCATGGGCCATCAACACCTTGTCACATGACTCACAGGTGACTCCCTCTGGGTGTTATCTCTGTTAATTGGCAATCAAGGACCCATTGTGTGACTCATAGAATGAGATCAGCCCATTGGGAGAGGCTCCACCCAGGGGGAGGAGCCAAGCATTCCCACCTGGATATAATCTGGGACAGCACAGGGGGCAGGGGCCTGCTGGACTCCTGGAGGAGCAGAGCTCCCAGAGCTTTCTGTGGGATCACTGCTTCAACAAGAGCACTTCATCTGGACTGCCACCACCACCCTACCTAACAGGGTGTCAGGTTGGATAATTTTCATTTATTTAATTTCACTTTTATTCCTCCTATTACATTGTATTTTCTGACTTGGAGTCTCTCACTGGTTTTACTTTCAAACCAGCACAGCATCTTAAATTGAAAAGTCTTGGTTTTGAAAAGTTTCCTCAGTGCAGCAACATCCTAGTGATGCTGAGTTAATTAATAATAAGATTCATGTTCTGTGTCCAGTGACTCTTGTGTTCAGTGATTGAGTATTCAGCTCTGTGTCCATTGACTCTTAGCAAGGAAATTCATGGGATTATGTCCCCTGAAGTTTTCTCTTGCTGCCTGTGTCCTGGCAAACCCCTGGGATGTGCTCTTCCATCCCTCCCCCTGCTCTGCTTCCTGTTTTCCTGAAAGGAGAGGAGAACCCTGGAGGGGATGGAAGCTGAGGAGAGCTGGGGTGTCTGGGGAGCTGCTCATCAATACAGTGGTGTTTATCAATACAGTGGTGTTTATCAATACAGTGGTGTTTATCAATACAGTGGTGTTTATCAATACAGTGGTGTTAATACAATATTTTAATCAATACAATATTGATCAATAACAGCAATTCACAGTCCCAGCAGTGTGCCCAGGTGCTCTCAGGCTGTGCCTCAGACATGCCCATGTTTTCCACACAGGAATTTCAATCCCTGGGCTCTGCAGCATTTTAGGCCCCCCTTGGAGGTGAATCCCTTGGCAGAGCCCTGTGAATTCCTGGTTTTCTGCAGGGGAGGGAAAGCTGGCTGGAAAATCAGCTGCAGGCCAAGAGACAATCCAAGGAATATCCCAGGAGTTTTGTGTCTGCTCCTGGTACAGCCCTGGCAGTTTTGGCCAATTGGAAGAAGAGAAAATGCCACCAGCCAAAAAGAGAAATTTATAAAATAGAAAAATAAACATTTATTTATAAAATAAAAAGAAATTCTTCCCCAAGTTCTGGTGCATCTGAGAAGTTTATGGCAAGGAATTGAGCTGAAATAGTCCTACAGTGACATGCTTGATTGCTGAGGAGAGGAGATGTAATGATTTTGGACAGCAGCTGTCAGGGTTAAGAAAGTTATTTGTTCCATTGGTTTATGGCACAGACTAGTAGTATTTTATTGTCAAACAGAATTAGTTTTATATCAAGAAGAGTGATTACTTGGGTTCACTGTGTTTGAGATTAAACTTGATGATTTCATGTCCATTATTGATTTAGGCTTTACATTCAGAGGAGTAGCAGTTTATATTTTACTTAAGGGGATTTGATCACAGTAGATGGAACCTTCAATGGTTTCTGCAAATAAATTAGTAAAGTTGCTCTGCCTTTTACAGTAACTGCAGGAGAAAAGTGGAAAGGGGCTTAGCTCAACAACAACAAATAAAAGTGCAAAAAGAAGATGGCAGAAATGCTGCTGAGCTTTAGCAGGGAGCAGGGGAGGTGGTGACACCTCAGGGCAGGGGGACAGGGCCCTGACCTTGCCAGCATCCCCCTGCAGCTGCCCCCAGACCCCCTCTGCCTGCAGGGAAGTGACCCAAAGTGGGCTGTGCTGGGCTGTGCTCAGTGCTGCCTTCAGCCCCAGCTCCCAGGGGCTCTCCTGTCCCCATCCAGCCCCAAACTCTCCCTGTTCCTATGGAATGGGCATTTAGGGAACAGCCCTTGTTTGTGTGCTGCTCCCTGCCAGGGATGCAGGGCACAAACACCCCAGCACTTGTTGCATTTACCATTCCCAGGGAGGATGGATGGCAGCTGGTGCTGCCCAGGGCTCAGGTAATGATGTTTTCCCCTCTCTGCCCAGGGTCACTGGCAGTTCTTTGCTCTCTGCAGTGTTTGCTTCATTAGGGACACCACAAAGCACAGCTCTGCCTGGCCTGCAGTGTCCCCCAGGGTCAGGTGTTTACTGCCTCATTTTTTTCCTGAGTTTCAATTAGTGCCCTTTGCCTTTTGTCCTTTTGCTGGAAGGGGAAATCTGGCTCCATTTCCTTTGTTTCTTGCCTTGCAGTGCTCACAGACATTGCTGAGGTTTCTCCTGAGAGGCTGGGGCTGCTGCAGGCTCAGCAGAGCAGCTCCCAGCTCCCTGCACATGCCAGGGGCTGCTCTCCCTCCATCACCTCCATCACATTCCCTGATCCTGGGTGACCTTGGCTCACACTGGGGCACCCAGGACCGCAGGCAGCTCTCCAGGGTGGCCTCACCAGTGCTAAGCAGCTTTTCCAGACTTTAAGAAAGATGTCTCCATTCCAGCAGAGAGAGGGAAAAAAAAAACAAAAAAAACCAAAAAAAAAACCAAAAACAGGAGGGAGCAGGCACTGGGCTTTGAAACTGATCAGACACATTCATTGAGATGGGTGTTAAAAAGCTGTTGCCAAGAGCATCTTTAAAAACTACTCTTTTTTACTAATATGGCAGTTTGTTTATCATTTTAGTGCCTCTGCCCAGTGAACTGGTTCATGTTTAAAGGCTCACTAAGTTGTGCCCACAGTGGGAATGACAGAGCCTGTGTTTTCCCATGCAGGTGTGTGGACAGGAGCCTTTGTGGAGAGAGAACAGAGCTGGTGCTGCTCACAGTGAAGTGAATTCTGCTCAGGATGGGTGGCAGAGGCTGTGCCAGGTGCCTGTCACTGCAACTCATGGGGGTGTAGAGCATTTAAATGAAAATCTGAGTGGTCTGAGGCAGCTCTGTGAGCACCAACAACCCCAAAAATGGGAGCATGCTGCAGGCAGTGTCGTGGTGGGGTTTGCAAGGGAGCTGCTCCCCTGAAGCTGCCAGGACCTGAGTGTCCCTACCCAGACACAGCAGCCCCTGGGGCTTTGGGGTTTTTGGGGTGCACAAACCCTGCTGCAGCTTTGGTGACATTCCCTGGCTGATCTCAGCTGCCTGGGGCTCCAGCAGGATGTCAGAGCTTGGGGGCCACTGTAGCACTTCTCAGGTTGGATATTTTTCCTCTGAAGCCTGGCTTTTCCCTCAGGACACTGCAATAACATCAGTCTGGGCAGAGACCAAGGAGCCACACCTTTGTTTTCTCTGGCACCATCACATGGGACACTCAGTGGCATCAGTCTGTGTTGAAATGGCTGAGGGCTTTTTGTTTTAAAACCCTACTGATTTAAAAAAAAAACCAAAATTCCTACAGATAATTCCATGGAATAAAGAGTGTATTCTGCTCTGCCTGCCACAGGTTTAAATTGGAGGATTAAAAATATCCATTCTTCATTTCCACTAAATCCTAAGCTCCTTATTTGGGCTTTGTATCACCAGATCCCATTGTTTCAATAGACTAACCCAAGATTATCAGGAGGAAGGAGACAAGCCTTCATCTGCATTGGTTTGGAAATCCTGGTACATATGTTTTTGGAAGCAAGGAACACTATGGTGCCCTCTGAGAGCTTCAGAACAGGTCTCAAAGCATCACCCACTTTGCTTTATTTTCTTCAGCCAGCTGCCTCTCTCAACAAGACAGCTCAATTTTATCCCCTCAGTGACCCAGCTTTTGCAGGAATTGGCCAAATGGATCACTGGGAGAGAGAAAGGGAAAGGAGCACCAAGTGATGCTGCCAGGACAGCATGGAGAGGGTGCAGAATTGCTGCTTTTTCACACTGGGCTGCATTTCCAGTGCCCAGAACCTCCTGAACTCACAGCTCCTGCACAGTGCCCAGGAGCTCTGAGCATCCCTGGCAGCTGGAGCTGCTGAGGGGAGCAGCAGGGGCTGGGGAACACC
The DNA here is from genome assembly GCA_013389925.1 of Aegithalos caudatus. Taxonomy (NCBI): domain Eukaryota; kingdom Metazoa; phylum Chordata; class Aves; order Passeriformes; family Aegithalidae; genus Aegithalos; species Aegithalos caudatus. The sequence goes on from WEIU01013424.1 coordinate 200,006, forward strand.
AGGGCTCCTCCAGACCTGGAGCCAGACCCAGCTGTCATTGTCTGTGTCTGCTCCTGGCTCAGTGCAGCTCCTAACAAGACCAGTGGGAATTTCAGCTGAGACAGCCTCCAGGATTTGGCCTATTTAATTTGTGACAAAATATCACTCTGCAGGTCTCCTGCCTGCCAGATCCTGAGGGCTCCCTTTTTTGGAAGGAAAAACCCAGCTGTATTTGTTGGGCTGTCCTTTTCCCAGATGAACGCAGGTCATTATTTCCAGTTCCACAGTGCACAGGTATGGGTAGTTCAAATGTACCCCTTGTCAGGTGTTTTTGGGCAGTTCAGTGTGTTTGGGTGTGGGTAAAACAGAACTAAAGGCAGCTTTTCTGTGAAAGATCTTTGATACCTTCAGCTACCCTAAACAGAGCACTGGGTGTGAGTAAAGCCACTGGCAGCCCTTAGATGCTGGAGTCCCAGAAATGGCCAAACAGGCACCACCAGAACTGCCAGGACACAGAAAGTGCCATTTATAACAAACATTTCTTATCTCAGTGTTTGGAACACCAAGTGGGGACTGACTGGAATCTGTGCCTGAAGCAAGCCAAAGGGTTGGTTCTCTGAGGCACTGCCTAAATCCCATTGTTCAACCCATTCCTCCAATTGACTTTGTATAAAACCACGTTTCAATAAGTCAGAAATGACAACAGTGCTCATTAAATCACACATTCATTAATTAATTGATGTTAAATTGCTCCCATTGGCACAAAGGCAGCCCTTGGCTTTGTGTGAGTTTGGACAGCCAGGTCTCAGGTGTGGACCAGCACAAACCAAAGGATGAGGGATGCTCCAGTGCCTGCAGGAGCCCCAGCTCCTGAGCTGCCAGAGGCTCTGGGTTTCCAGCTCTGCCAGAATTCCCAACACCTGGAGCTCAGAATTCTTTTTTTAGCATTAGCAAGATATTTCCCTGCAGCTCTCATGAGGAGCTCAGTGGCCACTTTAGGATTTTGAGGCTCTTGGAGTCTCATGGGAACTTCAGAGAATTCAGAAGAAGGAACCCAACATCTGTCCTGTGGTGAGACTGAACCCAACATCTGGGTTTTGATTCCCACTGGGGAGAATCTGAAGGGACAGGTTTGGTTCATTCCCTTTCCCTTTAAATCCAAGCATGTTCTTTTCAGGGCACTGCTCATTTGGGATGTTCTCTGCACTCCTGGTGCAGGGGGAGGATGACAGAGCTGCAGCAGCCTGGTAGGGAGCACTGGGTGGAACCCCTGGGCTCTTGGGGCAGGGATTTGTGCTGCTCTGAGGAAGGAAATACAGGAGAAATCCACACATTTGGTGACTCTGCTGATTCCTGTGCACCTGGCAGGAGCACATCACCCTCAGCCTGGCCAGCAGTAACACAAAATGGTTTAGTCAGCTTTAAAAACAAAAAAAAAACCAACCACATGAACATTATGTTTATTTCTCCAGCAAAAATCTCTTTCTTTCAGTCTTTCATTTGCTTCTCTTCTGAAGACTCAAGTCTTTATTTCAGACATCTGCCTATAGAAAATAAGTCTCTTTTTTAAAGGGCACATTAAAAGATGAAAACTGAAGCTTGAATAACTTAATCAGCATACAAATTACACAGATATAAAAGTTCTGTTTCATTGTCTTAACTTACAGTTTATTTTGTACAGAATTCATTATGTTATACATCTAAGACTTATTATATTGTATAAATATCTGGGGTGTGATGTATATACATATCCAGTGTTATAATTCAGCAATTAATGTATGCATTTCACAATACACTATCGTGTATTTCAATGTAGTGCACATGATTTATATTCCATAAAAGAGCACATCCTCTATGAAAAAAAATCAGCTTTTCATTCGTAGGGTTTTTATTCCACCTTGCAACACAAGGGTTTGCTCCATTTTGTAATGGACTCTTTGCACTGTGTATGGCTGTAAGGTCTTCTTGTACATTCCCCAAGATGAGTTAAGAACCAGCAGCTCCAAACATGAACGTGGGAGGGTTGGAACAGTGGGAGGGGAGCTGGGCAGGGTCCCTAAGGATGGAAAAGAGCCACAGCCGGCCCTGGGAGCGGGGCAGGGTCCCTAAGGGATGGAAAAGGGGCACAGCCAGCCCTGGGAGCTGGGAAGGGTCCCTAAGGGGGAAAAAGGGGAACAGCCAGCCCCAAGAGTGGGGTAGGGTCCCTAAGGGATGGAAAAGGGGCACAACCAGCCCTGGGAGCTGGGCGGGGTCCATAAAGGATGGAAAAGGGGCACAGCCAGCCCCAAGAGTGGGGCAGGGTCCCTAAGGGGGAGAAAAAGGGGCACAGCCAGCCCCAAGAGTGGGGCAGGGTCCATAAAGGATGGAAAAGGGGCACAGCCAGCCCTGGGAGCTGGGCAGGGTCCTTAAGGGGAGAAAAAGGGGCACAGCCCTGGGAACTGGGCAGTGTCCATAAAGGATGGGGAAGGGGCATAGCCCAGAGCTGGGCAGGGTCCCTAAGGGATGGAAAAGGGGCACAGCCAGCCCTGGGAGCTGGGCAGGGTCGATAAAGGATGGGGAAGGGGCATAGCCCAGAGCTGGGCAGGGTCCATAAGGGANGATCCCTAAGGGGGGAAAAAGGGGCACAGCCAGCCCTGGGAGCTGGGCAGGGTCCTTAAGGGGAGAAAAAGGGGCACAGCCCTGGGAACTGGGCAGTGTCCATAAAGGATGGGGAAGGGGCACAGCCAGCCCTGGGAGCTGGGCAGGGTCGATAAAGGATGGGGAAGGGGCATAGCCCAGAGCTGGGCAGGGTCCATAAGGGATGGAAAAGGGGCACAGCCCTGGGAGCTGGGCAGGATCCCTAAGGGGGGAAAAAGGGGCACAGCCCCGAGCTGGGCACTGTGGCACAAACCAAACCAAAGGCTCTGCACACATGAGAACCTCCAGCTCTCCCTTCCCCTGCTCTGGACCCCCAGGCTCAGCCCCCAGCCCTCTCCCAGGGGTGAGGGTGGCTCAGCTCTGTTTGGAAAGTTGGCATTTCCCTGTGTCCCACCCCTGCCCCCTCTGCTCCCTGGTGTTCCCTCTGGGATGTGCTCCCACCACACACCCTGGGAGCTCCCCAAGCCCTCTCCACACACACCAAAAATAACAGGTGATGTTTGTTTGGTATTAAATTACAGGTATTGCTTCCCTAGGCTCCTACTGAAGCATAATTCTAATTAATCTGACGGTACAGTTCCTATTTTTCAGACAATTCTACTTTCCTGCATACATACTTACATACATACATTTTGTGCCTTTTGATCACTTGGCTACCATTGCTTTGTTCTCTCAAAAGCAGAGACTCTTTTATCAATGTGTAAATGCTGTTCAGTTAACAGCAAAGTGGAATATTATATATTCCATGAATAAAATATTGTATTTAACGGCGTCACTGAAAAATATTTAGGTGGATGGGAAAATTGGGGGGCGGGTGTTTAAAATAATTTAAAATTGAATTTGCTTCCATTTAGAGTACGCCATCATTTTGAAATTAAAATTTGAGATATTTAATTTAATAGGATGTGATCAGCTCAGAACTACTCTGCATCAAATACATTCATGTTGAATATATTTTCCTTTCATCTTAAGAGAAGTAGTATAAATCCTCAAACCAGGATAAATCCACAATAACTCCACTTTATTGGTGTTATCCCAGTTTTACTGAAAATAGAGAATTCTCTCTTCCCACTTCTTTTCTTTATAATTTTTTTTTTGTATTGCTATTTTCCATGCTTGTATTGCCATTTTCCATATAAGAGCTTTCATGTAATGACATGTGATGGAAAAGAAAAAAGAAAACTTTATGAACCTGATCTTTCTTTTTTCCCCTCCCATTGCAAGATTTGGGGATGGGATCTTTTTTTGGACAGCTGTCCCCAGTTCCACTGTTTAACTGGTTCCCAGTAGCAGCTGTGCTCCTTCCTGATGGGCAGTAATTGTCATTTACCTTGGGCACGGGGTGACACCTCTGTGGCTCTAAAACATCCCCAAATTCAGCCACTGAGCCACCAAAAACATCCCTGAGGACCTTCAGGGCCCCACTGAGCATCCCCAGCCTCAGTGGCCAACAGGACACAGCCCCAGGCACCTGGGACCCCCTCCCAGAGTGGGTTTGGGTTGTGCAAGAGCCCAGGAGCACCAGGAAGGTGCTGGAAAAGCTGGAGTTGTGCCCTGGTGGCTCTGAGCCCTCCCTGAGTGCCCAGGCACGATGAACAGCCACGGGTTGGGCACCAGGGACATCCCAGCAGGGAGCACCTGGGATTTGGGATCCTCCAGGGGAGATTTTCCAGTCCCTGCCTGGGTGGGTGAGGCACAGGAGCAGCCCAGGACACCTGCAGGTCCCTGGGCTCTCTGTGAGCTGCAGGGGAACTGAGCAGGGACCTGGAGCTGCTGCTGGAGCCTCTGCAGGGATGGAGGGAAAGGTTTCCATGAGGAAACAGCTCCATGCTCTGCTCTGAGCCCATGGCTTCCCTGGCACACTGAGGGGTTTGCACTCAGGAATTGTTGGCCTCTCTGCCCTCTGCACCTGCAGCAGCAGCTTGGTTCCTCTGATTTCAAAAGTAAATCAATTTGTGGTCAGTTTATATTGTGCAAACAACAGCAAATTGTTTGGGGGTTTTTTTTGTTCTTCACTTTTTTTGGGCTAAATACAAAATAATGCATTGGGAAGAGAAGTCAAATTCTAAAAAGGAGTTTTTACATTGTTAGTGATAAGGATCATTGTAGGAATCCATCTTTCCTTATTTCCTGGATCATTGCAAGGGGAGAGAACATTTGTTAAACAACCCAAGACTTGCCTGACGCACAAGTTCCCTTATGAAACAGAAGCATATCTGTGCTCTATTATTTTCTCTCCTCAAAATTAGATTAAAACAGATGCCATCCCCTCCCTGTGCAGATCAGTGCCAGCAGAAGTCTCTAATCACTTACATAAGCCTGGTGTCCTCACTTTTAGTGTCAATGTTAAGATCCCTGTATTTTGCAGCATTTACATTAAACAGGTTCCCAGTTGAGGATTAGGACCCAAATGCAGAATTTCCCACAATTTTCTGGTTTGAACTGTAAATTCAAACTTGATCTGCCTAAAAGATGGGAACTCCAGTACATAAGGCAGTTGTAACTTGGCTCTTGTGGTTATTGCACAGGATCCATCACAAGAACATGTGCTTTATTGGGGAGGTTTTAAGTATTCTGTAGCTTCAGGTTTTTCCTAACTGTAATTTACGACTTATCTCGGTCATCCTTCAGTAAAAAATACATGTGATGCATATGAAATGGCAGCTTTGAACTTCCAGCATGTTTTCCTGGATAAAATTGGACAGTCCCCTGTGTGACTGCAGTCCCAACGTGTCTTTTCTTTTCTTTCCTTTTTAATGGAACGTGGTGTGAAGTTTTTCTCTTTAATGGCTTCATGGCCAGAGATGTTTTAGACCAGGTCTGGGGCTGTTGAGCATGAACCTCTGCTGAACTCTGCCACCAATGCATTCATTAGTACAGACTAACAGTGACTCCAAGCTTTGCTTTATTCCTGGGAAATTTCCTTCCTCTTTTATGCATTTCAATACCACATTTGACTTTCTCACTCAGACAATAACATGTATTGCCAGCCAAGCTATTGTTTCAGCAAAGCATTTCCCTCTGAAGTATGTGCTGGTTTGGGTTTTTGTTTTTGTTTTTTTGTTTTTTTACAGGTTATTTCTTCATATTAGCAATGACAAAAGTGAACCCAGGGCTACACCTTGATTTTTATTTTCCAGGGTTTATTATTATATTTACAGTTCCCTGTAAGAAGACACAACCCTTTCCCAGTAAGAGTTTCTAATTCCTTCCTATGTTTCAAATACTAACGACCCATATGGAAAGGAGGAAGATAATCAGTGATGAAGGAGGTATCTCTGGGGGCTGAAGCAGATGAATAAAAAACTCAAATCATTATAAATATTACTGTACTACACTTTGGTACAACCAAAAATAAAAACCAAAAAAAACCACCCCAATCCCCCTTCAAAGAAAATATTTAATGTTCCCTAAGTCAAATAAAATTCACAAACAATATAAGAAGAAATTAACCACATGGGGTTTTTTTATATCTGTAAAAAATAATAAGACTACTTGGCTGCATTGCACATAGGCAATAAAATGAGATTCATTCTGATCCCTTTTTTCTGTGAGCCTCCTCTCAGGCTGTAAGCAAGAAATGTCCACTGTGCTTTACAAAGGACGACGACTAGAAAAAAACCAATGCAAACAAACATCCCTTTCTTTTCTCATTTACCATTTCTCATGAGAGATGACAAACAAATGAAGTCTCCTCTGAGTCTGAGCGCAGTTGGATTAGCATTTTGCTAGTACCAGGCAGTATAACAAAAACAGCCATCGTGTGTGACACCTCCAACACCTACAGGGAGCTGTTTTAGGGGCACATCCTGGTTTGTGGTGAAACAGGATTAGCTCAGCCAGCCTCTTGTACCTGCTCTCTGATATCAGGTTATCATCTCAGCACCTCCAGGGTTGGACTGTCTTGTTCCTATTGCTGACTGGACTGACTGCTCCACCATCCATAAACAGAAGGCATAAAGGTGATTACAAACATAAGAAAGTAGTTTTACATATTGTCTTGCAGTCTTTCCATATAGTCCCTAAGTTCCTTGGAATCACCAAGATTCATATCTTGGCATACCCATTTAATATTATCATCACTGTCAAATAGAATTGAGTTGGTGTAGGGGCCTCCATCCTCCGGCAGTATCGTTGTGTATGAAGTGAACTTTACTCGCTTCTGCTTTGGCCCAGAAGGATTTATAGGTTCACTTTTAACTTCTTTTTCACAAAGGTACTCAGAAGATCTGAGGATATGATTGTGAAGAGTCTTCTGAGAACTCCCATTTAGGAGAAAGTTGCTTTCTTCAAACTGCATCCCTCTGTCAATCATGGTAGTGCACTCCTCTGACGGGAGCGAAATGTCCACTGGGTTTTCCAGGAGCTCCACCTCATTTCCAAGCCAGACCCAGTCGTGGGAATGGGGGATGTTGCCTTGCTCACTGACAGCAAACCTTTTGTGCCTGTACTTCCAAGCAAATGCCACACAGTTAATCAAAAAGACCAAGATTGCTAAGCAGAAAACGCAGAGCAGCGCGTACATGCCGATCTCCAGGTCTGTCAATCCTCTGGAAGTCAATGACAGATCGCTGGGATTGTTTTCTCCAGGGATTTCTACTTGGGCAGGGAAACCCGTGAAGGCAGTTGGGTTATTTTGAAGCTGGCCATCCTCCAGGGACTCCTGATCAACGGGAGACGTGAAAGTTGTGCTTCTGTTGGCATTGTCCTCGGGACCTGACACGTCCTCGTGGGTTTTGGACCAGTCTTGTGCCGTCCTCTCTTGTTCTGCAGCTTTCTCTATGGCATTGCTTGTGTGGCTTTTAAAATCCTTCTCCACATCATCGATGTCGTTGGTGCTCCCTTTGGGGTCGGAATCCTTCTGGCCAAACTTGACTTTGACGTTTCCTTTCCCCACGGCCAGGACGCTCTTGCGCTTGGTCTTCTGGCAGGGCTCACTGATGACCATCTCAATCTTAATCAGAGGCCCCTGCCCGTCCCCTTCGGCCACCACCACGGGCCAGAGGGACAGCAGGGCCTGCTGGGACGACACCACCATCTCATCCAGGGAGGTGATGGAGATGGAGAAGTCCTTGGAGTCGTAGATGTCCAAGGGCGTCACCGACCCGTCGCTGAACAGGACCCAAGCGCTCACCACGGCCTCCTGGGGAGGGAGAGGGTGAGGGGAGAAAAAATATGTGTGAGAGAGGGAGAGAGCACAAATCAGACACTCCATCGAGCCTGGGAAAAAATATGGACTTTAACTTTGGGGGTTTTTTCTTTTTCTTTTTCTTTTTTTTTTAATAGAATGGAAATGTCTACTCCACTTCTCTTTTCCTTGTGTTCTCTAGACCACTGAGGCATTCACCTCACCTTCAGGAACTATCAAGGAAACACTCATGTAAATTTAACAAAAATGCTGGGGAAAAACAATTGACAGTTCCTTTTTCTCAGTCTGAAGTGAGAAGCTTCTTCAGAATGCCAGAGCTTCGTGCTGAAAATGATCACATTTCCAACACCACGGTCAATTAGGTTTGTAAAGGACCCATAGTGGGGAATTTCTCTAATTCTGCAGTTCCTGTGCCTTATGGAACACAATGAGCAGAGCTGGAATGTGTCAGGCCAGCGAGCCCATCCAGCCCACGGAACAAACTGGGAGGAGAACACATCTCAGTGCAGTACTTTATGTTTTCTGTCATGCTAAATATGCAGGACTTGCAATACGAAAAAGTGATTGTGGTTTTTCCCTGGGAACTATAGCAACACTCATAAAAACCACCATTATTATGTCTTGACCAAGACAATTTGTCTTCTTACTGCAAATTGCTAGTGCAAAAAATATAGTTACACTTTCTGCACTGATGTAGAACCTTAATTTCATAAAATCTATTAAAAAAACCACACGTGGAATTTGTTCTGTGGTCTCATTAAAAGCTATTTAATTCCTCAGATTATATGGTTCAAAGTAAGCACAAATTCATCAGTTTTCAGCAACTCAGGTCACGAATATTTCTGTACCTGCAGCCAGAGGTTGTTCTGGCTGAGCTGACCTTGTGAGACAATTAAGGAACAGCATTCCCAGCTCTGCTTGCACACTTAGGCTGGATTTTCCCACAGAAGAGGTGTTTTTTGTGGCACATGCAGGCTTTGTCTGGCACTGTGCATTCCCAGACACGTCCATCCCTTTCCCTGTGCTGAATATTCACCGTGAAGGGGCCTTGGCACCGTGGGGTGGGTCAGGAAGGTGAACTCCCTTTACTGGGAGAAGTGACTGCTTTTCACAGCCACACATTCATCAAACCTGCTGCCTAAAATCCACAGCAAACAGCTCTGCTGAGGCAGAGGGACACAGGAATGGGTTGGATGTGTTTTTTTTGGAGCTGACCTGCTTGGGAGAGCGCAGGATGTCGTGGGCAGAGGTGGTAGCCACGATGGCTCTCTTGTTTGCTTTGCTGCTTTGGAAGGACACAGACAAGCCAGACACCAGCTGCACCCCCAGGTCTGTGATGGTCACTTTGTCATCCAGCACAGTCACTGTCTTCTCTGCCAGGATGGAATCCGAGAGAGGGGACAGAACCTGGGGACAGAGAGGAAACACCTTGCAGGAAACAGCAGAGAAATAGTTTAAAGCAGGGCTGGCCTCTAAGCAGCACAGCAAATTAATCCTGGGTTTGACATATCCATGTTTAAATCAGAGCTGATGTTTTCCCCCAAGACATTACATTCATTTGCTGCTAAATTATTTTATCTAAAAAATTAATAAAACAACAAATCACTTCAAAATTGCGGCTTGATCTCAGCAAAATTTATAGAATATAGAATAAATTAAATGGACTTGGGTTGGGGTTTATTTTAAAGTCATTTTTGTGGGGTCTATAAAACTCCCTGTGAGTGCAGCACAGGACAGAGTGTAAGACACTGATTAACACTGGAACTCAGTGAGGGGATAAATAAATGTTCAAAGCCTGGCTGATAGGAACTTGGCCTCTTGCCTTTCTAGGGACAGAGGGCCTGAATGAAATGAAAGTGAGACTTGCAAAAGAACTTTGAAAACCCCACTGGGCATTTTATAGAAGTGACAAATAGCCACGATGAAAACCCATTCAAAAATTCCTTTTTCACTTTAGCTTGCCCATTTTTTTCCACTTTTTGTTTGTTTGTTTGTTTGTTTTCCCCCTGAGATCAACATAAGCCCTGATACCCAGGATGTGTGTGTGAGCCTGAGCTCACTCTGGGGGCTGAAAAAGCACCTGGGTGTGGAAACCTGGGACCCTGGTCTGGGAAGTGGAATCCCATTCCCTGGGATGTTAGGAAGGTGCTAATTAACAAGCTTCCAAGGTCAATCCCCTTCCCTTTAACCAAGATTGCACACCTGCCCAGGTAAAACCCTATAAAACTCCAGCTTAAGCACCCCCCTGATGATTAAAGGATATCTCTGGGCTATCCCTCATTCCCATCCCATTTTTCAGCCACGTGTAACCCTGAGTTGTGGTTTTGGGGACCCTCCCAGCCCTGGCACCCCCGGGACTGTACCTGCACCGTGGTGATGCCTTGCTCACGCCCAGCCAGCACTCTGCCCTCCTGCAGCTTGGCAATCCTGGGCTCCTCCACCTTCATGAAGTCAGCCACCAGGTGGGTGATGTCAAAGTGCCACTCTGAGCCCAGCAGGAAGCTCAGGTGTCCCCCAGCCTCGGGGGCCTCGGCCACAAACTGTGTCAGGACCCTGACCAGGGCGTGCTGGTACTGCAGGGTGCAGCCCTTGCCCTTCTTCTCATCATCCTCCTCGTCCTCGCTGTCCCTGGTGGGCCTGGAACACAGCCAGCTTTGTTACCTGCACTGCCCTGCTGCTTTTGTCTTCTTTTTGCAGGGGTGCAAATGCACAAGAAGGTGTTTTGTGTTCGGGACCAGGTGTTTATTAATTCTTATCTTACAGTCTCACAAACCCCGAGTTCTACAGCACTTCTGGCTAATAAACTAAAAATGGAGCCCTGTGTCTCTCTTTACAAGGCCTTTTAAGGATAAATTGTCCAATTAAGAGATGACACCTAGATTATTTTTATTTTTAACCCAATAACCAACCACCCATGGCCAGCAGTGCAGACTTTCCTACCCAATTACAAAATCCCACCCAGACCATGGAGAAGAAGGTGAAAAAGGACTCAGCCTTTGCCCTGAAACCCCCACCTTGCTTTATATCTATATTTCTATATTCTAAACCCTGAAACTCTGAGTTTTGCCCCCTGTGCTATCCCACACTTCTATCCAAAGCACACCCCCACAATCCCAGGGCTGTCACTCAATTTTGGGAGCTTCTCCACAGCCTCAGCTCAGTGCAGGGTTTGCTGGGGGTCAGTGCCTGTGGGGGCACAGAAATCCTGGAATTCTCAGTGCCCAGTGTTCCACCAGTGCCCTGATCCCCCAGAGCCCTGCACAGCTTCAGCTGCACCTCATTTCCACCAGTGACAGGGATGTTATTCCCTGCTGCTGGCTGGGACAGGAGGTCAGGGTGTGGATGGACAGGTCAGTAAATCTTGGGGAGATGTCTGTGCAGTTTAAAAGGTCCTGTTGCTTCTTCCAGTAAATCCTTTGTTTGTTTGGGACCTCCCAGAAATTTGAAAATATGTCAGGGGTCCCAGTGGAGCCACTGCCCATTCTCCAGGGAGCAGGGAAATAGTGCAGAGGGCTCAGGAAAGCAGAGGGAAATGTTCAGGACAGGGCAGTTGTGGAACACAGCCCTGCAGGAGCTCATCAGGGGCAGGAGGAGGTGTTTCACCATCCTTTTAACATTTGTATTTCTGTGTTCTCCCCTTCCCATCTCCTGTAGCAGCTCTGGTGTTCCCTGCTGAGCCCCCCCAGCTCACCCCCACCCCTGCTGTGCTCACTGAGTCTCTGCTTTTCAGAAACACCCCCTGGTCCTACCCCACATCCCACACCCTCCCTGCCCTGTCTGCTCTGCTCAGCCGTGCTGTGGCCTCAGGTGGCTTCCAAAAACCCAAATTGGGCATCTAGGCTCCCACTCAGGGCAGGGATACTCAGCATTCCACACGCTTCCTTCCACATTTCCTATCTGTCCCCCTTTCAAAACACAACCTGGGAAATGAAACACATTCCCCAAAGCTCAGAGAAGGCATCACAGTGATTTGTGCACGATAGCACTGCTGTCACACCTCACAGGGTTTTGGCTGCTTAAAGACCCAGTTTACCACCAATATTAATATTTTATATAATTTTTTTTCTCTTGTTCATTGCCTGGGACAAACACATGGATCCTCTTATCTCTTCCAAGTCAGGTATTAAGCAGTAGGTGGTCACACTTTTACTCATTATGCCCCCATGCTGTGGATTCATTGCTCAGAAATAATTTCCCTCCCTCCTGTATTTATTGAGCCTAAGCCACCTCTATATCAAGGGTGGGAAATACAGGGTGAGTTTCTTATTTTTCAAAGTATTACAGGAGGTAGTTTTGTGGTTACTGTGTCCCTTTATCTTCTCCTTTGAAATAGCAGCTATGAAAAACTATTACAAAACAGAATTGCTTCTGTTATAAATTGTTTTATGACAAAGTTGGCAGCCAGTAAGCTGAAAACATATCTAAGAAAAAACCCTTGTGCTCTTCAGAGTGACTGAAAGTCCCGGTGTTACAGAACCTAATCCACTGGAAATACATTTTCAATGCATCACTTGTTACCTGAATATTTACATTCAGCCTCAAGTGAATGGTCTGTGTGTGCAAAAATGTTTTTTATGTGTATAAAACAAGTGTCCATCGTTACTTGCTGAATGAAAAATCATTGAATAACAGTGGAATTGTTAGGAAAAAAGGCTACTGAAATAGGATTTTCATTTCCCAAAGAAATTAGCCTCACAGAGTTGGATTAGCTGGGTATTTCAGGGCAACTTCCAGTTGTTCTCCCCTTCCCAGCACTGGTGCCAGCCTGAAGTCAGCTCACAGTTGGCAAAACAGCCACAAAGAAAGTTCCAGAAGGGGGAACGTTCATGGAGCTTTTGTGGGCCATACCCATCTATGCTGTAAAGGAATTCATGAGCTCCATAATGTCCCACTTGCAATTTATTCCTGCATTCTGACCCTCTTCAACTCAGCTAAGCCATAACCCAGCTCTGAACAACCTCAGACTTTGGCCAAAACCAAGTTCAGCTCTGAGATTTGGGGATTTGAGCCTCTCTTAATAATACAGACAGTAACCTTAGTGCCTGTGCAGAACCTGAGAAATAAAAACATGCACAAGCTGTTCAGGTAAGGAGCACAGCTGGGATTTGGGGCAAAACAGCACAGAAATGATGGGCACCAGCCTTGTTGTGGGGGAAAAAAAAAAAACCCAGAGCCTGTGTTTGTGGCTTGCAGGAAATGCTCCCACATCCAACATCCACACCAGCATCATTTTACACAACTCCCTCCCTGCTCCTGTTCCACAAGCTGGTGTTTGTCCCTGCCCAGGACAGGGGTTGGGACAAGCTGATTTTTGAGGTCTCTTTCAAGCCAAACCATTCTGTGATTCCATGTTTTATTCAGCCTCAATGGGTTGCTGTTATGTTTATTTATGTGCTTGTTTGTTTCTACTTTCGCTGTTTAAAACTTTGCACCGCTGGGTTGTCCAAGAGGAAATCTATTCAAAACAACTGGAGGGAATTCTTTTTCAGCCTCAGCTCATAAATATGAGCTGTGGAATGACCAGAGGGAAGGATTGTAGCACAGGGGCACAGAAGGAGCACTCCTGTCCTTATTTCCAGGACTGTGTGAGCAGCTGATATTTACAACAACAAAGAGATGATTCAAGTCCAGCCCATTCCTTGGGGTGTCTTAAATGCAAAAGCTCCATTTCAGCACAAAACCATTTAGAGATGTTTATGTACTTCTCCTCAGGAATGTGTTTGCTATGGCAAACAACTGTGGAGCATCAGAAAAGCCTCTCCAAAGCCCAGAATGAGCAAGGCACGTTCTCTGTCAGGGCAGGGGAGAGGGAGGTGTCTGAATTTTCAGTACAAGCTTTGCAAGATGCATTGCCAGGTCTCAGCTCAAGTTCTTGCTGGTTTGTTGGTTTTTTTGTTTGCTTTTTTAACAAAGGCTGTAATTTTTCCACTTTAAAGCCACCAAATCAAGATTTAGGCAGTAAGTCAGTGTTTTGTCTCCACGTGTGCAACAAAACATTTGAGATCCAGTGAATGGCACAGTTCCCTTTCAACCCCTCATTACAGAGCTTTCACTAAGCTGAAAATCCTTCATTAAGCAGGGTGCTCATTTTCTGCTTAAGACAAGTCCTGGTGAACACAAGCTATTGCTGCATGTTGTGCTTTTTCCCTCTTGGTCATCTCTGAAAATCTCTCCAAGTCCTCCTTACCCCATTTTTTTCCTGCTTGGCAAACTTCCTTGGAAGGTTGTTTATATTTTATTTTTTTTTTCTTTTCTGGAGTGAGCCAAGGTTGCCAGAATTACATTTAATTTACATTTCACAGGGAGAAAGGCTTTGCCAGGGAGCTGAGCTAAAGCAGCAGCCTGTTCCAAGGGTGCCTGGGAGCACTGATCTAATCAGTGATCTGTCAGCTCAGTATTACTGACACTGCTCAGAGCACTTCAAGTGTGTCTCTTTTAATCTGCACCCCTCTCAAACCAGGCCAGATGCTAATTTTCTGTTTAAAAAAAACCCCACAACCCAAAAGAAATCAGTTTTGCTGGGCTTGGAGTTAAAATGTTCATTAAGAGGAGTTGTATATTTTAAAAAACATTTGCAACACCCCCTAATTGAAAGGAAAAAAAATAAAATCTCTCTCAGATACAAATTACAAACTACTAGAAGTTGATTTAGTGGAAGCTACAGAAATAAGCTGCACATAACCCCACTCACAGTTCCAGAAGAAATGTAATTTGGTACTTTTACAGATCTTGAAAATACAACCTACCTATTAACAAAAATCTCCAAGGCCTTATCTCCATAGGACATTAAAGTCAATTAACTAAAGGAGCAAATTTACAGCCTTGTGCAGATGCTGTTACCCACAAATGGAGTGGTTTGGATCCAGTGCCACTGGATATTCTGTAATTTGCCTTACAGTGCAGCTTTGCTTCTGGGGGCAGCACTGACTGAGGCTTTCACTAAAGCAGTTTATTTTCTCCTGCTTTTAACTCAGGCCAACTTCCCTGCTTTTGTCTCCAGAATTGGACAGGACCAAAGCAGAGCTGGTCACAGCCCAATAAACCCTGCCTGAAGTGAAGCTGGTGGTGTTGGGAGCCTCCTGAAAACCATGTCCTCTCCTAGCTGCAAATATTTACTGAAATTACATTTCCAGCTTGTTCTGTGAGACTTTAGCCATGCAATTCCTATTAATGCAAGCTGAAGCCACTCATGCCATGTAAATATGTGTGCAGGAACCACAAGGAGAAGGTAATTATTTTGCAGATGCACAAGGAATAGAAATAAATGTTCTTGTTAGACTAGCAGAGTCTGCCTGGACCTCTCCCACACTCTAATATTTGACTTTAATTTAAATATACACCTCTTGTTTGCTGAGGCTGGAGGTTTGCTGGCTCAGGCACCATTTCCCTGCATCAGTCAGGAGATGATTGTGGAGCTGAATTTCACCTGCCCAGGGAGGCTCTTCCTATCAGGTTCTCCTCTTGATAATATCAAAGATTTGCCATATACTCACAGGCTGAGCTGCTAAATTGTATTGCTGCTCTCCCACTGGGGAGATGAATTGGGGTTTTTCCAGTTTGTGGCATAAAAGCAGCCTGACTTTTCTTCTCTGTTCTCTAACAAGTTCCTGCCCTTGCAGCAGTTCAGACCAGCTAAAAACCAACACAGCTCAAACTCTGCACAGAGTGTTTGTAAAAGTTTTGTAAAAACCCCTGTTTTCTTCATTGCTTTGTGGAAATTATCCAAGAAGTCAGATGGGCAAACATGTCAGTAATCACATGTATTTCACAATTACCAACATGACAGGGTTTATAGGGAGAAGCAAGACATTTTATTGGCCCAACAACCATCACTGGAAAAGAACAGATGTGATCTGGGCCATAGAAAAACCTTCTCAGGTCTGAAAGAGAGCAGCTGTATTCAGCTGCAGAGCAGCTCTGCTGATGCACAAACATTTCTTTTGTTAACAGCACCAATAAAAATCGTTTAAAAGATCCTTGTAAACCCAGTTGTGTTTTTCCATCTGGCTCAGCCACGCTGTGGGTGTGGGGAGGAGGCCCTGGGGCAGCCACAGGAGGTGAAATGAAATTTGGAGATTGCACAATCCCTACCAAAATACCCCAACATTTTACCTGCTGCATTCTGGTAAATAACCTTACAGCAATGTAAGCTGATTTTTGGGCTAAGTTTAAAGCTGCCTAAGCCTTTTGTCAGAGACTTTGGAAAGAATTCTTGAGTTTCCTTCAAGGGCAGACATCAAAAACCTCATGCAAATGGCCAATATTGGCTCTGGCATGAAGGTGAAGTTGAAACAACACAATGCAATGGCTTCACCTGCTGGGAAATGCTTGCATTTGGGGTTTTTGCAAAGATAAAAGCACTGTGCTCACTCTCAAACCTACAGCTCCTGACTGCGGTCCAAATGTCTTCAGTGCTTCAGCTTATCACTCAAAAAACTCATAAAAACTCCCCCATGTTTAGGATTTTGGGAAACACATAGGAGGTGGAGGTATAAGCAGATTAAAAAGTAAAGAGAAAAGTCATAATAATAAAAAAATAATCAAAATGAAAAGCCCACTAAATCTCAGGTAAAAACCATCCAAATCTAAAAATAAAGGAAATGTAAAAACCTTATGTGCAAAGTAAATGTCAGGAGCCAGCACAACTAATGCTGGCTCTGAACTATTGATTCAGAATAGCCCTGCAAAGTTAAAAAAAATCCACGTGGATGCTCAATAAAAGGAGAGATCATTTATTTCCTGTTGAAACCTTTGCTGTCCCCTTGGGTGTGCACCTTCCAGGGGATGTATCCACACTTTCCCTCCCTCCTCCTCCATGGAAAATGCCTGCAGGACGCGTGCCAGCAGCTCCTGCAATCCAAGCAGCAGCCAATGCTTTGCACCAAAACTCTGCAAAGCTTGCAAGCAGGGCAGCCTCTCAGACCATTCCCTTTATTTCAGCTGGCCTAATAAATCAGGAGGAGACACCAGGGGGGGGGAAATTTCCAACGCTGCTGCCTGTAATGGGTTTAAGTTGAGGATGCCCAGGGATAAGCAGGGCTGAATGCCTCACTGCCAGCAGCGTTTGCTCCTGCAATAAACACCAGCCTAATCCTGCAGCCGTTTGCTCAGCAAAATCCCCCTGCTTTTAGCAGCATCTGTGCCTCAGGGGTGGCACAGCAGAGCCAGGAGAAGGGAAGTTCAGTGAAGATTTAAGCATCCAGCTGAAATCCCTCCATTCCTCACCCAGCACAGCTCTTGTTGCCTCAAACAGCAACGCTGCCTCTGCTGCTGGAGCAAACACTCCCATTTCCCTCGTGCCAGATTCTCCTCACCTGGCCTGTCATAGCCAAAAAAATCCCCACATTATCAGGAGGTCACTCACTGCCCTTCTCTGGAGCTCATTTCCTGACTGTCCTGCAATTTGTGTCCCTGGATTTGTGTCCTTTCAGGGCTGGGTAATTCTCCTCCACTGCTGTCTGTGCTCTTCAGGCTCTTCAGGAGCTGAGATGTTCTCCTGGGCACTGGAGAGCTTCAGCAGGAGCTGCCACAGGGTTTAGCACTCCCTGGCTGCTGCCAGCAAGGTTTTTGGCAGGGGTTATGAATCTCAGCTGGTGTCACACCTTCTCCCCACTGATATTTTTCATCTTTGCCTGGGATGCACCAACACAACAGCGTTCCTGGGAGTTCTTAACTCTGCAAATTGTGCAGGTGATGGTTATTACAGAATGGGTATTTTCAGTAGGGAATGATGGGATCACTCTCTTCCCCCTCCTTTTTTCCCTGTCCACTTTTTCCTGGTGGAACAGGGTTTGCAGTAGTTGTTTCTTACTTAACTCAGAGCTGCTAAGGAATGCAGCAGCCAGGTCAGCTGTCCAGTGCATCTGCACAGGCTGAGCACCCAGCCAAAGTCATGGAATCACAGCAGGTTTGGGTTGGGAGAGACCTGGACTGGTCACCTGCACCAAGGCAGTGACACCTGAACCTCCCTGGCCCTGCCATTTGTCACAGCAGAGAGGAACCCAGCTCTGGCAGTGCTGAATGCCTCACACACACTCACAGGGCTGTGTTACTCCAACAGGAGAGCTCCAGGTCCTTTTCCTCAGCCTTGCCCATTGGAATGTGTGATACAATGTCCTGGGACTGTGTGGAATTGATAAATGCTCCAGGCAAAGGCACTGACCTTTAAACTGCACAGACCAGGATAAAATACAGCAATTTTGGGGTGCTTTAATGAAGGCTGAGGCAGACTGTGAGGGCAATGGCAAACTGGAGGGTTTGGATGCTGAGGAATGCTCTGTGGAGCTCATGGCAAACAGGAGGGTTTGGATGCTGAGGAATGTTATGTGAAGCTCATGGCAAACAGGAGGGTTTGGATGCTGAGGAATGCTCAGAGAAAGGCTCTGTTCCAAAAGCAGAGCCCTGGTTTCTGGAGTGAGGCACGAACACACCTTTTGTTGGAGGTGACAGGGATCCTCCAGCCCTTGATCTGGCTGAGCTCTGTGTCAGAGATCTCGATCTGCAGAGGGAGCCTGGGAACCCAGACTGTCACCTCCAGCTGGGTGGTGAAATGCTGGTAAGTGAAGTTTACAATGGTATCCACTTTGCTCTTCATTTCCTTGCCATTAACGAAGATGGAGTCGCAGCTGTCAGAAACCTTAAAAAAAAAAATAGAAATAAAAAATTAGGAAAGTTCCCGAGGAAGAACAAGGATGATACATCACCCCTAAGATAACACTGCAAATGTAAGTCATGCATATTGCATTTCCAGTTTTCTAATTAGAAGCAAACAGTGATAAATGGACCCCGGGGAAAGAGTTGTGCTTTCCTCAAAGGATACTACTCAAACTACAAAAATAATTTAATGGTGTTATATAACCTGTGTGAATCTTTTATACTAGGCAAATTAAACTCTTCATGAATCAAACTCCGTGTGCATCAACCTTTATGTTTACAACTTGCTTAAAGAACCAGGAAGAAATGGGGCCATATGTTAGTAAGAAAAAGACTGACTCAGAACCATAAACCAGAATCCTTTCCCTTTTCCTTGAGCACTGTAATGCTGAAAGACAAAGATCCCCTTATGGCTCGTGAGCAGAAGTGCAGCAGAAGCATTATTTTTTTTAGAACTCCTCAGTAATTGTTTTAACAAAATGTATTCATTGTTGCTTCGTGGCATCCTGTGAAATCAGTGCTGAAACGAGTGTGTGGGCTGTGCTCATCTGCCCTCCTGGTTCCAGGCATCTTCTGGCACAAAATCAAGGTCCTGAGCACAGATATTATTTATATAAAACCATGATGTAGCAACTAATTCAATCTGCACGCTGGAAGACAGGACTCCTTTGTCAGGAAGGGGTTTCTAATGTATTTATAAATATGTGTGTGTATAGTTGTAGGTTATATACACAAACACACAGCCATGTGTAACATCCATTACATTATTCATGTGCAATATTGGTGTTTTATACATCTATAACATGAGCTGTATACCTGCATGTGTACATGGATTTTATCTCTATCTGGTTTGCATTCTGCTCTGAAGAGAGGGGCTCCATGTGGCGTGGTTTGAACCTTTTAAAGCCACAGCCTGTGAGGTTGTGTTCCTGAGCTGCATTTGTTCTCCTGCCAGGACTGCTCTGTGTCAAGGCTCTGGCACCCAGGTCCTGGCTGAGCCCAGGATTAAATCCTGGTTTTCTGCAATTACTGAGAGAACTCCTGGAGCCCCAGTGGGGAAAATGCTAAAACACAGCTTGGTTCCCTCTGCAAACCTACCTCAAACCTTTTCTGATATTACCAGGGATTAGGGGTTGCTGAGCCAAGAAAACTTAGAGGAAATCTCTGGCAGATGCTTTCTTTTGCTCAAAAACCACACAATATTCAGATACGAAGTAAAAGACCTGCCCTTCCATATTTGCCATTTTCAAGTCAGCTCCTCAGATCCTTCTCAATTCACTGAAGCTACAATTACAGAGGGGCTGAGGCAGGTGATGAGGGATGGGGCAAAAGAAACCAAGTCACTCTTCTGGAGAGAATACTCCTCCACATAAATGCTTAATGAGAACAGGAATATAAAAATAATAAATCTAGATAATCTGATAAAGAGTTTAAAATGGACTTCAGGCTCAGGAGTACCACAAATGAGATGGAGCATACTTGGAATCTTTCTTTTTTTTCTCCCTCCCTCATAATGTGTCACGAGTGTCTCTGGGAAGTTTAAGCACATTAAGCAAGCCCATTAATTGAATGAGCAGTTGAGATTCTAAACCATAAAGCTTACATCTAGGGAGTTGTGTGAGAATTAATACAAGACAGAAATAATTAAGAAAACTCAAAGAGGGAGGGATAAACATCAAGGCCAGATCAGGGGAATAACTATTATCTGACAAGACAGCAGCTAATTTTTCAGATCCCCTTCTTGCAGCATCAAATGTTCTTGTCAGCAGGCAAGAAAGGTGCTAAATTAGGGAACTGAAAGATGGACATTAATTGTAGCTATAAAAATATCAGTCTAGGCTTACAAATTTCCCAGATTTTATGTCTAGACAGAGACATCCAGTCATTTATACACTGACCACAAGGTAAGTACAAAGCAGGATATATAACTAGGCTGTGCTTCACCCAGTGGCCTCGTGCAGCTTTCAGAGCTCAGGATTCACTGAAGTGCATCTTGCACAAAAATAACCCAGCCTGGATAAGAAAACTTGAAGAGAGCCATTGTTGTTTCAGCTCTCTATCTGCAATTTGAGTTTACTCTGTTAAGTACAAGCACACCAGATAATTCACAGGAAAATCCAGCTGAATCCTGTGATAAGGCAGGATAGGCTAAAGCTCACATGAGGAAGCCTCTATTTCACTCACACATATTTAATTACTGCCATGTTTCTTTCACTAACCTCAACACAGGTGCTAGAAAGTAGGCTTGGCTCATCTGAAGGAAATGAGGACCTTGAGCATGGATAGAAAATGTCCAAAACTCGGGGTTTTTTTAAGAAAAAAGACTGGATGTGGCACCTGGTGCTGTGGTTTAGTTGAGGTATTAGGGCATGGGATCTTGAAGGTCCCTTCCAACCCAGTCATTCTGTGAAATCTGTGAGATTTTTCCCTTTCCCCCACTCCAGGGGCAGGACAAATGCCTGATTCCCTGCTGGGAGCTGTGTTTCCATGCCCTGCAGAGGGAGTGACACACCTGGAGCCCTGGGCACTGCCCTGCAGCAAGGTCCCCCTGCCCTGCCTCTCCTTTTAATCCCCCTCCACACTTTCCTGGCTCTCAGAGGTGGCTGGGGATGCTCTGGAAGAGGAACTGGTCCCAGTGCAGCCCTTTTGGGCAGGATCTGCCTGTTCCCAGTGTGCCTGGCTGTGCCAAGGGGCAGAGCTGCCTCAGCAGGTGACTTCCACACTGAATTCTTTGGAGCTGCTGCTTTTGAGGGAATAAAAAGGAGGAAAAGCTCTTCAATCTCTCCTACAAACACTGCACAGGGAGGAGAATCAGCAAAAGCACAGAATGCCAGCCTCTCATGTAAAATGCACAGAGCAGGGCTGTGTAAAGCAGCCTGTCCCCATCCATTGTCAGCTGCCTGACAGCACCAGAAAATGCTGTTTGGGACAGTTCTTAGGGGAAAAGGCCAGCCAGGATGTGCTCCCATATGCAGGTCAAGAGAAAGAGAGCTGCAATTAACCTCTCTGGGCTTTGAAGCAGGTGGTTGGCTCCCATCCCCACAAGTAATTGTAAAAAAAAAAAAGCACAATTTGCCCTGAATGGTCTGTGACAGCCTCCTCATTTTAGGCTAATCCAGAACAGAGGAAGATAGCAGCTGAGGAGGAGTAATTGGAGAGCATTTGATGTTCAGGTCACAAAGGTTTGTGCACCCTTTGGGTGAGCAGGTAAAACAGAGGGAATGTGAACTGACAGGAAAACAACTGGAGGCTCCTGTGTGCATGCAGGGTCTGCTCCCTGCTCAAACCTCAGCCTCCAGCTCATCCTGCAAGGAGCCCTCACAAGAGGCAAAGCACTCACTGTGCTCCTGGCTGATGGTTATTCAGGGGGTTTTTGGAAAAAAATGCTGGGTACAAGCATTTTTCTGCACTTTTCTCTGTTGTGAGAGGGGAGAGCAAGGTGCTCCAGCAGAGACCTGGGCACAGGGGCACCCATCTCCTGCCTGCAGCACCTCAGGGCCTTCCCAGCACACACATCACCCCCAAATTCAGCTCTTTTCACCTTCAGGCAAACAATTCTCACTGATATTTACATACAGCCCTGTATGGACGTGGATAATGAATGATAAAGGAAAAGCTCCAACCCAAAGGAATGAATTGCAGTTAATTCAGTGCAAAGCAACAGTGACTAAGCAGATGCAAGGGTGAGACCAAGCACAGGGCAAAGCTGTCCTGTGGCACCTCTCACCTGTGAAGTCTTGACACAAACCCCAAAGGGATGGTGCTAATTTTACAACCCATTTAAAGAAAACTCAGGCACTCACCATGTGCATCAGGAGTTGGTCTAACACAGAGTCTTTTCAGCTGAAAAACTCAGCCATTTGGTTATCCAGTCATGTCCCTAGATGATTTAAATTTGAAGTTCAAATTCACCCTTGGAAAGAGGTGTTTGCTGCCAAAAGAGCTTTCACCAGTGCTTCAGAAAAGCTGGATTTACAGGAGGAGGTTTTTTGCTTGGGGTCAAGATCTACTTGTCTTTAAAAACACCTGAGTTCAATGGGATGGGCGTGCAGACTTCAGTGTTGTAACCCTGATTTTTCTCATTCATTTCTCATTCCTTGCCTGCCTGACACGATGCCTTCAGTTTGAGCTTTCATGTATTTCACATTCTGGGCTGCCTGGGTGTGCAGCTCTGAGCCTCACATTGTATTTTAGCCAGCTCTTCACAGAGTAGGGAGACAAAACAAATCCTTTCCAGCTTGAGACCAAAGACAACTGCTACAAGTTTTAATCAGCCAACAACAACAACAACAACAACAACAATAATAATAATAATAATAATAATAATATTTTATTATCTTAGCTCTGTCTAGACTCAGTTCCAGGTCTCCCTTCTCAAGGCATCAGCTCCTGATGCCCAGCACAGGATGCAGAGCCCAGGATGGGTCTGGCTGCAGCCCCTCCATCCCCTGCACAGCTGCAGCTGCCCAGCCAGCTGTGGAAACTGTTCCTGTGAGGAGGGGCTGTCCTGGGGGGATCAGACTGTCCTGGGGGGGTTCAGAGCATCAGGGACTGTCCTGGGGGGGATCAGACTCTCCTGGGGGGTTCAGACTGTCCTGGGGGGTTCAGATTGTCCTGGGGGGGTTCAGACTGTCCTGGGGGGTTCTGACTGTCCTGGGGGGTTCAGACTGTCCTGGGGGGTTCAGACTGTCCTGGGGGGTTCAGACTGTCCTGGGGGGGTGGATCAGAGCAGGGCAGAGAAGCAGAGCACATCGATGCTCTGCAGCCCAAGTGTGGGGATACAAAAGCTCATTATTGTGCCCGAGGCTACAAAGAGAACAATTGTAACGAGATTACAGAGAATGGTGCCGCCAGTGAATGGCTCATTCTCATAATAATCTCCCAATTGTGATTTTTGTGGGATTTCCTGAACGCTGCCTTTGCCACCTTTCCCGTGCCATTGTTCCTGACACTGTTATCACATTAGGAAGCACTTGCTGAGCTCCTTCAAACCCTCTCACTCTCTGTTTATTTTCTGCCTCTTGCATCTTTATAAACGGCTGCAGCATGCCTGCATCATACATTTTTTTTCTGGTAATTTTCTACTTCACTTTTATTTTTTGCTACGTTTGCTTTAGAAATCACAGAAATCTCTGCCTCCTCAGCCTGAGGAACCTGGCCCAGTGTTGGAGCAAGAATTGAAGAGAAAAAGGATTATTCCTACCTTTTTCAGATAGGAAATGCTGAGTTTATTTAAATTCAGAATTATGCCTGACAGCAGCCAATCTAATAAATGGCAGCTTCTTGTTTTGGCTGCAGCTTTGTGTTATGTCGTGACATGACAATGATCCAAGTGCACAGGACTCACCCACATTCGTGTGTCGAGTGAGAAAATCAAAATTTTTTTGTGAGATTTTGTTACTTTTTTAAAATGACAACTAACTGGCTATGTGTGAATGGAATTTCTGCCCAAAGGTGACAAACACAAACACACTGTGTCCTGTTTGAATGGAATTTCTGCCCAAAGGTGACAAACACAAACACACTGTGTCCTGTTTGAATGGAATTTCTGCCCAAGGTGACAAACACAAACACACTGTGTCCTGTTTGAATGGAGTTTCTGCCCAAAGGTGACAAACACCCTGTCCTGTGGCAGTGCCACCCTGTGCTGTTGTCACTTGCTGGGTCTCCCTGGGCTGACCCTGAGGCTCCTGTCCCACCTGCACAGGTGGCACAGAGCCTGTGGGACCCCCCAAACCCCCCAGGACCCAGCCAGGTGAGGGGCACCCAGTGCTGAGGGGGCATTGCCCTTGCCCTGGCACCTCTGCCCATGCCCCTCACAAGCCCTGCAGGTCTCACAGGGATCTGTTTCCCTTCCACAAACAGGGATTTTCCATGCAGATCATTCCCACAACAGTTCTGCCTCCCCTGCCCCAGCTCCTCTTGTGCACTGGGGTCTGTAGATATTGTCTGCAAGCAATTTGAGGCACATGGCAGATACAGAATATACAGAGCAAAGGATGTGATGCTGGAATTTAAACTAATAAAACAAGAGGTTTTATTCCCTTTTAATCTTCCACATGTGCAGAATAGCCTTGGAAGTGTCATTTTTGAAACATTCTTTTCCCCTTAATTTGTTTTTATTGGCAAATCAGTTCTCCAAGTACAGTTCCCTGAAATAGCTGCTGTACTTTCAGATAGAAGTGTTGGCTTTAGGGATCCCCTGAGATAAATTCTAAGGTTTCTTTCCTACTTAGAAACGATAGCAGGAGTTTAAGCTGAGTATTCCCCATCCCATGTGTTTGATATGTGTTTGTTTTTCATCTTATCATTGAATAATAACGTTACACAGGAACGGGATACAAACTGCCTGACTCACAGCAGTCCAACAGCTACACCTACAAACAGGATTAAAATGATTTCCCCTCTCCCTAGCACCAGCTTTCACTGGGGAGAAGGTAAAACTCAGATATGTCAAGGTCAGCCTGAAGCAGTTCCAGTGCTCCTCGTCCCAAGTAGTCATTAATTGCAACTTCCACCAAGAATTAAATCACATACTTTACTCTGAAAGCAGAGATGTCCCTAATCTTGCTGCTTGGGGAAATTGGGATTGAGGCAGGGAGGTTTGCTCAGCCCCCTCAGCACTGTGGTACCCTGGAAAAACAGGCAGGTCACATCATGTCAGCAGGAGCAGGGCTGTGCCTGGGCTTTGGGTTGGTTGTTTTCAGACACATCTGCTCTGTTTTTTAATTACCCAAAGGATTGATCTTAAAACTGCTGCAGCCAATCCAAATGAATCAAGTGGAGGATGATCCAGCATCAGAGTTTCACTGGTTAGTAGGAATTTCCAAAAGGACACAATCAAACCTCTTGGAAAGTCCAGACCATTTTGAAATTATCATTTTGTAATGGTCTTTCTTCCCAGCTCAGTTGTTCTAAAGGAATAAAGCAGGAGATCCAAAACTCACATTTTGAAATGATCATTTTGTAATGGTGTTCTTCCCAGTTTTATTGTTTTAAAGGAGCAAAGAAGGAGATCCAAAACTCAAATCTGGACTTTGAAAGTCTCACATGAGAGACAGAAGCACATCCTGGGAACTGCTTACCCTGTTGGAGGGAGCACAGAGCCTGGCACAGACCCCATTTAAAGCCCCCCAAATGATGCCCATGGA
Organism: Aegithalos caudatus; assembly: GCA_013389925.1. Taxonomy (NCBI): domain Eukaryota; kingdom Metazoa; phylum Chordata; class Aves; order Passeriformes; family Aegithalidae; genus Aegithalos; species Aegithalos caudatus. The sequence goes on from WEIU01013424.1 coordinate 225,575, forward strand.
GCTGCAAGAACATCCCAGATCCCCTCAGGAACACCACAGCTGTGTGTGCCAGACAGGACCTGCCCTGGAGAGCATTCCCCCCAAAATGATACCCATGGAGCTGCAGGAACATCCCAGACCCCCTCAGGAACACCACAGCTGTGTGTGCCAGACAGGACCTGTCCTGAAGTGAATTCCTGAAGAGCATTCCCCCCAAAATGATGCTCATGGAGCTGGAAGAACATCCCAAATCCCCTCAGGAACACCACAGCTGTGTGTGCCAGACAGGACCTGCCCTGGAGAGCATTCCCCCCAAAATAATGCCCATGGAGCTGCAGGAACCTCCCAGACCCCCTCAGGAGCACCAGAACTGTGTGTGCCAGACAGGACCTGTCCTGAAGGGAATTCCTGGCACGGGTACAAAGTGCAGCCTGTGATTTACACCCAGCAACCACGAGGGGTTAGAAACAAGACTGACAGGAAAATCCTTCATCCAGGAAAGCAGAGATGTGGAAAAGCAGATAATTCACTGAAATGCTGTGTGCTCAGAAAAACCTGGGTGGTCACAGCAGTGGGTTTGTGGAGGGGCAGCAGCCCAGCAGCAATGGGCACCCCAGAGCTCCTGACACCCCGTGTTCCAGGGGAGAAGCCCCTGCTCATTTCTCTGAGGATGGATGCTGAACTGAGGAAGAGGAGCAGGAAATCCAGGGAGGAGGGAGGTGAGCCCAGGTAGAGCCTGGGATGATGAGAATGGGTGTTGGATGTCTCGGGGTGTTTTTAGCATTTAACCCCCTTTGAAATGCACTGAACTAGAGGGAAGGGCAGCACGGCAGACATTAACATTTGGGTTTAACAATGCACACAACTGCAGAGGCTCACAAAAGGTGCAGTGATCCATGAATGCACGAGGGGAGTTTAAAAACCTGCTGAATGGAATGGAGTGTGCTCCACTCCAAAACTGTTGATCTGTGCAGAATCATTAAACAACACTCGAGATGTGCCAGGATTCCAGTCCCAGGTGCAGAGCAGCTGCTCCTGTTCTCATCCCTGTTCTCATCCCTGTTCTCATCCCTGTTCTCATCCCTGTTCTCATCCCAGCACCGTGCAGGGACGTTCCTGCTGGAGAGGAGAAGTTTGGCAGGGCACAGGTCCAGAGGAGAAGGTGCCTCAGCCTCCAGCCTGCTGCTGAATTCCAGCTCAGCAACAACCTCTGAGCACACACAGCACCAGAGCCAGGCCAGATTTGGGAGTCCCAGGGGTTTGAGGAGTCCCAAATTTGGGGATCTTGGGGTTTTGGGGGGAGGTTTTGCCCCAAAATTTCAGGGTTTGGGAGAGGTTTAGGGGTTGGAGCATCAAAAGCAGATGGGGAGCAGCTAAAGCTGTACATGGGAGCTGCCAGCATGATCTCTGCTTCATGTAATGACATCCTTTACCCATCAGCTGAGCTTTTATTTGCACCTTTTCCACAAAAGAAAAAAAAAAAATCTAGTTGAGGAATTCTGTTGGAGTGAAAAGTTACTGTTTGTGCTCTGCCCACTGATTTCTCATCAGTGAGAAAGAGAGAAAGAAAAATTGTCTGCATTGGGAGAAATCCATGGTCATGGTAAAGTGCTGGTGTCAAGAGAAGGGAAGAGGGGAGAGGGAAGAGTGGGGTGGGAACTCTGCTTTGCTGGGTGAGACAACCAGGATGGCACCAGGAGGGGACACAGCCTGCCTGTGAAACTTCATCCAGCCCTTGTTGAAGGGAATGAGAGACTTTCCCCTGCTTCTCTGGCCCCAGACCAGGAGCTTTCAAGGCTGTGAGGACTTCACTGTCTATTGTAACACAGTGGCAGCCAACTGAGACACAAGCTTGGAACAAAGACTTGCAGGCAGCGTGGGTTTGGAGGCTCAGGTTCTCTGGTATGTCACATTTGAAGTTGTTTGGACAAACTGCAGTCATCCCTTGGTGGAGCAGCAGTCCCACTGCCAGCATGCAGCAGAGCAGGTGCCCATGGAGTGAGCTCAAGCTCATTTCAGTCCCAGCACAGTTTGTGTTTAGGCAAAGCTTCAGGAATACTTCTTTTTTTCCCCATTCAATCACTGCTTTTGTTGATAATGAGAACACACAGAGCAGAGCTCAGAGCAGGATCTCCTTTCTTCCTTACCCACTTGTGATCAAGATCATGCCAGTCCCGTTCTTGCCCCATGAGTTTATTTTATTTTTTTTTCTCTCTCCTTGTCAGCAGGATGCAGTGCCTCTCCTGGGCCAGCATCCCTCTGCTTATCTCCAGACATCTTCATCCTCTGAGATAAGGGATCTCTCACCAGCACAAACTCCAAGCACACTGCTCTCCTCTGAGGTGGATCTGCTTAAATATTTGACCCTTCCACTTGTGCAGATAAGGCACTACCAGCACTTGTCTTAGTTTATGTAAACATCCACGTTCTTCATATTCATCAGCTGCTATCCCAGAAGGGTTTAAGAGCTGTTTATGTGGTGAAACCCTAGCAGATGGCACCAGCTCCTTCTTGCATCCATCTAATTGCAAACACTGAACCTGCTCTGTAAAAGCTGTTAATTAGGTGAAAATAACACATATGTTTGAGCTATAAGCTAAGGTGGGGTTTTTCCCCCCCCCCCCTCTCTGTTTTCCCCCAATGGAATCCCTCACACAAATGGGGTTATAAACTGACAGCATCATTTGCAGATGGGTGCAAGAAGTGAGAGGGGGAAAATACTCGGGCAGCATCAAATGAAACGTTCTTTGTAAAATAATGGGCTTTAAAAGTAATTTTCTGAGCACTAAGTAAACTTAGTGTTCGTGATTCACGGCTCTAATCCCTGTGACTGGAATTTAAGATCTAAGGCTCCATGAAATTAAAGAAAAAGAAACAATTACATGCATATTCATTCAATTTCATGTATTGCATGTCCTCCAAGTTCTCAAAAAAATTTAAACAGGGGGAGAAACAGAAGTTTATAAAGACTTTGAGCAAACCCAGATGTAAGTGCTGAAGCCAAGCACCCTTCTGTGCCTGCTGCCTTCTCAACCTTCCTGGTGTTATAAACACATATCATAAATTGGCTTTTTGCAAATATTAAGATGAATGCTATATGTATGACATCAAAATAACTTTGCTTTCATTAACAAAAGCTCAGACATGGCAGTGGTGGCAGCTGATCCAGGGATGAGTGAACTGTTTGGTCAGGATCACATCCAGTGGACACTGCTGTTGATGTGCCAATATCAGCACCTGCCATCTGAAGGAAGCACAAACCACAGCCCAAACTGAATGAAAAGGAACAAGAAAAACCACAGCCAAGAAATGAGCACGCTTTTAAATGTGGCCTCAAGGCAGGGCCATGCTAAACAGGCCTTGGAAAAAAAAAAATATAAATATGCATAAAGGTCTATGAATGTGCAACAGGCTGGTGGGATGGAAAAGGAATTTAAGGAATTTCTGAAATATATGAAAGCTCAGACTGAAGGCATCACTCCATGGGGCAGAGCATCCCTTCCCTAGGGATGCCATGGGAATGAATCTGTGCCAACAACAGCCCTGTAAAGCCCCCAGGAGCAGACTGGCAGCTGTAAAGCTTGGGAGCTTAGCAGTATTAAGAGGAATGCCTTAAGTCATGAATATTTGCCACACTAATCTAGCCTTTAATCTTCTCCCAGTAACACAAGGAGACACCATCCTTATCCCAAAGGATCAACAGAAAACCAGAAAAAAATCCCCAGAAAGCTCCTAAATACACAACAGCATGATTTTGTTTTGTGAAGAAAACTCTGGTCCTATGCCTAGACAGTGCTGCATCGACATTCATAAGTCTTCACACTTAGTTTTTAGTCTCTAAGCAACAAATAATTCATTAATTAGTAAAAAAGGGGAAAAAAAATGGACTTTCAGACAGCCAACATGGCCAAGAAAAGCAGCCCTTAAACTGCATCCATTCAGCCAAGTGCTTCAAGAGGATTATTTGGAGAGAAAGTGAGGAGTTTTTACCTAAAAAATTACTTTTCTTCTCTGGTCTTCTGAGACTGGGCTATACTGGACTGCCTTGTTCATCTGCTCCAGGATGGCACAGAGATTCAGCATTAGGATCCCTGGCCAGAAAAGGGCTCTGGAATTTTCCTCTGGACTGTGCCACATCCTCAGTGCCTGCCCTGAATATTCCTGGGTGCTCACTCAGGGAAACACAGGGAGCTCCTCTGGATGAGAGACTGGAGAGGAAAAAAAATCCCCCTGTATGAGAACCATGGAAAATCTGCCCACAGCAGGAGCTGCCTGTGTGTCCTGCCCCTGGAGCAGGAGAGGGGAGAATTGTCCCTGTGATGCAGGAAGGGGCAGAGTGGAACAGAACAAACCCTGCAGGAACAGCCCTGCCCAGGGAGAAAGCTCAGGGTCACCCCTGCTCTGCCCTCTCTGTTCTTTCATTTTGGTTGTGTCAGTAAATCCAAACTCCAGCAAGGGTGAGAGGAGCACATCCCTGCCTCTGAGGAGCAAAATACCTTAATAATTACAAACAATTATTTATAATTACATATATTTATAATTATAAATGTAATTACACAGGCATAATTACTGATGCCTGGTGCAACTGTAATCCAAATGTGTGGCCAGTGCAGTGCTGGCAGTGAAGAATGAGGATGGGGATGTTCCCAGTGCTGGGGCTGTGTCCCCACCCTGCAGCAGTGAGGGGGCTCTGAGCTCTCCTGACACCTCCCACCTTTATTTTCCCTTGCAGTGAGAGCTGGAGCTGTGCTGTTGGCATTGAGGTGTCCTGCACAGTGCTGGGGAAATGACCTTGCCAAGGGTGACATCCTTGCACGTTGCTGTCCCAACCCATCCATCCACCCCCTCACAGTCACTGAGGGCTCTCTGTGCTCCTCTGCAGCTCCTCTGCCACTCATCCCAGAGTATTTTACAAAATAAATAATTGGAATATTTATAAATCCTTTTTTTTTTTCCTCAAGAAGGGAATACAGCCTGTCAAAGGCCTGGAGCAGAGGAGCAGCCCTGAGGACGCTGTGGGTGGCTCAAAGGGACATGTGTGGCCTCTGGGCAGGTGGCACTGGCAGCACGGGGGTGGCAGCTCCAAAATTCCCCAAAATCACAGCAAAAAAAGATTCTGCTGGGGGCTGCAGACCTCGTGGCTATGAGGGGCTGCAGGAAACAAACCAAACCACAGAATTTTGCTCTTTTGAGGAGAAGTTTTAAAAAACCCCAGTCACAGTGAGAACAAATGTGAAAATGCCACGTTCTGGAGGACACAAAATTCACCTTTTTTTCACAGAGCTCTTCAGAAACCATGACTTACTGAATTCAATACTTCACTTTTGACTTCCACCTAAAGGCAGAGATTGAATTATCAGAAAAATCAGCGCAGAGATACCTGACTCCTCCCCTGGATCAGTTTTGATCCAAAGCCTGTATGACACGGGTGGACTGGGCTTCTCTCCCATCCAATAACACCCTGTTAAAATCCATTTATAAAGGACTTGGCCTTCCTATCTGTCAGTCTTCCTGCCATGGACTTGTATGAACCCTGTCTAAATGCCAAGACAGATCTGTAAAGTTCTTCAGTTCCCCCTTTGAATCTGGGCAAAAACAATTGTGCCAACTCATGCATGAAAGGTAAGTGACAAACTGCAGAGTGCTGCCATAAGTTTCCCCTTGTACTTTAGCATTTTTTTCTCTTTTCATTTGTTTTTCAACATCCTCCCTTAGGGCTGTGTAGACACAGAAAAACATGGCACAGTGAAAGAAGAGAAAAACATGGGAGGCGTGGGAAAAGGTTTCTACCTTCTCTTCATCACAAGAAAGGTTTATGTAAAAGCTTTGTGTGACATAAAAATATATCCCCAGAATCACAGAAAACACATAAATCTGACTCCTTTACTGGAAATTATGTGTTTTCTTTCCTAACCAGAAAACTTACAGGTGCCACACAAACAGAAAATGAGTCCAGATTGTGTCTGGAAAGGAAATGATGTCATTAAAAACGGTGCTTTGTTAAAAATCCCTTTAAAAAGGGATAGGAAAAGCCTGTTAAAAATGCCTGGAAGAAGAGGCAGGGAAAGCCAAATGAAAAAAAAAAGTGTAAGCAGGGCACAGAGCAGGCTGAGAGCAGCAGTGGATGAACCTGAGCTGGACATTGCTCAGCCTGGATTTGGGTAAAAACACAAATTGCAATTTTCCACGTGCTGCAGGCTCAGGTCCATCAGCCTCAGGTGAATTCTTTGCTGTGGTTGCCACCCAAAGTGGTGAAAGGAGCAGAGATTTAAGTGAATTTTAGTCACATTGCCAGGCCCAAGGGGGTTTGCTCAGGGGGACATGATCAGAGGTGCAATCCAGATGTGAATATTCCATGCACAGACACAGGAATTACTCCCCCAAGAACCCCTAAGTCCCCCTCTTACATTCATCTCCCACTTGCCAGAGCTACAAAAGGACAAGTTAATGTGAAGATCAGATTTAATTTCTTAACTCATGCACATTTTTCCTTTGTGCTGCTGTCCTCTGGAGACACTTCCCCATCCACACAAACCAAACAGAGGCACTGCCAACCAGTGACTGCCACATTTCTGCCCAAGCAGAACACAAATCCTGTGCAACATTTGCATCCCAGGCATCCCCACTGCAGGTGCTGCACTGTGCTTTTACACTCTGTGCAATCAGCACTGAAAGCTGAATGGGTTTTGCCTTTATTTTCTAGGAGAAGCTCATGCTCCCTCTCTTCTTTTAAGTTTTTTCTCAACAGTGGCTTCTCAGCTGACATCACATGGATTTTTTCCCAGTGTTTGTGCTGCAGGTGCACTTTGGAGGCTGTGGTAGGAGCTGTCATCTCCTCCTCTGCAGCTTCACCTCCTATTTCATCCTGAAATCTTCACATGGTTTCTTGCCTTGATCTCCTATTTCTGTGGCAAAGGAGGGTTTGGTGAAGTTTTGGTTGGGATTTGAACCACACTTGCTGCCAAAACCCATACACTGTTTTTTTTTCCTGTCCATTATTGTGAGATAATTTCCTATTCTTGCCCTCAAGGAGGGCTCATGAGCTTTAAGGAAATTCTCTCTGCCTGCAGCACTCTGACCTTTATGGCAGGACACCCCTGCAGCTCTGAAGCCACTTTGTGGTGACCAAAGCAATCAGAAATAACTCCATTATCCTGTTTTATGCAGAGATGCAGCCCTGTTGGTTTCTCCTGGGAGAGGACCCTTCTTTGTGGCAGGGAGCTGTTTGTTTTGCAGCATTTGCTGCTTTCATTGTTGCCCAACACTGCAGCCCCTGCAGCTGGTGGAGGTCACCAGTCCTCAGAGAGCTCCTGCCCAGTGCAGGGCACCTGCAGTTTCTGATTCACCATTTGGGGCCATTCCCATGCAGATGGATTCTGCCTTCCAGTGCCCATCCATGCTGCTCTTCATCTCCAGCTACACTTACCATGCAGAAAACATTTTATTCCAACCAGAATAACCAAATCTCTCTTCTGTGCTCCCCTGCTGCTCAGCTGGAAAACACACTGGCACTGTGAGGGTGCACCTGACCCAGCTGGCAGTGCCTGAAAGGAGCTTCCAAGAGCCAAGGAAAGGATTTGGTGCAAAGGATCCATTCCTTAGGAGGTCAAACAGCCCCTCCAGATGTGACAGACTGGGCTCCTGGGCATCTCCTGCTCCTTGGAGAGCAGCACATGCACGGTGCCTACAGCCACAGGGCTCAGGAAAGGGGCACCAACATGAGTTAGGGAGCTGGGAAGGGATGAGCTGCTCCAGGAAAATTCCTGCTTTTCAGGATTCCTTCTGTTTATTTCCCTTATTTTTCTTCTTTCTTCATCTCAGCCTTCTTTATTTAGAATCACCTTCATTTTCAGGTACTGCAGGCTTTTCCCTGAGCTTGCTGCAGCTCTTCCTGAACTCCCAGTGACAGACAGAAGAATTATTTGAGAGACAGGCAGCAGCAGCCTGCTCCAGGACCTCTGCAGTCTCACTAAACAGGATCCCTGACTCACACAAGGTCAGCAGCCTTCTCCAAGGAGCCACACTCCTGTACAAAACCATCTGTGCTCTCCTCCAATGGGCCAGAGCTGGAGGCATCTCCTGACAAGAATTAAGGGGATCAAAGTTGGCTATAATGTATTTTTTCCTCGGCAGGGCTGGTTACACGAGATGAAAATATCAATAATAACATAAGGCAGTGAAACAAGCCACGCTGTCGAGTTTGTGAGGAACAGAAGGTCTCAGCAAATGGCTGTCTGTGAGAATTCAGACTCCCCAGCAGCACTGCAAACAAAAAAACAAGCTGGGGCTGCAACAGCTCCAGTGGCACGGGGTGCACAGCCAGGGCTGGGGAGCATGCACACAAAAAGCTGTGGGGTTTTCACTCTGCTCTGCAGCAGCACAAAGGAGAAGCCTCTGGGGCTCTCAGCTCCTCATGCAGCAGCTGCCTGGGTGCTCCCCACCTCTCCATGGCTATGGAATCAGCATCCAGCTGTGGCTTTCTCCTCAAGAGGCCAAAATCCCTGGTGTCTGCAGGACTGGGGCTGTGAGGCTGAGATTTTCTGAGTCTGCAAGGTTTGCAGCCAGCCAGTGGCTGATTATTCTCTTTCCCAGAAGACAGAGATGAGATTTCTGAGTCTGGAAGGTTTGCAGCCTGCCAGTGGCTGATTCTCTTTCCCAAGACATAGAGATTTCTTGGGAGAATTTGCATTCAAGGACAATTCATGTAAATAATCTTTCTCCTAACCATAACTTTTCTAAGTTCTCATCACAACCCCTCTCCCAGGTGTTGTTTCTGTTACTGAACCAATGCAGAGAGGTGTCAATGCTATGAATCAACAATGTGCCTTTTTAGCACAGCATGTTATAAAAAGGCTGGATAATTGTAAATAAAGCCTTCTGATCTTCTTCTGCCTTTGAACTGGAGTCAAGCATCTTTATTTGGTGTCCAACAACACAGGGGGACCCTGGTGGTGCTGCAGGATGGGCTGGGAGGAGACACAACCCTGCCCTAAGGATGCAGGATCTGCTGCTTCCCTTCCACCCTTTCTTTCCTTCTGTGTCCTTTTGCCCCGAATTTTGTACTCAGATCCTGATCTTCACTTGCCAATTTTGAAAACATTTGCTTGGCATTTGTAGTGCTTAAAAACACAGCAAAGAAGCGTTTCCTCCAAGGAAGGATTTCCTCATTTCACTCCAATAATCTCTCACGCTAAACTCACTGCAGGTTGGGGAAATGTAAAATTCTCCAGCTTCTGTGTGGCAGGAGCTACTTCAGCCTGCAGATTTCCAGTATGGGTGTTTTGAAATCCTTTATTTGTGGGGTGGCAATAAAAGATGTGGAGAGAAGATCTCCCCTGGCAACGTGTGCTCTTGAAAGGCCCTTTCAAAGCAAACATCCCAGCAGTAAGAAACACTTGAGCACTCCGTGTTCCCATCTCCCCCTTCCTCCCCTCTCTGCCTCCCCAGCCTGTGCTCTCTGCATTGGAATAATAAATTTCTTTGTGCCCCATCTTAGAGAAGTGTTTGACCTCCATGCACTTGGCTGGGGAAGACCTGGCAGTCACAGGTTATATTTTCTCACACTGCACTGCAAGTGTTTCATGTTTGTTATCAGCTGGCCGTGTAACATTACATTTTGGGGCTAAAAAAACAAAAAAAGATTGTTGTATTCTGCAATGCTGATTGCATCAAATGGCAACTAGATTGTGAGACAGTAATCATGCTGAGCTCAGGCGATTAAAAACTCACTTGGAAAATTGGTGCTTGCTGAGCCTTTATGGAAAGAAATGAATTAAGGAGGGAAACAAAAAGGAAGGGCATACATAAATTTGGCTCTGCAGTGCATAATGCTGATTGTAAGAGATCTAAGGCAGAACTGTGTGTCTTAAGGATTTCCTCTTCTGTTTTCAGAAGGAAACCTGAGAGCCACCAGAGAGGGATTGCAAATTAAACCCTAACAGTAATCTCAGAAGCAGCAATTGGAAAAGAGCAAATAAATAAACGATCTAAACAGGAGCTAGCATTTCCTGCTGGGAGCTCCCCCTGTGTGACAGTGCCTCTCACACAGAGGAGTGCCTGGCTGGCAGTGCCCTGCCCTGGAAATCCATATCCATATCCATATCCATACCCATATCCATATCCATATCCATATCCATATCCATATCCATACCCATATCTATATCCATATCCATATCCATATCCATATCCATATCCATATCCATATCCATACCCATATCCATATCCATATCCATACCCATATCCATACCCATATCCATACCCATACCCATATCCATACCCATATCCATATCCATATCCATACCCATATCCATATCCATATCCATACCCATATCCATACCCATATCCATACCCATACCCATACCCATACCCATATCCATATCCATATCCATATCCATATCCATATCCATACCCATATCCATACCCATATCCATATCCATATCTATATCTATATCTATATCCATATCCATATCCATATCCATATCCATATCCATATCCATATCCATATCTATATCCATATCCATATCCATACCCATATCCATATCCATACCCATATCCATATACATATCTATATCTATATCCATATCCCTCCCTATCCCTATCCCTACCCATATCCATATCTATATCCATATCCATATCCCTATCCCTGTCCCTATCCCTATCCCTATCCATATCCATATCCCTATCCCTATCCCTATCCCTATCCCAATCCTGGATGCCCCAGCACTTCCTGCCTCCCCTGTGCTGCCACACTCTGGTTTTGTACCCCGTGTTTGGTTTGGAATTTAAACAATCAAATTTTTAAATGAAATCAAGTGTTTGCCATCCCGTAGTGAGCAGAGCTGTACCAGATGTAAAATAAAAGCTCTGATCAGCTCTCTGGGACCCCAAGGTGACTGAGGCTGCTGCTGTTTTCCAGGGTCTGGGCTGCAGGAGATGGCACTGCCAGAGCCAGGGCTGGCAGCTGAGCACAAGCACCATGCCTGTTTGTGCTAGAACCGTGGAGCACTTCCAGTGCTTTTCCTCAGGAGAAATTCATCAGAGGAGTAAAACTCAACAACTTAATATTAACAAAAAGTGATTGATTTTTGCAGTGAATTCGGTGGAAAGCTGCTTAATTCCCCAGCCAATGTCACTCCTTGTTGAACAGATGCAAACTTTAAAGATTAATCAGTGCTGAACACTTCTGATATTTTTAAAGATATACCTGGAGCACTCTCCAGTAGCCTGGCTCGACTCACAAAAACAACTCCAGCAACTCAAGAAGTCTTAGATGTGGGAGTAAATGTCTTGGTACAGTGCCATGAGTATAAATCAGACCTTAATAACTGACAACACAAAACAAAATGCTAAATCCTGGCATTTAGTTAACCATTGAAGCCAGTGCTCAAACTGAAGCTGAGGGACCCTCTCCCTAAAGTGTGTAATTAATTGGAAGAAAAGAAAAACCACACCCCAGTGCAACTCTTCCGTACTTCAGGAAAAAGAAATCCATTTATAACTTCACTTTGTTCTTTCATCCTCGTTTAATGAGTTGTTTGATTCAATAATCCAGCATTACCTACTATTCTTTAAGGCTGGGCTTTCCCCATTCCCCTCAGAATCCCAGATACACCCCAATCCAACCCACCTGTCAAGTCCCCTCCTGTTCCTGATCCTATGAACAACACCAAACCAGTTTTCACTCTGAATTCCAGTCCCATATAATGAGAATGCAAAAACATAAATCATTGAAAACCTAGCAAGAAAAAGCCTGCCTTTTCCCACGGAGGAGAAAGGGAGCTGCTTACTGTCAACAGTGGGTGCTGCTTCTGTCAGATAAATTAACTGTACTTCAAACTGATGGTGCTGTGCCAGCCTCCTCATCTCCATCTCCATCTCTCAAGGGAGTGCATCTCAGAACACGTTACTAAAACACAGCTGTGGGTGAGCTAAACCACAAAAACAAATACCCAAGCTGCCTCCAAACCCCAACTGTGACCCAGGGGGGAGGCAAAGCTGTGCCTGCTGCCAGTGCAAACAGCAGCCAGGAGCTGCTGAGCTCCCTGGAAGGAAGGCACCCATGGGTGGGTGCAGTGCTGGGTGAGCATTTTCACTGCCTTGGGTCAGGGTGGGATGCTGTGCCACCCCTGTGCTGCTTCCCCCGGGTCCCACATCAGGGAAGGGCAGCAGAGGAAGGCTCTGCCCTCATCCCGGAGCTGGCAGCTGATGGATGCTTTAATTCCCACACCCTCCTGCCCTCTGTACCGCCCCTGTCACTCCAGTGCCTGTCAAACACTCACAGGACTGGAGCTGAGAGCACAGCCTGCCCCCAGGGCTTCTGGTGACAACGGGAACCTGAATTAATTTGCCCGGCCAGAATGATAGTTCAAAAGGGGTAAAAGCCTCGGAATCGTGAGGTTCACATCGCTGCAATTAGAATTTTTTAAATGGCCAGCTAGGATAAAGTTTACAAAATAGAGTTTATGTCCTAGAGAACATGGAGAAAAAGCCCTTAAAAGTTTGTCATTTTCTCCCAACAACAGCTACTTATTGCTGCCTCTGTTGAGCCTGACCTGAGTTGTTTATTTACTCTCTGCATTTCTTAGTATAAAATATTCAGAGTTTATCCTAAGCAATGCCACGGTTTGGGCAATGATTGTTTCCCAGGACTGGGATCTGTGCCCTTTGCATTTCTGCTCTCAGAGCAGCCAAATGCTAAGCCATAGAATTGTTTTCTTCCTCTGAAGTAGCAGCTGGTGCCTTGGAAGACACCATAAGCATCTCTGCCGAAATCTGTGTAATTGCACATGTCGGTGTGGTCTGTTCCCAACGAATCCTTCTCCCAGACAAAACACTGTTTTCTCAAGCTGGCTTTGAAGACTGTGTGTGTTCAAAAATAGCTTCAGGAAGGCACACACATATATTTTGCTATAAACTGTGTACAACGTGTGCTGTATACAGAATATTAATTCCTCAATATGTGATTTCTGTGCCATTGCCTCGCTGGCATCGTTATTGCCATACATGGAGCTGGTTTGTGTGCAAATACAACTCCAAACACAAAGTTTTAGCTTGGCACAATCCTAAGACAATATAGATTTCCACCTGTTGCTTAGAACAAGGGTGTTTTAAGCTGAATCTTTATTATGCAGTAAGTGGCTGTGGTCCTCTGTTCTGATCACACTTTGTCAAGCTAGAAAACTAATTAGCAGAGTCTGGTGACCTGGATGTCAGAACCTCTGATATTTCAACAAAGAGCAAAATCCTTAATTCAACAGCAGATATATTGTAAAGAGATCTGATGTGCTCTCCTGCCCATCCCCAATGACTCATAAAGATGAACTTTGTATGGAGACGAAGAGAAAGGGGTTTTTGTCTAAAATAACCAGAAATTGCAAGAAGCTCTCATTTATAATTTTGATGAATTGCAAACAGCTCGATGATAATTCATTATTGCCCCAACTTAGGCACATCTGCCTACAGACACAAAAGGCAAGATGTTAAACAAGACAACTCTTCTTTTTCCAAGAAATCCTCCTGGGACAGGAGCATCCCTGCCATGGCACTGCTGAGACACAGCCAGCAGCAGAGCAAAGCAGAGAGCTAAACCACAACCCCTCAGTCCCAAAAAGGCTCCCCAGCTCCTAACAATCCTCCTGCTCAGGAATGTTCCCTGCCATGAAGCTGCTGCCCCTGCCAGGCTCCAGGGGAGTTATCACTGCAGGAGCTGTGCCATGCCCTGCAGAGCCAGGTCCTGCCAGCTCCTGGGGACAGCTGGGCACGGAGCTGGGGCTGCTCACAGCTGATTTCATGGAGCTGATGGCACTCAACAATGAGATTAAAAGGATGGACAGGGAGAAGGACTCAGCAAATTAAACACTCCCTCTTAAAAAGGTTTTTCAGCTGCACAGCCCCAGCCTGGCCCCTGCTCTGGGGCAGTCACGTCTCCAGGGCTGGCCTGTCCTGAAACACTTCACTGAAGGAAAAGATCACTTACAAAATAAGGTCTAGTTCAAAATTAATAGTGCAACAAGCCAAGTGGCACCAAAGTAAATCCATCACACAAACAAGCAGAGAGGATTTTCACTGCTTCCAGAAGGAGTTTGGCCTCCTGGAGGAAGGTAATTTCTGCACGAGTGACCACAAAATAAAGCTGTTAGGTAATACAGTGATAGGTACTCAAAAATATGATAGATGGAGGAACAAGATTAGCTCTGCTTTATGTACAAGTCCATTACGTTTTTGATCACATACTTTAATGGCAAAGCAGCTGCAGAACTTGCAAATTACAAGCTCTGGCTTTGTTTTCAGAGCTGCTGCATAAATAGTTGTATTTAACAGCTCCAGGCAGGCTCTTCTTTCTGTAAATTGTCCTAAGAATGTGCTGTGAGTCTGCAGCAAGGAATTGTTCTCAAAAATTCAGTGTCATCTAAATTGGAGAAGCTCAGTATCCCTCTGTTTCCCTATTAGTGTTTTGCCCTGGATCCTTGTAGCACTTTTTGTGCCAGGCTTGGAGATCTCCGTGCCCAGGGCTGTTGGACAAGGTCCTCAGTCACTCATCTGCTTTGTCTGGAAAAGAGAAGAACTCTCCTCAGATTTAATCTATTCCAGCTATTACCTTCCCTGCCTTTGTTACACTGTGGGTTTTTTTTCTGCACACTAGATAAAGCCTAGCTGGCTGCTGCCAGGAAAATTAGGTCTTCCATTGTTTTACCATTAATTACGGTGAGTTCAAGATAAGGTTTGTGTTCCAAAAGTAGAGGGCAGGAACGGTTTGAATTTTTACTTTCATTATAATTAGACAGGAAATTATGAAAAGGTGAAAAATAATTCACTGAAGAGCTTTCCTCTAGCAAGATGAGAGGGAAGGCACATTGGTGGCACAGATGGAGCTCACAGGGAATTATTGAACACCATTGTTCCCCATTCCTACATTGAGCCCCTTCCTACTGCACTCATGTGTGGGCACAAATGGGCAGGGGGAGGCCCCTGACTCCCTGCTCCTCTACTGAGGGCCTTTCCTCCCACCAAAATAAAAATTTTTAAAAAAGAAAATTAAGCTAAATGAGTCCACGGTGTGAGGCATTGAGCCACTGCAGGGATTAACTGGAACAATCCATCACTTTCTGAGTAACTTGCAAAGGACGTGGAATTATGACTAATGGAAGGGTGAATTAATTGGGCAGCTGTCTCACTTTCAGTTCCTGAGATAAACATTTGGGCTAAGAAGCTGTCCTCATTAGAATTTCTTCATTTGATGCTGATGGCGATGTTCACAACTACCACGAAACTCCAGAGTCTTCAGAATTTCCCTTCCCGTGGAATTCCTGCAGTTGGGGCTTTTAAAAGGCATTTTTACAAAGGAGGGCATGAACTTTGCCTGGAGCTTCTAACTAAAGGCTGCCACAGCCCCTCAGGGTCCATTTCCTTCTGCAATAAACCTTCTGCAATCAAATTCTGCCAAGTTTCCACCATTCCTTTCTTTTCACAACTAGATGTATTTATTGAGGTATTTATTTAGGGTTTGCAGGGAAAGCAGGACACCTGGAAGAGAGGAGTCACTGGCAGTAGACCACTGAGGTTAATGAGGTAAAAATGAGGATTTTGGCCATTCAGTGTCCATGGAAGCTTTAGAGACCATTTAATGCATGTGGAGGAGGGAAGAAGGATGAATTTCTCTCCTTGTTAGCAGATAAGGAAGCGAGATTCCAAGGGGAATGAGTGATTTTCCCACAGTCACACAGGAAATCAGCAAGAGATATGGAAATTAATGCTGAGAAGCATTTCAGTGCCTTAATGATAAAGCCAATCTTTTCCCTCAAATGCCAACAGCATTAAATGTTCCTTTTAAATAATGGAATAAGCATAAGGCTTTCATTGACTTGCTGGAATGTTTCCATCAAAATATCTTAGAGGGCAGCCAGTTCCAGTGGAAGGGTTGGTCAGTGTTAGGATTTGTGTCCAAATCTGGGAATCTGGGATTGGGATGAACTGTAAATTCAGATTCCTTTGAGAATCACGTGCTAAAAATGCAAGGTAAAAATCCCCTAGGTGTGTTTTGTTATATTTACCACTAATTAGGCAGGCTCTGAAAATATTCTGAATTATTCTCTCGCTGGGAAGGTGTTAAACTCTCAGGCTGGGGGATCGATGGCTGAGGATGGGGAGGATTCACACCCCTGGCACACAAATAAATCACCTGCTCACCTCTTATCTCTCTGCCCATCTCTGAGCAGTATCAGGTCATTGCCCAGAAAAACACATTTTGTATAAATACATAAGAGCCTGGGTGGAAGCCTGTTTTTTTTTAATTTAATCTAGCTTCAATTTGCTGTCTTAACTGAAAATAGTGATGTTAAAGCAGTGATCAAAGAATCGTCTCATTAATTGGCTATTAAATCATTAGCTGTTAAACAAGAAATAAAAGGTTCAGAATGCAGCACTCTATTCTGCCCAAAAGAATACAAATATGTCTCCATCATCAAAGAAACAATAAAGGCAGAATTAACAGTGAAAAGAAGCTTAAGATAAGGCAATTAGATCCAAAATGCCTGACAACTCTCATTAGAGGGTTTAGCACTACAACCTATATGGAAAAGGCAACAGAAATTCAGAAGCAAAGTCAATATTGACTTTACCAAAGGGGCTTGTAAATGGAATATGCATTTTTCTGAAAAAAAAAATACAGGCACATAAACCCTGTACTAAATTTTAACTCAGCTAATTAATTGTTATGGATTCAATCTTGCAACCAATACATATATTTGCAGTTAAAAAATTATGCCTGAGCAGCATTTGGTCTCAGTAATTTGTGACTGAAATCGTGCAAGTATGCTGCAATTTTCACAAAAATAACATTGCTCCCAGTTTATACCACCAGGATGAGGCAATATCAACTCAACAAAGAGCACATTCAGACCTCTTGGGTTTGTTCATTGCCTCAAAATATTTGAGACACAGGAACCAGGTGTGGGAGGGGGTCCCAGGGCATTGCCTGCTGTCAGTGATTTCAGACCCAAATAATTTCCTAAAGCAGGCAAATGAAGATCTGATTGATATCAAGTCACTACCAAAAAAAAATTAAAATAAAATTACAGTGTAAATCCTGTCTGGTTCAGTCCAGTATTCTCAAAGTACAGCAAGTCCTAAAAAGTTAATTAATAAAAATAAAAGTCCCCACACATCATCTTTTGGATCTGGATCTGGTTTTCTGAAGTGCAAGCAGAAGACAGTCTCAGCAATATGTTGATGATATACAACTTGATGCTTGAGTTTATAATATACAATTAATTGTTCACGTTTATTAATTAATAAATAGTAGTCACCAATCAGATAATTGCTGTATGCTACACAGAAAAAACATATAAAGAATAGCAAGATTTATCAAGGCAGTCTTTTCCTTTGACAATTAATTTAGTCATAAAGAGATATTAATCTGAGTTCCTCTGGTAAGGACCTTCAAAGAAATTTAGTTTCCAGAAAAAGAAAATGGGATTTTTTTTCTTTCCCTATCTGATACCTAAGGGAAAATATGGAACCCATAAATACCAAAAACCCCTACCCCACACAGAATTCTCTGTAGTCAATTTTTAAGTTCATTCCAAATGAGTACACCCCCAAACCACATAATAAAACAAATTAATCTATTCAAGATATTCAAAAGCACCTCTTTTATGCCTAAAAATAATAATAATGAGCTAAAAGCTGAAAGCCATGCAATGGTGTCAGAAGTCAGGCAGGCACAGTCTTGATAAAATCACATTAACACAATTTTCATCGCAATGTCAGGGAGACAGAACCACTTGAACATAATATTAAATTTAAAAAAAAACCCACTAAAACACAACATGAGATTGTTTAAAAGCTCCCAGCTCTCATTTGAAGACTTTTTGCAATGTGGTTGTTATTTTCTCTTCCTGTCCCTCTCCTCCAGATGTTGGTACAGTTCAGGATCTTTAATTGGAAGAAACTCTTGGCTGGAGACGCAGGCAGAGCACAAAGGGACCTCCCTGCTCTCCGTGGCAAAATTCTGAATTATTGCTGTGAAAGGATGGACAGGGCACAGACCCAGGGGAGCACAGAGCCCTCTGGAAGGAGCTGATCTCCCCCTGGGGTGCATCATCCCCCTGTGCTGAGCCTGCAGCACCTCTGGGACCTCCCTCCTCACCAGCACCCTCCACTCTGACATTCCTGAGGCTGGAAGGTTTCCAGCCTGGCAGGGGCTGATTGTTCTTCCCAAGGGAAGATTCCTTGGCAGAATTTTCATTCAAGGACAATTTGTGTAAATAACTCATAACATTTCTATTAAACAATATTTTTCTCATAACAGCCCCTCTCCCAGGTGTGGTTTCTGTTACTGAACCAATTGAAAAAGTGTCAATTATATCAACAATGTGCCTTTTAGCACATCATGTTATAAAAAGGCTGGATAATTGTAAATAAATCCTTCTGATGTTCTTCTGCCTTTGAACTGGAGTCAAGCATCTTTATTTGGTGTCCTGTGGGCCTGATTTACTCAGACTGTAAGGTTTTGAGCCTGTCAGACTGCTGACTTTGTCAGCTTGGGAAAAATCCATACCCCAAGGATGGTTCCTGTAAATAACCATTTTGTTTTCATAATATTTCTGGGCTCTCATGGCCACTTCTATTCCAGGTGTTTTTGTTATTTAACCAATGAAGAGAAGTGCTGTTTTTACTAACTAATTATGTGGTTTTTCAGCACTTCATGTTATAAAAGGGCTGCAAAAACAGCAAATAAACCCTTCTGATCTTTGTAACTACGGAGTCAAGTTCATCATTTTTGTGTCGGACAGTGACCAACAACAAAACTCCACCAGCCAGCCCTGGGGAACACATGATGGAAAACCCCAGGATGGGGGTGCTGGAGAGGGAATAAAACACACAGAGCTCATCCTGCAGCTGGTGTGGGTGCCTCACCTTGACCACGTCCTCATCCGCGGATCTGCACTCGGCCGAGTCCGAGACGTCCACCACGGCCCCGTCCTCCTGCACAGCCACCACCTTGACTGGCACAGACACGGTCCTGCCCGTGAGGATGGCTGTGTTCAGGATCTCTGTGTCCTGGGGGCACACACAAACACAGGGTGGGAGTTAGAGGAGCACAGCCACCACCAGGATGTCACCGCGGCGGTGGGACCCCCCCCTCCCTGGGACATGCCCTCCCTCCCAGCTCCCTGCAACGTTTGAGCAACTTCCTGAGACAAAATGTGCATCAGGACTGTGGGCTTGATTAGTTCTGAGTCTGAAAGGTTTCCAGCCTGTCGTTTTCTTCCCAAGGGAAGATTTCTTGGGAGAATTTTCTTTCAAGGACAATTTCCGTAAATAACTATTTTCTTCTCATAACATTTCTATTAAACAATATTTTTATCATAACAGCCCCTCTCCCAGGTGCTGTTTCTGTTACTGAACCAATAGAAAAGAGTGTCAATTCTATGACCCAATAATGTGCCTTTTTAGCACAGCATGTTATAAAAAGGCTGGATAATTGTAAGTAAAGCCTCCTGATGTTCTTCTGCCTTTGAACTGGAATCAAGCATCTTTATTTGGTGCCCAGCAATGACACAGGACCACCAAGCCCTGGGTTTGACACACCTGGGTTTACTCCTTCTGAGCTCATGTTCAGGTTTGGCTGAGGGCAATGGGATCTGTAAGGGTCAGGGTCCCCAGAGCATCAGCAGGGTCCCCAGAAATAAAGCAACTCCTCCCACTCCTTCCTCCAGTGGTTTGGGAGTGATCATCCACCCTGACAACAGCATCCCCTCCTTCCTCTTCCACCTGACTCTGCTCTGAGTTGACCATTTATTTCCATAAATACCTTAGGAGATAAACTCTGCATCCATATACAATTTTTTTACTCTTTCCCCATCGAAATCCCACCTAGAGATGCTTAAGCACATTTATCTGTAATCCTGATGAATTCACAGTGCTGGCACTCTAATGACTCCATTAACACAGCCTTCCTCTGCGTCTCGGTGTGGCTGCAGGTTGATTAATTACTCCAAATGAGTTGCTTCAGAGGCCCCTGCCTGGCATAAGCAGGTGCAGGCTGGAGGGGAAGAGCCTCTGCAGAAGCAGTGCTGCCTGCCAGCCCAAAAGTTGACACACAAGTGGGGCAAGGAATGGTCTGGGATTTCACAGGGATTGTTCTGGCCCTCTCAAAAAGCCTGCAATAGAGGAAGTACTGCTCTGAATCAATCCCCTTTTCATTTTTCAAATTCCATAAAACTAATTGCTTGCCAGTTTGGAGGGGGGGGGAATAAAAAAAGTTGCTTCGAACTAATTTAACTTTAAATTCCATTATTAGAATTGATGGAAGAAGGAATGGATTTTAGTGAAAAGTTTGATGGCAGCTTGCATAGGGAGATATATTCACTATCATTTGCTCTGGCTGCTGGTTAGATTGATAGAGAATAATGGGCATTGACCACAAGCTAAGGACAGCTGGAGAAGACTAATAAATACTTGCAACTAAGATGTATTATTAATCAATATTCAGAACCTTCTACAAAAAGCTCCCTGAATTAAATGAGCTGCAGCACTAATAACAGCAGTGCCAGCCACCTCTGAGAGCCCAGGAGATGTTTATGGGCAGCCACAGCCCAGAAAAGCATCCAGCACTCACTCCAGTCCATTTCTGATCAGAACAGCACCAAAAGGACGTGCCCAGCTTCAATGTGATTTAAGAGTCTCCTGAGCAGAGGTGCTTTTTGGAATAACACCTCAGGAAATAAGTACAGGCTTCATTCTGTTCTCTGTGAGGCACAAACCAGATGTTTTACACAGTAAATGACTGTCTAGTTTTTGTTTCTGCTGAATGGGTTCATTTATAACCAGCTGCCAGCCAGGAGAGAGGGACACTGGCAGAGAGAGAAGTATGTGACAGAAGTGGAAGTGTGAAAAAACAACTGAAAGTCCTTTACAAAGGCTGAGATTTGAACAAGGCTGAGGGAAAAAAATGCACTGCCAAGTGAAAGAAAGCACTTAGGTGCACCTCAGGTGGAAAAAGGTTTTATAAGACAGACAAAGAGAAACTGAAGGTAATTCATCCACAAGTCAGAGGAGAGGTAGTTAGATTTCACCACTGCAAATATCCCATCTATCCTAGGCCCTCAAATATCCCCAGATATTTGATGAAGGCCTGGTGGTCCTGTGTCAAATGGCTCATGAAGAGCAGTTCTCAGATATCCTCCAACAAGAAATGGCCTGGGGAAAATCTTCTGACCAAGGTCACAAACAACGAGCACACAACAAATTCCACTTCCAAGCTCTCTGTTAGCACAGCTGTGAACTCCTCCAGGTCAGGCAGCAGTGCCTGTGTGCCACCACAGCCTGACCCAAAGCACCACAGAGTCAGGGATTAAAGGCTTCTCTGGGCTGGGGTGGGATTGCACCCAGCTCCTCCAGGCCTGATCTATTTCTCCTCTGTTTGTTGTGCTCCTTGCTCCATGGCCCTGGCATTGCCCATCCTGTGTGGCAGAGCACAAAGAAGCCTCCAGCATCCTTTGAAATCTTGAGCTCTTTAGCTGCCAAAGCTGCAGTCAGGCTTTGATGCACTGGAGGACAATGTAAAGTTCATAAAGGCATTTGCATTCCTTTCCTAAACTCCTCGTGAAGATGAGCAGGAGACAAGAACAAGCAGCAGAACTGTCTTGAACTTTCCCTGCTTCCCAGCACACACAGAACCCACCGTGCTAATTAGCTGGTGCAGCCCCACAAACCCTGCACTTTGCTGGTAAGCAATTCCACCAGAGAAATCAATATTTCAGATGCCTGATGCCTGGAGTGAGTGTTACACAAATATAATAGGCTGTGTAAAGGCCTTTTTAGGAGCTGGCTATTTATAGACTGCAAAAATATATTTCCTCTGAGGAAGAAATACCAACTAATTGACTGTCCAGTAGATTTATAAACAGACTTTTTAGTGCTTCTTCAACAAGTCATAACATCTCATCTAAATTCTGTAAAGCTCTGTTTTACATTTCCATGGTAGGGTTCACTGCAGGAAAAGAGCTACTGGACTTTAGCTCCCTGTGCTGGTGCTCACTGCCAGCATCGGGGATGCAGGGAGGGGTCACTGTGATGATTTACAGGGGTGGGTCCTCCCAACATCAGCAACAACCCCCAGGGACCACCAGCACAACCCCCTGACTGTGGGCACTGCAAGGTCCCTGGGGAAAAACTGGGAATCCTTTCCCATTTCTTTTGTTTAAGCTGTCAGATCTTGACCAACTCCTTCAGCTCAGCCACAAATTCATATCACGGGCTCCATCCCTGAATAATAATAATGTGTGTGTTTATCTGCAGCTCTGTCTGTACCTGAATGCATTAGCACTTCAGCAGAGCTCTTCTTAATTACAACTGTAACCTGCTAATAGCATTTCTTTGTTGTCTAAAGGAATCTACTTCTTATGCAGCCCAGGCTAAATTAAAATTTAATACAACATCAGGTCGCAACAGAACTAGGAAGCAAATGACAGCTGTTTAATTAAAACCTAAAGCTGATTAGATGGCACTACTGAGAGAAATACTCAAGAGGAAGAGCTGAAAACTACTGGAACTCAAGGCTGGGATAATGGCTTTATTTAAATATGAATAAACGCCTCACACAGCCATAGTAAATGTTTGACAACCCGTGGGTTTGGACAAACGAGGAGGAAAAGTGAATGGGAGATGTGTCAGGAGTCATGAGAGAGCTCAAAGGGCAAGGGCTGCTGTTCCCTGAGCATGGAACCAGGAGCTGGGATTGCTGGGGAATGACTCCCATGGGCAGGCACGGATCAGCTGAGGAAAGGCACAAAGCTCCCAGTAACTGTGCCTCAAACAACACCACAGTGACATCAATGCTCCAAGGAACACCTCAGTGACCTCAATGCCCCAAACAACACCACAGTGACCTCAATGCTCCAAGGAACACCTCGGTGACCTCAATGCTCCAAGGAACACCTCAGTGACCTCAGTGCTCCAAGGAACACCTCAGTGACCTCAATGCTCCAAGGAACACCTCAGTGACCTCAATGCTCCAAGGAACACCTCAGTGACCTCAGTGCTTCCAGGAACACCTCAGTGACCTCAATGCTCCTTAGGCAGGTGACTCCAGGGCAGCTCACCCAGCTCCCTTCAGCCACCACCAAGCACCACTTCCAGCCTCTTTTGGATGAAGAATAAAGGCATGGGGAAATCAGTGATAGCTCTCCCAAGAGAGCACCTGAGGAGCTGGATCCAGGTTACCCAAGCCCCAGAGCCTGACTCCTGCCCCCATGGGAGCAGCCAGCACCCTTCCCAGCCAGCCTGGCAGCTCCTGCAGGTCCCCCTGCCAGGGACCATCCCTGTGATTAATGCACGAGCTGCCTGCGTTTTTCTAGAGGTTAACAAAACATGCTACACTACACTAAACCCAATAAACACTCACTTGTAAATCAGGAGGGAAGCCTAAAGCCAGCCCTATTCCACTGACAAATGCTACAGTTAAATGCCTTTTGGCATTTAGCTGAAATGACTGTCTTTAGTGAGGAAGGCAGAGAGCTGGAACATTTGTCTGCAGAATTGCATTCCTTCATTATTATTTCTTTCCCCAGAGTGTAGCTCACGAAAATACATTTGTAATATTAGAAGGAGTCTTTTAGGAACCAGTTCTTCTGCCTGGAAACGGCATCTCTTTAAAAAATGTAAATTACAGGGCAGATTGTGACGTGTGGGCTGGGCGAGGGGAGGGTTTTGTAGTTGATAAATTATTCACCACCTTTTGCTTCAGATCAAAGAGCAAGGCAATATAAATCCATTAAGCAAGCTTAATATATAAATTAGATGCTTTGCTGAAATTATTATAATCCCCAGCAATTCTGTAGTTTCCCCCCCTCATGGCTGAATACTATTTTAGGTTTCCAATACACATGAATGCAGCCTGTGTGTGAGAAAACTCCATTGTCCACCATTATATCAGGTAAAGTATAAATGACCTTTCTGTCACCCAAAGGTGAGAACAAACAACTGGAATTATGTGTTTATGAAAGGTTAGAAAACACAAACAACCTTGCAGAGATGACATTCTTTGACTTTCCTTTCCCCTTTCCTTTCCCCTTTCCTTTCCTTTTCCCTTTTTCTTTTCCCTTTCCTTTCCCCTTTCCCTTTTCCCTTTCCCTTTTCCTTTCCCTTTCCTCCCAACAAAGGGCTGAACTCCAGCTGCTTCCTTACCCTGCAAACATCATTTCAGTGCAGCCACTTGTGGAATCACAAAATTCCCAGATTCCCAAATTAATTCCCAAGTTCTCAGCACAGTCCCCCTGCCTTGCCCATTCCCCTGCTGGGGGTGATTCCTCATCCCAGCCTTTTTCCTGGAGCATCCCTGGAGGGGTCAGTCCTGCACAAACACTGCAGCCCCTCCTGTCCAAACTAAAGGTCATCCCCCACCTCCTCTGTTTACCTGCACCAAGGTTTTATTTCCCGTGGGGATCCCCAGGGAAGGTGCAGGTGCTCTGCAGGAGGAATTAATGCAGGTTGAACCCTACACAGAGGCTCCTAATCACTGCCTCTCACTGAACAATGTCAGCAGCAGCCATTAGCCTAATTGAATATTACTCTAGATGTGGATCAGTGCTGCAAAAACAATTTGCTTTAGCTCAGAAAGGCACGATCCAGAGACTCCAAAGCAGAGCCTCATCTCAGAACTTGCCTGTTTGCCATGGAGACACTGAAGGAAGCTCTGATCTTAGCAGGGTGTGCCTGGCACACTCAGCCAAAGGGAGGGGAAATTCTGCCTGGGAGGTCATGGAAACTAAAGCTGAGATTTACTCCATTTCATGGCTTTTTTACCAGGGAAATTCAGCTCATTTTGAGGTTTATGTAGGATGAATAAGCAAAACCTGCTGCTGAAGGTGAAAGCTGATTAGACACACAGAGACTGTCATTTCTGTGACCTGAGGCAGTTTTGGGTTTGTTTTATTTTTCCATAACTCAGAACAGATCTGCCCCCATTAAGCAAAGGTTCAGAACACAGCCTGGTGCACTTGGCAGAAGTAATTGCAACCTGTCAGGCAGACTCCTCTGTGCCCTTTCCTGAGCCTGGGCTCGGGTTATTCCTCCCCAAACCTGCTTTGTGACACTTTGGCTCTCAAGTGCACACCTGAGGCTGGAGGAGCTGGGGAACAACTCCTGTGTACCTGATTTTAGATTTCTGCAGAGAGGACAGGCAGTGAGAGCTCCTGACTCCTCTTCCAGGACCTGCACAGGGCCTAAAGTCAGCCTAAAATCTGGTGAACCCTGCTGTATTCAGAAATCTGTGCAGCATCTGAAGCTTCTCCTGACACACTCAAGGCAGTCCTTCCCAACAGAGAGTGACTGGGAGGATTTTAAAGCATATTTAGAGTTTCACAGTTCATTTAAAAGTATTGGGTTTTCTCTTTTTGTTCCAGAAAAGCATAATCATGTTCTGACTTAATAAAATTGTGGCTCCCCTCTGACTGAGACCAAACAATGCAAGTGGACACAAAATGGGCAGAGCTCTCTGCTCAAGAGCAGAGTGTACAAACTGACACACTAATGGTTGTTTTTCCACATGGCCATGAAATAATTAATCTGAACATTCCTCAAAGGCTTTTTTCTCTCCACAGAGAAGTCTAAGGAGGCCATGCCTTGCCATGGAACATAATTATCAGATCCACTTGGGTACCATCAGTAGTCAAAGATACAATTTTCTGGCTCTGTATGTTTGTCCCACAGGTTTAGTAACATTTAACAACATCAGGGATGGCAGTTCTGAAAAGTTTCCTTCAGACACTTCTCTAATTCCTTCCCTACTCCTGACAATTTCTTTCAGACTGGGCTGGAGGGAGGTTTTTCTGAAGGGAATCCTCTGCCACTGGGGCAGTGGGAGAGCTGGCAACTCAGTGGCATGAAAAGGCTTCAGTCTCACAAGTGCAAAACTGCAGGCACTGAAACATAAGGTTGTGGATCACGTGAGATTGGCACCACAATCTGTGTGCTCATCTTCCTCCACGAGCACTACCTGGGCAGGAATCCATGTCCTTCTGTAAGAACAGCTGTTTAATGCTATAGAAGGATGCACAAATTAATTACAGCTTGTCTACAGCACATCCCAAACATGCTGCAGGAGCAGCAGCACGGGGGGAGCGTGGTTCTCTGAAGGGGGCTTGCTCCCTTCAGCCACTCACAGTGGCTGTGGCTTGGGAAAATCTGTTTATGAGCAGGAAAAGATCCATGGGAAAGCAGCCACAACGCTGTGCAAACTCCTCTGAGATGTCCTGACAGGACAGAGCTGCCCAGCATTCACTGGACAGGGTCAGGAGATGTGGATTTTGTGTCTTCCCCCTCAGCACAGTTCAAACACTGCTCTAGGTCCTGGCCAGAGCAGGATGCACATTTACTGTATGTTTTTAAAGAGTGCATTATGGAGTTTAAACTGGAAAAGAAGTCTGTGAGCTGCTCACATTCATTGTCCTGCAAAAGGAGGATTTCATTTTCTGGAGAACACAGATCTGGCAGGAAAACACCAGTGCCTCACCCCAAGAATTGCTGCTTTTCATTCCTGAACACGAGCTGCCTTATCTGCCAGCCCCAGCCTGCTGCCCTCACTCATTTCACCTCTTTAGGTAATTTCACAGCTTTCACTGGGCTCCTTTGGGATGTGAAGAGCCTCTCCCCCCTGCAGGGTGGCTGCTGCAGGCAAACCTCAGCCTGGGTACCCCAGTGCTCCCCTCTCCCCCAGTCACTCATTCCCTGCCCCTCCAGGGCCAGGACAGCACCACGGACACTTGGGAGGATTTCTCTCTCTCCATTGCCTATTGAAGGGCTCAGATGTCTCTTTACACTTGAAGTCAAGAGTTAGGGGGGAGAATTTCTATCCCTGCATGGTTTCAAAGCTATGAGCAGTCAGTACCTACACACAGCTCTTGCTTCCTTCACTGCTGGGAGTTAAAACAACTTTGGAACCCCTGCACGATCCAGGCAGTGACACAGACTCACCCATGATACAGGGGAAATAAAAACACATTTGGACACAATTCAGCATCATCCAGGCAGTGATACAGACTCACACATGATACAGGGGAAATAAAAACACATCTGGACACAATTCAGCATCATCCAGGCAGTGACACAGACTCACACATGATACAGGGGAAATAAAAACACATCTGGACACAATTCAGCATCAGCCTTTTCTGTCCTTCCATGCCCACAGCCTCCTGCTGTTTTGTTCTGGATTTTGGGAGCATCCCTGCACTGCACACTGCTCATCCCTGCCCTGCCACTCCACCCAAAGGAAATGCTGCCTTTCAAATCATCAGCACTGAGATTTTTCTTAAAAAAAAAAAAAAACACTGAGTCAGAGCTCACCCAGCTGTGTTTGGCACTGCCTGGGAATGCTTTTGGTTTGGAGAAAAAGAAATCAGCTTCTTGACAAAAAATCAAAAAGTGTAAAGAAGACAACTTGGGGAATATCTTCTTTTGGAAAAAAACCCTGAAATTAAAGAATGGGATTTTTTTTTCTTTTCCAAATCAGAACATTGATTTATTTGAGGTGAGTTTTTGAGAGTTTTCTGACCGATCTCAGAACTACTGGAGGATTTTTGCTTCCTTCCTCTGCCTCTTCTTGGCTTGAGTTCTGTTCACCACTTTAATTTGTCAGTCTGCTCACCCTGTGTGATATTCCACCTTGTTCTGCCATGGCCCCGTGTCTGATTATTTCTTTTCCTGCTCAACTTTTACAAAGAACAGCCTCCTTTTTTTTTATTCAAGTTCAGAACAGAATCCCTTTTTTGTTTCCATGATTGAATTTCTCAGTGAACTCCTGTGCAGTGTATTTATTTCCTGCAGACTGGGACAATATCATCTGTGTTTCAAAAGCTGGGCTGCTGCTGTCAGAACATCAATATTTTTCCAGAGTCCATCAGCTTTTAAGAAACACAGTCCCTCAAATGAAAGAATGTGTTAAGAATCTGTGAGAAGGTAATAAAAAAAAAAAAAAAAAAAAAAAAAAAGACTGACTGGAGGTAGTAACTACAATAAAGACCAAGCATCCACACAAATGTAAAACTGCTGTGAAATCAGCATCAAACTATTGAATTTTTCATCTTTTCCTATCTCTCTCCCATCTGTTCTAAGAATTAGATATAGAATGATTTATTTAAACTACAACTTCCAGGATCTAATCTTTCCACAACACCTCCAAACCAGTTCTCAGCTCTGCCAAAGACAGCAGGACAGTTATTTTCATTATTATTTCATTTTATATCTAAAACAACTGAGGCAGAGGAAATCCCACCAGGCCAATGACAGATGAGGAAAGCAATTCCATATTCCCCACTCCTAGGTCCTTGCTGGTTCTGTGGTTACACTCAGAGTTGCTGTCTGCAGGCTGTTGGATCTATTATTAATTAAATAATATTAATTAAATAAATTAAATACCAATTCCCACACCTTTCCTACTAAGTGGCCTTTTTGCATAACAAGTAAATGGGGATTTTATTGGCTGGTTCACTGAAATTCAGTTCTGCAGCAAAACAAATACCAGTGACTGCAAGGAAATACAGAGGGCTCCAAATGCAGCAACAGATAAGGAAAGGAAGAAATACAGCATTACCTGCCACCCTTCTTAAGTGGGAAATGATGATGGCATATGAGTTTATAATGCAGGAGTTCAAGGGGAAAATCCCAGAATATCCCAGAAAAAAAAAATCCCAGAAAAAATCCCAGAAAATCTCAGATATCTCAGAAATAAGGTATTTCATATCTTAATATGAAAACAATGCAAAATGTTCCACCTGGAGGGGGCTTCTGTGTCATCTCAGAGCTGGTTTGAAGTGGGGCAAGGGGGCTGACATCAATGTCTCCCAGGTATAGAAAGTGACAGCTTATTGGTTTTCAATAAGAATATTCTGTAAACAGACAAAGGTCTTCCACTTATTATTCTATAAAAGCAAGTAAATATCAAAATCACAGCACATTTCCTTGATAAAGGGCTTTAACACCGGTCCCTTGTTCTTACAGCTCAGCACCAAACTCAGACCAGGCTGGGATTCCAAGGTAGCTTTAATTTTTTTCATTTTAAGCTGTTTGTAAACTCTGTGAGAGTGGCCAGCTTGGTTTTCCAAAAACAGACACTGAAGGACAGAAGGAAAGTGAAAAAAGACTTCTGTCTTTGCTTCCAAAGTATTGTCTTCATCCTCAGCCTTCAGAAGCCATTTAGACACGATTTCAATCCAAACCTCCCAATCTGTTTCTTCAGAACCTGTTCCATCATGAGAAATGGGGAAAATCACCCATTTTCCAGCAAGATAAAGTGGGTACAGCAAGAGAGGCAAAAGAGAATCACCCAATTTGTGCTGAAGGGCTCATCTGCAAGAACATTCTGAGTGA
Source organism: Aegithalos caudatus (assembly GCA_013389925.1). NCBI lineage: Eukaryota > Metazoa > Chordata > Aves > Passeriformes > Aegithalidae > Aegithalos > Aegithalos caudatus. The sequence continues at coordinate 254,924 of WEIU01013424.1, forward strand.
AGAAAGCCTCTCCCATTTTCTGCCATTTCCCTGATTTGGGAATTTGAAAATGCCCACCCTGAGCTGGAGAAGGGAATCAGCCCAGCCCTGCTGGACTGTTCAAATAAAAGGAATATTTGCTATTCTCCTCCATTAAGGAAATTTATCTCCCTTAAAATTGGCTGCGTTAACCATTCATTCTTTGCTTTCCCTCTTAAAAAATGGCCGGTTTTCAAATGATAAAAGGTTTATTTCTCCTTTTGCACCACCAATTTCAAATGGTTGACTGCTGAAAGGTGGGAGGGAGGTCGGGTCCCTTCTGTCCTGCAGCTGATGGGTGCCCTCACTGCACACTGCTCCTGCTAAGGGGACACCAGAGCACAGGAGAGGAGGCTTTTTGCAGAAAACACAGCTGAGGAAAACGTGTGGCTCTCTGTTATTCTGACACATCATTTCAGCAAAGAATTGACAAAGGTGGAGAAAAGCTCTGCTCTTAAAGGCCTCAGTAAACCTGACATGAAATTCCAGCTGCAAAGTGCTTTCACTTGGAGGCAGCCCTGCACAATTACCAGGCAGAAAAGAGCAAGCTCTCCTCACCTGCCAATTCTGAGCACTTTGGTTTCTTTCCCTCTTTTTCCCCACCTTGGAATATTCAGCCACGTCCTCCCCTCCTGGGGATATTTCACCTTCTGGGGGTGGAAATGTGCTCAGCACAGATGTGGGGCAGTAATTCTTAGAGTTTGCTTTCAAAGTGTTCCTCCAAAAAGGGAGGTTCTTACCTAAATCAAATTAAATCTGGTGATTAGAGTATCTCATTGAAACTACTACATTTTTAATTTTTCCAGGCAACAGGAGTCATCTGGCAATGGATAAACTGGACCTTGAAACAAAAATCACGTGTCTGTATATCTTTGTTCCTTTGTTGCAGTGCAAGAATCTTCCAAAAGCCCAAAACTTACTGCCAGAAGGCTCCTCTAACAAAAAACAAAACAAGGTAATCAAACATTTCCCTCTGCATTCTCCTGTGTCATTTCCAATTTGTTTTCATGGCCAATATGATACAAAGGGGTCAACCAGGGCCCAGCTTCTGAAGTCACAGCAACTACATCAGACACACCTTTCTATTTGTTTCTGCTTTTTTTTTTTATCAAATGACACTGACATTCAGCTACCTGCCCACCAATTACACTCTCTCAAATCTGGCACTTCAATGCTGGTTTTCCTCCTCTTTGTTAATGAAAGCAGTTGTGCAAGTTGTTGTTGATTTAATTTGGGATTTTCCTCCCAGCGGCGTTGCAATTAATTCTGGTACACAGACCCAATGCAATCTGACAAAAGTTATTATGGAGAACAAGCTGGAATAAAACTGCAAACTGCACTTCTTCCTAAAGACAAGTTGTGACAGGAGTGGAGGAGAAGATGAGGGTTCCTGGCCAGGTGATGCTGGGCTGAGCAGGAGCATCTCTGAGGCAGCCAGGGCTGGCAGCAGCTCCCTCCTCATTTCTGCTTTGGGTTCATCTCCTCTGCAGCAGCATTTCTGCTTTGGGTTCATCTCCTCTGCAGCAGCATTTCTGCTTTGGGTTCATCTCCTCTGCAGCAGCATTTCTGCTTTGGGTTCGTTTGCTTTTTCCTCCTTTCTTGGCCAAGGATCTCCAAACCAGGGTTTCAATCTAAAAAGCCTCACTCCAGCATGCACTGCAATTCAGTCCAAGGGGAATAAACCTATAATCTGGGAAAATCAAGGCAGAGGGAAAGACTCCAGACTCTATTAAACACAGCCATGTGTAGCTGCTGTAATCTGTGTTTCACCAACTTTTGTGATAGCTCTTCCCACTTTCTCTGCGTGGTCTCTTGGGGAAAACAAAGCCAGGAACCCTGCATTTGACTGAAGAAACAGTGACATGAAAGGTGGGCTGGGATATGATAGATAGAGATTTTGCTATTTTTACATGTGCAGTGATATTTAGAAAGGTTGGGAATGATGTTTAGATCTCATTTCTTTCTGGTCAAATGGATCGCCAGAGGAGTTTTCTGACAGTGGCTGTCCACGATTCCATGGCAGAGAATTTGCAGAAAACGTGAGAGGTGCTGGGATTTTATTCACAAAATGCACTCAGCTGAGGTGGGAGCTGCAGCCTTTTTGGGTGTGTGTGTTTTTCAGAGCACAACAGCCCTGAGAACACCTTTCTCTCCAGGGCACAGGCTCACTGCAGATTGTTTGAGTTGATTACAACAACCTCTGCTTATTTTCCATCTTGTCCCCACCTCTGCAGCACCACAGGAAAGGGGGCAATGAGTGACTTCAGCTGCTCCAAGGGAAGCCCCCATTTACCCCTCCAAGAACCAGTGTCACTTTAGAGAGAGTTTTTCACTCCAAGTGCTCTGACGGGCGTTTCAGCCATGACTAAAACTTTCTATTCAATATTTTGTTCACGTGGAACAGCACAGACACAATTATACCCCGAGAAAGAACCCACAATGATTAATTGAGTAGATTAACCTCTGAAACACTTGGACAGCTGTTTCAACATGCTGTCTTTGAGGGCAATATGCTGAAACAGCTGTTCTTACACGTCAGGTAAAACTGTCCTCTTTGTTTTGCAACGCGAACACTCAAGGCTTGTTTGGTGTCTTCGTGACTTTAACCCACACCTGGAGCCTTGCCAAGGTTCTGTATAACTTGCACACATTCCCTTTTTTTTTTTTCCACCTTGTTAGCAGCTTCACCAATGTCAACTCATTTGCTCAGCAGTAGGCTCAGAAGCAGAGTCAAGTGGCTTTCTGTCATCTTTACGTGGGATCTGCACTCCCAGGCTGCTCCCTGCAGCAAGATCCTCCCCGAGTGCATGAATGAATCTGATCATTCTTTTTGTACGTGGTTTTACAACAGAACAAGTGCTCCTTAAATGGAAAGCATGTCCTGGTTCATGGAGCTTTCTCTCCTTGTTTCCAAGGCGACTCAATACACAGACACGTGCAGACGCACGTGCGTGCTATTAATATTCCTTCTGGATGGGGGAAATATCTTCATTTATCAATGAAACACTCAACAGCTTCTGTAGGAGTGAAAGACTCAGACAAACTTCTCACAGAGGAATTCACAGCAGGAAAACATTCAAGAAACTCTTCCCTTTGATTGTAGTCTTGGACCAAACATTTTGGGAAGTTTTTGCATCAAGATCTCCTCCAGCCACGCAAACAGAGCCCTGAGCCCACCTTGCCGTGTCCTTGGGCTACAATCAAGCTTTCAGTCAAGCTCTTCCAAAGAGAAAGGAATAACCTGGGAGCTTGGTTAGCACACTCATGTCCCTGGATTCCCTCCTGTGAAGAAGAAGCTGACAAACCTGGTGGCACTTTGTCCTTCAGGAGAGGCTCTGCAGCCTGGCCAGAGCTGAGCTGCAGGAGCTGCACCTGGCACTGGAGCATGGCTGAACCTGTTCCACGCTTCCAAATGAAACTCATTTCAGAGCAACCGAGGCCTGGGCACAGAAATGATTTGTCATGCTCAGCACTTCGTGCTAAATCACATTTATACCCTCTAATTCTCAATTGTAATCCTCTTTGGGACTCTCTTAATTGTTCTGCTTTTAAGAGCTGGGGGTCAGGTAGAGCCCCTGAGTGCTGAGTGAGAGCTGCACAGCCTGCACAGTCTGTGTCTGGCTGATTCTGCTGCTTATCTGAGAAGGGAGATGTGACAAAGCAGGGAGGCAGCTGGAAATGGCAGGAGATGCTTTCATGGAAAGCACTTTGAACCGCTGTGGGTTCAGTGTTGTTTCCATCCATCTGATTTTTCCCCTGGCATAGGAAATGCCTGATGATTGCTGTCACTGCCTGGGAGGCTGCACTTGTCATTTCCACACTGCTTTGCAGAGCTTCAGAGCAATCAGATTTTGAAGCAGAGTTGGCTCTTGCCTATCTAAACACCCTGTTAATGACAACAGGATCTGATCTATCCTTAGGGGTCGAGTGCTGTGTCCAAAATAAAAACCCTCTTGCACACCTCAGGGGGTTTGCAATAACACCAGAGCCCGTGGCAGTGCAAGCTCAGGGCAAGGCAAGTTCAGGCAAAGGCTCTTGCTCAGATCTCCTTATGCCAGGTATGGATTTGAGGGGACATAAATGTGATTTACCTCCAAGCTTAACAGCCAGCAATTGTGCTGAGATGGGACCCTGCTTATACCGAATTCAGTTCAGTTTGGGGGTTGATTTAGAAACAGCTGGCTGTGATTTATGGTGTAGGGAATGCAGTAGAATTCCATTAACATCAGCAGAACACCTTTGCATTTCACTGGGGAGCCTGGACCTCTTTTCCATATGTGCACTCAGGATGTTCCTCCTCCTTTGCATAAGTATTTGAAGCTGTGCTTTACACAGCTCTACTCTGGAAAAGAGATTTGGGGTTTATGATGCCTCTTGTATATAAATAAATTCTTTAAAAGAGGAAAATCTTCAGTGGATGCTATGAGAAATCCCTGACTTCAATGGGAACTCCACCATCCTGTAGTAAAAAGGAGTTTATGAACCCAATTCCCCTAATTCATGCATTCCCTAACTTTTCAACATTGCTCCTATTAACTTGCACACCGTGTAGCCTTAATGATTTTAGGTTACATTTATACTACATGCTTCTATTTATAAAGGCTTTATAAGGGAGACTAATCAATATTTAATAGACATTTTAAGTGTGCAGCAGACACGAGCAGCATGTGTTAGAGAAGGTCAGAGGCACATGGACAGCAGGGTTAGAAACACCCCTGAGCTCTGACTTGCAAATAATCCCCTGGGCCCACAGGATTCTGTAACAACATTAATAGCAATTATCCACTTGGTAACAGTTTCATTAATAACTGAGCCTCTGTAAACTATTTTAAATGTGATGCAATTACACGAGGAAGCAATTCCTGTGTGTGAGGTGACCTATTCCATGGCAAGCATTAGGGAGAAATCCCTGCCACTCTTCTCCCATATCTGTTCTGTTACATTTCCAATGCAAACACCATTAGGGTGTTATTTTGGGATTTGGGCATTTTATCACACATCCTTAGGGTTAAAGTCTGCTTTAAGACACAAAAACTCAAGTCCCACAGGAGCCTAGAGCTGCTTGCTGTGTGTATCTGTGCGTGTAGGAGGCCACAACTTCACCTTTTTATTTACAGAACCATTAATTAAATTATTGCCACTAAATAGCCAATCAAATTGCATGAAGGTAACATTAAGCACACAGGAAATCAGAATCAGATCTTGCATTGGGGTTACTGGGAGCTGTACATGGATGGTTTTCCATGCACTGTCTCTAAGCCAGGTCCCAAAGGATGAAGCTCACAAACCCAACACTTTATGCAAATATTCTCACACAATGTCCTAGTTTTTGCACCATTTCCAGTTGTTTGTGTGGGTTTCCTGTTATTTTCCTCTTCAGGCAAGTCACCTGAAGTGATGGAAGTTTTATAAATGACAGTTTCTGATCAGCTCAGAGCAGCTGAGAACCACAAATCCCCAAATCCCCATTAGCCCACAGGGCACAAGCTTCAGTAACAAATCCACCTGAAATTATGATTCTCCTACTTTATTTTCAGTCTTTTTTTCTAATTAGTTAAATTAATTAATTTTTTTCCTAACAGTAATAGACATTTCTGACAAAAAAAAAAGGAAAAATAAATAGAAGTCAAGGGAATCTAAACCCCATTTTTCTACATTGTCACACCCACAGAAGTGAGCACCAGCTCCACCCAGCAAATCCCAGCAGCCACATTCCCCAGGCAGGGGGAGATCCCTCACTGCAGAGGTTCTGCATTGCCTGGGAAATGCAGGGAATCCCAAAAAAAAGTTGATTTTTTTTGCCACAACAACGAAATGGGAGGACTCAGGTCTGGTCCCTGCACCCCAGGGAGCACAAATTAACACTGGGTACAACCACAGCTCTCCTCAAGGGTGGAAAATCATCACTGGAATTAAAAATGTTCCTGCAGCAGGCTCCTCTAGATTCTTGCTGTACTCTCAACTCAATGGTTTTCTTGAGGGTTTGACAGCAGAATTAAAATAATATTTTTTTTTTTAAATGATGTTTGCTTATGCACTGATCAAACTAGCACAGAACTCTGTGTGCCTGTATTTTCAGCTGGAGAGAAAAAAAAAAAACATTGGGAAGATTCAATATTTATGTAATGTTTTATGGAAGTTCAATAGAAAAAAATCCAATATAATTTCCCAATTAAAATCACCTGCTAGTTGACTTACATCCATTACTATTATCTCAAGCCACTGTATACTGAACCTATTCACACAGCAGTGTTATGTGAACATGCATAGGTTAAAAATTAGTAATTACTGTCTAGACAATTCACTGTTAGCTATAGTTGAGTGAATATAATGAATAATTTATTTGATTAATTTTGCATTCCTTTTCCTCTTCGTGAATTGATCACGACCACGGAAAACTTGAAAATGTACTCATTTATCAGAGTTATTTTCTGTGAATAATTCTTAGCCTGGACATTTTTCCACAAAACAAACTATTCCTACTTGTGGACTGAAATTCTCATTATGGGATAGAAACTCTGGAGACCACTGGGATTGTTGTTCCTTTTTGCTGAGGCAGATCATCATGGAAATTGCAGCAGTGCTAAAGTGCTTTTACAAAAAGAGAACCCAGACACTTTGATGCTCATTTTGTTGCATAAGTTAAATAATTAAGAAAACTTATGCAAGTGATAAGCAATAGCTAATACTTCATTTTAAATTACTGACAAAGGGGGAAGTCCATCATCTTTACTTTGAGTTTAAAAGCCCACAGGAAAGGGGGAAATAAGAAATAGCTGAGCTGGGGGAGCACTGGAGGAAGGACCTGCAGGAATTCTCTGTCCTGTGGGTTGCTTTTAGCAGAAACCAGATGATGTTACTGGGCAAATATTCCTGATTTCTCTGGGCAGAGTTGGATTTGAGCTGGCAATCCAGAGGCAAGAGGCTCAACCAACATCCACTACAGCTCCCTGTTCTGACATGGAATTGAGTGGAGCGTTTTTCCCTTGGAAATTTGCTCTTCATTAGGTGAGCTTCAAAAGGGAGGCTGAAACAATGGGGGGCTGGCACTCTGAGCAGATCAAATGCATTTTGACATCCATACACCCAGGAATAAACAACACACTGATGAGACCCAGAGATCAAATGCTCTGTTTGCCACTTAAATCCCCAGCAAGATGAATTACAGCAAGGCTGTTAACCCGTGCCTGGCACTCCAGGGTCCAAATTTCCCCAAATATTTCATTTTAATCCAACTTAATTCTCGTGGCTCCTCCTCTTTTGAGGGCCAAGCCAACACTGCAGGAATGATCTTGCTCCTGACCACAAGGAAACAAGAGGAGGAGGAAGGGTGTGTGGAGGAATGGGGATGAATGAAGTTTGATTTGGGGCTTGTACTTTTTAATTTTCTTCCTTGCACTCTTTACAAGAACCTTAAGGGACACAGCAGAGGCAGCAACAGCAAACACTGGCTGTGATCAGTGTGGAAGTCAGGGCAAGGAATTGAGGAGGGCAGGAATTAGAAGAGAAGAAATTGAGGAGAGCAAGAATTAGAAGAGAAGGAATTGAGGAGAGCAGGAATTGAGGAGGGTGGGAATTGGGAGGGCAGGAATTGAGAAGAGCAGGAATTGAGGAGAGCAGGATTTAGAAGAGAAGGAATTGGGAGAGCAGGAATTAGAAGAGCAGGAATTGAGGAGAGCAGGAATTAGAAGAGATGAAATTGAGGAGGGTGGGAATTGGGAGGGCAGAAGTTGAGAAGAACAGGAATTGAGGAGGGCAGGATTTAGAAGAGAAGGAATTGAGGAGGGCAGGATTTAGAAGAGAAGGAATTGAGGAGGGCAGGAATTAGAAGATATGAAATTGAGGAGGGCAGGAATTGGGAGGGCAGGAATTGAGGAGGGCAGGATTTAGAAAAGAAGGAATTGGGAGGGCAGGAGTTGAGAAGAGCAGGAATTGAGGAGAGCAGGAATTGAGGAAAGCAGGATTTAGGAGAGCAGGTTTGGGCTCTCTCCAAGCACCACCCAGCAGCCTCCCCAGTGCTGCTCTCATGGCACTGAGGTTTTGGGCAGTGATATTCCCAGCTGTGGAAAGCAGCTGGAATGATGACAGCTGTGGCCATCCCAGTGCATTTACCAGCCCAGAATTCCAAGATCCCAGAGATGATGCAAAACCCTGTCAGCTTCTCCCTGTCCTTGTTCCCACATTTGTTTGATGCCAACATTTCACCCCTTGAAATTCTCTGGATGTTTCTTCCCCTCCAGCCACTGCAGTGACTGCATTTATTCCCTCTGGAACACCTGGAATGGATGGATTTTGAAAGAGCTCATAAAAAAGTGGCACCCAGCACTTTGGGAACTGCTAATTCCCAAACTCCAGAGCTGAGCAGTGCAGAATATTCCAAAGCTGTCCCAAAGCTCTGGGTTGGAGTATCCTGCTCATATTAATAAAGCTGCAGCTTAGCATTTTCACTAAAGCAGAGGCACCTTTGCAAGAAATTTCTTCACACACATGATAATAATAAAAATAATATTAACAGCTGCTTATAGGCTGCATTACAACTTCTAAAGCTCTTGGATTGCTGCTCTGCTCCATCTTTATGCTGTCATTTAAATTTAATTAAAAATAGAAATTAAATGAAAAATAATTCCTAAGCCTTACTATACTGGGACCATGTAAATCAGAAATAACTACACTGAGGTCAGTGACAGCTTTGGACAGGAGCTGGGCAGAACAAAAATGCCTGTTTAGAAAAGAAAGCTTTCATTGCAGCATGCACATATATAATATATTGTATTATATATACATATATACACACACAGCAAGGTTGATTTATGTAGAAAGGACTCATCTTCCTGTACAGCTAATAAATACAGGCTGACTACCAAATATTCCTAATAATTCTTCCTCTCCAACTAGCAGCACAGCTCAAAAACAAACATCATTTTGTTCACCTGTGTCCATTCTACTCCTGTGCTGATTTAATTAACAGTAATTTCAGTATCTCAGAGATTTCTTCTCTGTCTTACAAACTGTGCCCTTTTGCTGAGGGCTTTGGTTTGAATTACTGTGGCCCAAGACTGGAATGCTAATTGGCAATAAAACCAGAGTGAGCACACTGGAAAAACTCACAGATGAGCCAAAATGATTGGGTGGGTGTTCAGGAACAGGAACAGTTTTTAGGCAGACAGAGGAAAAGCTTTTCTGCTGTGCTGGTAAAGCCCTGCCCTGCTCACAGCCCTCCAGGCAGGCTCAGCTCTTCCCTCTGCCCATCACCCCATCAGGAGGGTCTCTGTGCCCTCATTCCTGCCCTGCACTCCACTCCTGGTCCTCTCCAGGAACCTCCCTCAGCTCCTGAGCTCCTTTGACAGCTACAGGATGATGGATTTTTATGTATTTTACGTGTTCCAGAAAATCTGTCACAAAAGGAAGCGGAGCTAATGGAGCAGAGGTATCCCCAGCTCAGCAGAAGACACCCCTCAGCATTTCCCTCTGCACATTTATTATTGGAAACACTTACTTCTAACAAGGATTTAGTGCCTGTGCATCCCTGGAGAGGATTTTCTAAGAATAGCAACTCTCCACATGGATCCAAGGGACCTGAGGTCATTCTGGCTGCAGGAATGGCTGGATGCCCTCCTACCCTTGATTTATGGTCAGCACCTTACCTCTCCCAAGCTTTATTTAGAAACCCCTGCCCAAAGCTGCTCCAGGTACCCATCAATCAATCCCAAATCCCAGCCTCTTTTCCAAAGCAGGCCTGTGGGGTGCAGAATTGGGGCAGCATCAGCCTGGGCTGTGTCCAGAGCTCTGCACTGGGGGGAAGGAGGCAGGGCAGGGAGAAAAGTGTCTGTGCCAAAGGGATTTTAATTCCAGGAGCTGGGTGGGAGCAGGGGACAGGGCATGTGGTGCTGGGAGCAGGAGGGGCAGGAGCAGTCTGTCCTTCTGTCTGTCCCTTTGTCTGTCCCCCCTGTCTGTCCCTCTGTCTGTCCCTCTGTCTGTCCCTCTCTCTGTCCCTCTGTCTGTCCCCAGTGCTGCTTGCCTGGGTGACCACAAACCAGCTCCAAAACTGAATTTTACACCAAGGACAAGGAGCAACACCAAGGCCAGGCTTAGGACACCCCAGCCACACTTAGGACACAAATTTAGGACATCATTTGTGAAACCACAGAGTTCCCATGGCACAGACAATCCTGCCCCATTCCTGAGCTGGGGAAAGCTCCAAGGACAAACATGGGATAGGAAAATCCAGCTTGCAATGCTGGGAGGGCCTTCATTCCACAGGGAATCCTCTGCTTTCATCCAAACTGCAAACAACTGAAAATATGTGGGCAAATCACTGTAATTTGGGAGGTGCAGAGTGACTTCCAAGATTGGTGTTTTGGTGGGAAATGCTGCCTGGAGGACTCAGTCCTGAAGGATCTGGAGCATTTGGCATCAGCCTTCCCTGCATGCTCATGAATATTTTGGACTCTGTAACAAATATCAGCAGGTGTATCAAACTTCATGAGAGCAAATTATTGGTTCACAGTGGAATAACATGGTGCTTTACACAAGCAGGCATAAAACATGAGGATGAAAACCTCCTATAATCTCCAGCTATTGTCATTCAATGTTTATCATCCAACCCAGCAGAATACAATTCTTATCTTTGATGGATGTGGCACACAATAGCTGTTTTCCTGAGTGCATCATAAATATTAATGGTATTCACAGAGCTCCTTAAAATTTGTCATGTCACATTGCTTTCATGGAAACATTCAAAGTGCCATTATTTTTGTCCCACCAATAGCAAATTTTCCTTTAGTCTCTTTCTTTTTCACTCTCGAAATTCAATGGTAGAGGATGTTTAACTGAGCAGAGGGGGGAAAAAAAGGGATAATGGTTTACATTGAGCCATTCCAAAACCTACTTCAGATGCCCAGAATTAGACTGAAAGAGGGAAAAAAAGTGATATCCTTTGGAAAACACAGTCCAGTTAAAAATGAAACACTTGATGAAATTGAAGAGATTGGTCTGGAATTTCATTTTTGGAAGAGCACTGAGGAAGAATGCTGACATCACCAAAACATTCCTAGTCTGCCATGCTCAGAATGGGACGTTTTCACTTCAGGAAAAAAAGAAAACAGCTTCTTTTCTCCCAAAATAGAATATTTGTACATTATTTGTATAATAATGTCCTGCTGCTTTTCTCCCAAAATACAATATTTGTACATATCAAACTTAACAAAACCTTCAATGCTTCAGAGCAGTCACTAAGAATTACAGAATTACATCATCACTGGACAGAGCAGATTTATCTGTGCTATCACTTTCTGTAATTAGCAGGATGTCCACTTCCACTTTGCAAGATTATGGTATCACATTTTTATCTGAAGACAAATCAAGCTGTCTAGTTTAGATCCATCTTTAGAACGTTCTGCTGGACCTTCTGGATGCCTGAAACACACCTTCTGCTGCATCAGACACAGACCAGACTCACAACTCCCATCCCATTTCAGTGCCATAAACCTTGTTTTCAAATAATCACCTGCTGTGTTTAGGCTCAGCAATGGGAACAGCAGAAGACAGGAGAAGAAGATCAGGTTTTTTTTCCCTGATATTCAGACAGAGGAGCCAAAAAAGAGCTCTGGCTGTGCTTTCCTCACCTTGATCTGTTATTCACAGAATAACAATATTCCTCTTATTCACCTTATTCTCTCATTCCTCACCAGATCTGTTATTCTGCTGTGTTTGATGGGAACTGATTCCTTTATTCTGGGGGATGTGAGTCCCTTGTGTTAACCTGGACACCAGATGTTGGAAAAATCAATTAGCAGAGATGTTTATCACCAACCAGGAGAGGAGAGGAGCTCCCAGGGGCACAGGGGCTGATGTTTGCACCTGGCAGGGGATCCTGGAGTGTGAAACAGAGCAGCTCCTCAGAGGGACACACAAAAACCTGCCTGGATCTCCAAACTTCCCACCTCAGCAGCTTGCACAGCCACTGCTACAGCTAAAATCTCTCAGCAGCTTTTTATCTCGAGAGGTCATGACAAAAAAAATTATGTAAAACTCAATATTCTTTCCATTCTCCTCCAAAGAAACCTCCAGGAGTCAAATACTCCAGCTTCTAAGTAATCCTCCCATCCCTGCTTTTTTTTAACCTGAATTAATTCAGCCTAAACAAAACAGGAGTTTAGGTGACAAAACAGCATTTACAGTCTTCAAAGGCACTCATCCCTGCTGCCACTTGTTCTTAAAGGTATAAATTCAGCCTCTTTTCTAACCAAAATAGTTTTTAGAGATAATAAGCAAGAGCACTGTAAGATTAAGTGTTTTTAAAAGTACTTTTTAGAATATAAAAAGGGACTTAGGAGTCATTCAGAAACAGGTAAAACTCAATAAGAATGACTTCATTTCCATTTAATTTTCTATTCTCATCAAGCTTAGTTTATTCAGGTCTGATTAATTAATGTCTGCAAAGAGTCCTGGAAATGCAAACCACTACATAAATACTAAATAATAATAGAGTACTTAAGGAAAAGCTCATTTGTTAATTTCCACGGAGTTTTAGGAATTAGCATTTATTTATTTCCCCTCTACAAGCAGGCCCATCCAATCCCTTTTAGCTCTTTTAGTAGAAAATACTTTGGCAGCTACAGGATGATGGATCTTTATGTATTTTATGTGTTCCAGGTCACAGAAAATTGCTGGGAGTGGGTGTTGCAGTTACTGGGAGCTCAAGGAGCTGGGCAGAACAGTGAGGTGGTGCAGACAGCAGGTTCTCCTTCAATATCAAATTTTAGTTTAGTTTCTCTCATTATTACAAAAGTTTTATTTATTTACATGAGCAGAATTCACTGAATATGGCCATAAATACAACTGAGATTTGTTATAGGAGGATCATTCCAATTGAAATGGATCATTTGGGAATTAAAGTTCATTTCTGTTTTGCAGGACTTCCCAGCTGATTTCTCCACTATTTCTTTCCTATTGGAAAGAAAATTTTCCTTCTTCATGCCACTCCTGCATGTTTCTGCACACCTCCACCCTAAACCTGCTGGACACCTCCACCTTCAGGAAGCATTTTATCCTTTCTGTGCACCTCAAACCAGATCTTTTATTAAATTAATACCTTGCAGCTCTCTGGACTATTTGGCTCTTTTGGGGAAAAGCAGAGCAGCAGGCAAACAGTCCAGTTGTTTGCTTTAGCAATGAAGCTTCCCACACATGCAAAGCTAATTTATTTCATTGCAAATGTCCCCCACTAATTAGAACATTTACCCTCAGAGCACAGGCAGGGCAGTCCCATTCATCCAGCAGAAGGCAACTGCTCCAGAGGAGCTATTTCCATGTACCAGGCCAATAACCCACAAACAAAATTCCTTTGGAAAGGATTTTCACAAAAGGCCCAAATGGTTTCCAAGGAGCCATTAAGGCACATCAGGTAAATAAAATATTATTGAAATGTATTTTTTGCATTTAAATCACTTGCAGCAGGTGCATAGGAAGCAGCTTATAATAAAAAGGCTGCAATTCCCTGGAATACTAACGAGGATCAGAGGAAATGTTCAGCAAAAGGGAGCAGCAGCAGGTCCTTACCATGGCAAGAGAATGATTCCCACAAAAAAAAAATCAGGAAAAGGGAGCAGCAGCAGGTTCTTACCATGGCAAGATAATGACTCCCATAAAAACATTGAGGAAAAGGGAGCAGGGACAGGTTCTTACCATGGCAAGAGGAACAATTCCCACAAAAACATTCAGGAAAAGGGAGCAGGGACAGGCTCTTACCATGGCAAGAGAATGATTCCCATAAAAACACTGAGGAAAAGGGAGCAGGGACAGGTTCTTACCATGGCAAGAGGAACAATTCCCACAAAAACATTCAGGAAAAGGGATCAAGGACAGGTTCTTACCATGGCAAGGGGAACAATTCCCACCAAAACATTCAGGAAAAGGGAGGAGGAACAGGTTCTTACCATGGCCAGGGGAACAATCCCCACAAAAACACTGAGGAAAAGGGATCAGGGACAGGTTCTTACCATGGCCAGAGGAACAATTCCCACAAAAACATTCAGGAAAAGGGAGCAGGGACAGGTTCTTACCATGGCCAGAGGAACAATTCCCACAAAAACATTCAGGAAAAGGGAGCAGGGACAGGTTCTTACCATGGCCAGAGGAACAATTCCCACAAAAACATTCAGGAAAAGGGAGCAGGGACAGGTTCTTACCATGGCCAGAGGAACAATTCCCACAAAAACATTCAGGAAAAGGGAGCAGGGACAGGTTCTTACCATGGCCAGAGGAACAATTCCCACAAAAACATTCAGGAAAAGGGAGCAGGGACAGGTTCTTACCATGGCCAGAGGAACAATTCCCACAAAAACATTCAGGAAAAGGGAGCAGGGACAGGTTCTTACCATGGCCAGAGGAACAATTCCCACAAAAACATTCAGGAAAAGGGAGCAGGGACAGGTTCTTACCATGGCCAGAGGAACAATTCCCACAAAAACATTCAGGAAAAGGGAGCAGGGACAGGTTCTTACCATGGCCAGAGGAACAATTCCCACAAAAACATTCAGGAAAAGGGAGCAGGGACAGGTTCTTACCATGGCCAGAGGAACAATTCCCACAAAAACATTCAGGAAAAGGGAGCAGGGACAGGTTCTTACCATGGCCAGAGGAACAATTCCCACAAAAACATTCAGGAAAAGGGAGCAGGGACAGGTTCTTACCATGGCCAGAGGAACAATTCCCACAAAAACATTCAGGAAAAGGGAGCAGGGACAGGTTCTTACCATGGCCAGAGGAACAATTCCCACAAAAACATTCAGGAAAAGGGAGCAGGGACAGGTTCTTACCATGGCCAGAGGAACAATTCCCACAAAAACATTCAGGAAAAGGGAGCAGGGACAGGTTCTTACCATGGCCAGAGGAACAATTCCCACAAAAACATTCAGGAAAAGGGAGCAGGGACAGGTTCTTACCATGGCCAGAGGAACAATTCCCACAAAAACATTCAGGAAAAGGGAGCAGGGACAGGTTCTTACCATGGCCAGAGGAACAATTCCCACAAAAACATTCAGGAAAAGGGAGCAGGGACAGGTTCTTACCATGGCCAGAGGAACAATTCCCACAAAAACATTCAGGAAAAGGGAGCAGGGACAGGTTCTTACCATGGCCAGAGGAACAATTCCCACAAAAACATTCAGGAAAAGGGAGCAGGGACAGGTTCTTACCATGGCCAGAGGAACAATTCCCACAAAAACATTCAGGAAAAGGGAGCAGGGACAGGTTCTTACCATGGCCAGAGGAACAATTCCCACAAAAACATTCAGGAAAAGGGAGCAGGGACAGGTTCTTACCATGGCCAGAGGAACAATTCCCACAAAAACATTCAGGAAAAGGGAGCAGGGACAGGTTCTTACCATGGCCAGAGGAACAATTCCCACAAAAACATTCAGGAAAAGGGAGCAGGGACAGGTTCTTACCATGGCCAGAGGAACAATTCCCACAAAAACATTCAGGAAAAGGGAGCAGGGACAGGTTCTTACCATGGCCAGAGGAACAATTCCCACAAAAACATTCAGGAAAAGGGAGCAGGGACAGGTTCTTACCATGGCCAGAGGAACAATTCCCACAAAAACATTCAGGAAAAGGGAGCAGGGACAGGTTCTTACCATGGCCAGAGGAACAATTCCCACAAAAACATTCAGGAAAAGGGAGCAGGGACAGGTTCTTACCATGGCCAGAGGAACAATTCCCACAAAAACATTCAGGAAAAGGGAGCAGGGACAGGTTCTTACCATGGCCAGAGGAACAATTCCCACAAAAACATTCAGGAAAAGGGAGCAGGGACAGGTTCTTACCATGGCCAGGGGAACAATCCCCACAAAAACACTGAGGAAAAGGGATCAGGGACAGGTTCTTACCATGGCCAGAGGAACAATTCAGGAAAAGGGAGCAGGGACAGGTTCTTACCATGGCCAGAGGAACAATTCAGGAAAAGGGAGCAGGGACAGGTTCTTACCATGGCCAGAGGAACAATTCAGGAAAAGGGAGCAGGGACAGGTTCTTACCATGGCCAGAGGAACAATTCAGGAAAAGGGAGCAGGGACAGGTTCTTACCATGGCCAGAGGAACAATTCAGGAAAAGGGAGCAGGGACAGGTTCTTACCATGGCCAGAGGAACAATCCCCACAAACATGGTCCTGCTGACGAAGATCTCGGACACCACCAGCTCGCTGACGGAGTCATCCCGTGGATATTCCACCTGCCAGGTGATCTGCTGGGCCCCTGCAGGGCTGCTGGCGTTGTCAATCTCAAAATCCATCTGCAGGATCTCGTAGGAGGTCATGTTTGCCCTGGAAAACAAGGCAGAGTTCCCCACAGCGTCACTGGGGTGTCCATGGAAAAATTGACTTTTATTTCTCTTTCCTATTCATCAGATTTGCCATGAAATTCAACGTGCAGGCTTGAGGCACTGAGGGAAATAAATAAACCTAAATAAAACTGCACTGCAGAACTTTCTAAGTAAGGTGAAACTGTGTCTTTTAATTTCCTGAAATGGAGGCATTTTTCCCATTAAACTCAGAAATTCGTTCTCCATAATCACAATGAACTTACAGAATAAGCCACACACCCTTGGAAAAGCATTGCACAGATGTTGCTAAATTATTTAATATACCATTATTATAATTTTGATACTGCAAAACAACAGAGTGCTTGGCCATTCCTCATGTTCTACCAGAAATGAACTTTTGTGGAGGGAAAAGAAGGCTTTCAAACCCAAACTGGTCTTTATCTCTGAAAAAAAAATGGATTTGCAGAAATTATACATGACAATAAATGAGGGGTAGATTATCTCTATTTTCAATTCGTGACAACATTCTCCTTGTCAGTGGTGCAGACTTGTAATTATATGGCAATCATATATTTCTCATCTGGAAATAAAAGTTTAAAAGTAAAGAAATGGATGTAAATGCACAGTATTCAGAACTGAATATAAGAATTACTTCTGCTTCCTTTCTCAACAACAGCCCTTATCACTTTCCTCGGGCCCAAAGCTATGTAAATATTAATAATTAATCCTCAGGTTAGAAAAACAAATCTTTTTTTTTTTGTGCTACAGAGAAGCAAACACACACCAAGATTTAACCAACTGCACTTGGCTTATCCACAGCAGGAATCTGTTTAGGAAACAGACATTTGCTCATCCAAACTTCCCCAAAAACTGAGATGTTTTATAAACCATAAAAAGTTTAGACACGAAGAACACAAGTTCCTGCCCCAGACTTGCAGAGAGTGTGGAGCCTGATGTCAGCAGCACAGAGAGGGGATGCAAAGGCTCTGCCTGCAGATCCAGCTGCTGCTTCTGTTGGAAAAACACCTGATTCTATCAATACTGCTGAAATTTTGGGGTAAAATCTGAATTTTCTGAATGTCAGGCCAATGGTCCATTCATTATCTGTGTCCTTCCCCAGAGCAGCCATTCCAAGGGCTGTGCTCACAGGAACTTTCAGCTGCTGCTGCAGAAAACAGAGACTTTAAACATCCTTTTTCCTCTTCCCAAATGCACAGAGGCAGAATCTGGGCTTGCCATATGTTCTTGAAGGAGAATTGTAAAGGGGAAAAAAAATATCTGAGCAGGAATTATTGATTTTTGTGTTTTCTTTCTGACAACAAACAACCTAAACATATGCTTCAATGCCTGGAGGATAAATATTTTCCATGCTGAGAGAAGATAATATCCACCTCCAGGCAAAACTAGAAGCTATTAAGGCAGCTTTTGTGTGGCCAACCAGACAACCAGCAAAAACCTTTTAAGATAAATTTTATTACATAATAATAGGAATGTAATTAAACAATTTCTGTTAAAAGCATAAACTCAACTTCATAGCTTTTGGTGTACCACCTCCAGCAGTTTGTTTTATCTAAATTGCATAAAATTAATTTGCTCACAAGACAGAACTAAAATTTAGATATGAGCTTTACACTAACTATGGATTTAGATATTGTGCCTGTCAAGGCAAGTTTAGGGCTGCAATTTCACTTCAGTCTGTTCAGAGCAATAGTTGCCACTCACAAAACCACCCAGGAGTGGTTTGAAATTGAGAACAAACCCAGCAGTGGAGGATCTGGGTACAGAGCCATCAATTAAAGAACAGGTCAGGTTATTTCTGCAGTGGCAAATCCATTCCACTGCCTGGCACCTCTTTGAGTTCATCCCATCACAACTTCAATGATTCCTTTCCTGTTTTCCCTTTGTACACATCCAGAAAGAAACCACCACAGTGGGTTTATATCTTATACATGAGCCTTCCTCAGCTGCATTAACAGGTGAACTAAAACAAAGCTGTCCTCCCAGGTCTCCAGCCTGGTTCCAAAGAGAATCCTCATCACCACGTGGGAAAACGACCCCAAATGTTTGTCAGAGGCTTTCTGCTTTGTCTCAGCAGCCAGGGATGGAGCATGACACATTAATATTGATTAAAGGAGGCTCCACCTCTCTCCTGAGCTTCTGCCTTGAACCATCTCTCACCTCCAGAGCCTCCCCTGAGTGCACAGCTCTGGCAAAGCAGGATTCAGCTTTCCTGCTCTCTTATTCCCCAGCAGGTGAATGAATTTTCTCTGAAATTGTGGTTTTCTTTTGTCCTCTTTAGAGATCCAGCCTCGGAGCAAGGCCAGGTGCTGTGGTATCTGGGACACTGAGTGCCCCATGGATGGATTCACCCTCTTTGTTCTACCCTTCTTCCCAGGTTACAGCTGTAACAAACTCATGATAAAACCTGAAAAGTGAATTTCTCTCATGTTCAGACTGCTGCTCACCTACTGCCTGCTGCAGCTCTTATCCTACAGGGGTTTCCTGCTAGAAAGACTGGTATTACATTCATAATTCTTGCAATTTATTAACCATCCTCTGTAATACTGTGTGTGAGACCACTGCCTTTTCCTCCTGAAATTGATGGAGGTTGCTAAAGTAAAAACCAGAGATAAATTAAACCATAATCAAGACCTCAAATGTCAGCATTTACTTGTGTCAGCTCCATTAGCTGATAAATTCCCATGCCAACACCTGCATTTAAATTTCTCTCCTGGCTGTGCAGCATGTCACTGTCACCCTTTGGAAAAGCAGATTTTCCACCTTCAGCTCTGGGTCTGGTTTGTAACTGGGGGTCAGAGGCTTGGTCTTGTCCATCTGGTGGGGACAAAATGCCACCAGTGAGAAAAACCCAGCAGCAGAGAAGACAAGGCCTGTAACTCGTGCTGTTATCAGCCATTAAATCCCATTAAACCAAACTTTATCCTATCAAGATTTTTTCAGCTTCTCCTAGAGACTTATTTCATTTTGCTCTTAAATAAGTTTGCACTCTTGGGGAGAGTCTGATGAAATCCAAGGGCTGTAAATCACTTCTCCCTTCCATATCTTTCCACTCTTTTTAGTTAAATATTTCTATTGTCCAGTGAAGTTTTTTCCCGGTTTAGGATTTTGCCAAACTCTAGTTTAGAGAAGCAATAAAAAAATAAAAAGTCAAAATTACTTTTATAAAAAAAGATTATTTCCTGCAAGCACAAGGAAAAGACCTTATAATTTTAGGCAGCTGGCATGCTTGCTAATAAGTCCATTTCTATGGAAATGAGTTCATAACTATTAATTTTGCCTGCTCCTGATCTATTCTTGATGAGCCTTTCAAATTTAGAAAAGCGCTTCATGATTCTCTCAATTTGGTAATTACTAACTCCCTTTGATGAATCCAGCCCAGTGTTTCAGACATGAGACATTCATTACACATTTTTCTCTCTGGTGAGAGGAAGAAAAAAAACAAAAAAAACACAAAAAACCCAAACCCATGGGTCTTTTTTGGATTTATTTCCTCTCAGAAACTCCTGTAAGTAGGTCCTCTTCTCCAAATGGTGACTTATAATCCCATTTGTGTGTACCTTCCCAACCCTGCCTCTGCTGGGGGCTGGAAAAATGCCCAAATCTTTGAGATTTCTGCACAATCTCCTCTTGCCTGATATCTGCCTGCTGAATTTACCCCATCCCCAGGAGCCCAGCCCAGCCCTGATCCCACACCCAGCACTTGGGAGCTGTGGGTGCAACCCCAGCCTGGGGTGGGGTTTGAGCACACAATGGCAAATCCATTCCAAAGAAAACCAAATTTCTCTCCAACCAGCTCCAGAATAAAGGAGTTATCAAGGCAGGAAGGTGATGCTGAGTCCCAGAGCTTTCCCAACATCCCACCTGGGCAGCAGTAGGTGCTGACATGGAGCTGAAGTTTCTTTCTACAAAATAAGAGATCACTGTGAGGGTCCAGCATGGCTCTGAGGTTTGAACCAGCAGCACGAAATCACCTGACACTGAAATAACAACAAATTGAATTTGTCCCAGCCCAGAGTGGAATGATTGAATTAATGGGGTGATATTCAGTGACTGACTTCATGGCAGCAGCAACAGCACCGCCGGTCCGTATTTACCGTAAATAAATGAAATTATTCATTATTAAGAAAGATTTGCATTGCTAAGCAAGCTGAAAGGCCTGCCCTTGTGTTTGGGGAGAGATTGAGAGGTGCAGGGTGGCATTTCAGGGCACTCTGCAGTGCCACACTGAGCTCTGCTGGCTCCCACTCATGGGTCAGCAACAATTGAGCTGATAAAACTCACCCCCTCCTCTTACTGCTCTTGGCTGTTACAGGAAATCACGAGCTCCATTCACTCATAAAATAATATTTTCAGTAAGTGGCAATTTGTTTATGAGGCTCACAGCAGTGTAAACAATGCCCTCAAAAACGGAGCAGACATGAAGAATTGGAAAATAATAAATGTGGGGTATCAGAGTCTTTTCCAGGTTGATAATGGGCAATTTTTACTCTGACAAATTGTGACCAAATTCAATAAGAATTCAGTGACCTTACATTACCAAGGTACATTAGTTTATATAATACTTGAGTGAAAAAGGTCTCACTCCTTTGATCTCAAGAGGATTAATCTTGTAAGTATGGTTTACTCAAGAGCAAACACTTACCAGGGGAGGTTTGCAAAACCTGATTGGAAATGCTCAAGACCCCAATTTCCTGCTGAAGTCAAACCAAGCAGCAGATGGCCAGGACCTCTCAGGGAAAAGATCCAGACCAAAGGTCCTGACCTTTTCCCCCTGAGGAAATTAAGATCCTAGCAGCCTGAGAGGAGGGAAATGAAAGGAAATACTCCCAGGGGCAGCAGGCAGTTTCTGGGTGATGCAGGTTTGCACATTGCCAGCCTCCTGCAGCCCCCAGCTCCACACCTGGGGGTCTTCCCCCAGCCCCAACATCCCCCCAAAACCTCTCTGAGGTGAAGAGCCAGGTGTTACACACCAGCTTTGACTTGATAAAGGATGTCAAAACCTAAACTTTCTTCCCCCAGCATGAATAATTCTGATGGGGCTGTCTAACAGAGAACTTGCTCTGTTGTCCCAAACGTTTTTTTGCTGTCTGATCTCAGTTTTCTTTCACTGCCATAAGAATTCGTGCTCTTCACAGGTGTACAGGCAAAGAAAATGGGTACAGAGGATAAACCCAAGCTGCTAAATCCATTAAGAACGTATGGATTGACACAGCATGTTTTAATAATCCAGTAAAAGCCATAAAAACAACAAGACAATATTTTTGTTCAGAACACACCACCAAGACCAGGTATTACGACGTTATTTTGCTTAGCCAACGTTTTCCAACAACCGAAAACAATAAATCTAGATAATGAGCAAACCTTTTAAGCTCTTCAGCTTTCTCCACTGCCAATTCACAACTGTGCTGCTCACTAACAATGTGCAATAACTTCCACTTTATTTGATTTTATCAACATCATCATGACAACCCTGGAGACAAGCGAGACAATTGCTCCAATTATTTTTATTTGCTTGCACCCTTGTGACAGTGCACAGAAATGCTTCTGGTAAAAGAGTCCTCAGGTACTCTTTAAGTCAACCTTTAACAAAACAACTTTTAGGAGTGAGCTGGGGGTGGGGGTAATTGGTGAGCTCCATCAGTGACATTGCTGGGCACTGGGAGCCCATTTGTACCTTTGTCATTACTCTCCCCTTCTGGAACAGCATGCAATCTTTTTTGGGGCTTTAAAAAAAAAGCATTTTGATTGCACTGGGATTTTTATTTATTTTTTTTTTTTTCCTGAACTACAATTTAGAACTTCTTTATTGCTGTGTTGTGTATTTCTTAAAATAAAGATTCTCTGTCAGGAGGAAGCGTCTTGTTGGGAAACACAACAAAAACATCCAGTGAGAAACTGGGGCCAGGGTTTAGCTGATGTTGGATGCAAATATAGAGGGAGCTATTGTTGTGTTAAAAATAAGAATGATTTTATGATGAAAGGACTTATGCTGAAACCTAGCCAGTTAATAAATATCAACAGCCCAAATGGTGCTTATAATTTTTCTTTAACTATTGTGAAATTCTTACATTTTTACATGCCATAATCACATGGTCTATTTTCAACATTGCTGTGAAAGCAGCTGGAGTATATTATAAAGAAGAGATGAATTTTTAAATAACTAATGACTGAAAATTAAAGATAATAAATTCAGTGGCATAAGAAGCTCTTTGCAGTGCAGGAATTCTCACAGAAAGATCTCTGCAGACTTTCCAAAGGTGTTTAAAAGAACCAGAGTGAAGCTCAGGGAGCCTGGGTGACCCAAGGCACAGGGAACTTCAGCCAAGCTGAGTGTAAAAAATACAGCAAACATTTCACCTCAGGTAAAAACACAGGGGAGGGACAGGGGCATCCAGAGGCTCCATGGGGTAGGAAATATTCCCTGGAAATCCCTGGTGACACTGGGCTGTCCATATTGTGTCCATATTGCCACCACACAGGTGAAACCTGAGTTTCCTGGCCACTCCTAAGCCAGCTCCTGCAGTGTCCCCACACCAGGCACCAGCTCAGCACTGCTGGAGATGCTGCATTCACAGCCTTGCTCTTCCCCAATAAAGCATGGAATGGGAGGCAGGCCCCAGTTTAATTTATCTGTGCCTCTCCCAGAGTTACTGTGAGCCTCAGGAGGAGAGATTCCACACAGGAGCTCCTGAATGTGCACAATCACCTGAGGAGCTGCAGTTTTGTATTCACCAATTCCCACAGAGCTTCCTCACCTGCCCAGGCAGAGAGGAGACCTGGGGGAAGAGAGCTGGAGAAACCCTGACCACATCTCCAGCAGGATTCCCTGACATTTTAAACAGTTCACTATTTTAATGTGATATTAGCAGGAGGTGATCAGACTTTTCTGTATGCACCAATCCCCATGAGAAATTAAAAACCCTTCTAGAATTAGGAGGAGGCTCCTTGCAATCCAGTTGCTGCTCTGATTTCAGAATTACCATTGAGGCTGACAGCTGAACCTCCTCGGGGAGAAAAATCCACCAGAGGGGATCCAGAGATGCAAATTCCCCACAGACACTGAATTTCTGAATGAAAGCAAAAGGGAGCCAAGCCCCAGCCCGTGGCAGGAGCACTCCTGGAGTGATGCAGGAGACCCAAACACACAAATGGGGCTCTCCTCCTGAGCATGCACAAAGTCTCACTCAATCTTCTGAACTCAATCCTTTGCTCAATGGGCAGGCTGTGTACATAACTAAATAACAGAATGCCAAACACCAAAGACAATGGGAAGTTAAAAACTGGTCCATATTTTTCTTTCTACAGCTTGCCAAGGCTGCACAGAACTCACAGGTCTGCTGTAGAAGCTGCTGTGATGCCATCTGCAATAAATAATTAAAGAAAAAAATCAAAATAGGGGCATGGCAAGAATTATTTTATTCCTCCTACATTTTCTTCAGCTCCAAACAAGTTTAAGCACCTCATGAACTAGACTTGGCTTTCTTTGAATCCAATGTACTCTTAGATGGAGAGGGAATGTGCAGGGTGTCCTGTGGCTAATTCACACTCGTGCTAAGCAATAAATGTCCATGGCAGCATCCTCAAAGCAGTGAGGGCAGGGAGCAGGGCAGCCCATTAACATCAGCACAAACGGGACCTCCTCCCTCCCCACGGCCCTGACAGACACATGGTGTGCACTAAATTGTCTTGTTTTAAAGGCTGATAATTATGTTTTACAAAAGAGTTAAGCTCTTCCTCTCGCTGTTGGTACCCACTGAACGGAGAGGAAAAACATGAAAGTGAAACTGGCACAGAAACATCAGTTTCCCATGTTTTAATTAATAAACAAGATTAATTTATCCAGCTGAGCAAACAGAGGGTGGCTCTGGGTCTGCATTCAGTGGATGCACAGAAAGAGCCATCTGCAGTCTCTGTACTCCACCCTTTGCTAGTTCAGCTTAAAGTCCTGATCTTCACACCAGAACTAAAAGCAGGAGATAAACAAAGAGTTCCAATGTCAGTCACCCCATTAAAAGACTATTTTTGTCCTAAAAATGAATCAGAATTTTCCTAGACATGCAAAGATAACTCCAAATGACAAAACGCAGAGGGGTGGATTTAATATTTCTCCTTCTAAAAATCATTCCCCAATTATTTTTTAATGGCACAGGAGTGAGGTCAGCACTGCAGCCACCCTGTGACATCTCCAGGTCACCTTTCCACAGGGCAGTCAGGACCTTGGCACACTCACAAGACAATGATTTCCCAACACAGTGACAGCTCAAGGGGAGCTGCTGGGACACTGCTCCAAGCCAAGGAGTGCAGGCACAAGGGAGGAATAAGTGAGATTCATTCATTCAGCCCCTGAAAATTAATAATTAGAAAGGGAAGGGGGAGAAGGGATGTTCCAGCCTGTCCCACCCACTTTTAATATGGGGAAAAGTCAAAACATGATCTTGAAACTTCATTTAAAGGAATTTCCTCAGCAGTGAAGCCTTTAAGAGCCTGAGATGGAGTGGGCTGAGTGCCTGGGCTCAGCTGTACATTGGGAGGAACCATGCCAAGGACATCCCACCAAGGACATCCCACCCAGGACATCCCATCAGGGACATCCCACCAGGGACATCCCACTGAGGACATCCCACTGAGGACATCCCACCCAGGACATCCCACCAAGGACATCCCACCAAGGACATCTCACCCAGGACATCCCACCCAGGACATCCCACCAAGGACATCCCACTGAGGACATCCCACCCACGACATCACACCAAGGACATCACACCAAGGACATCCCACCCAGGACATCCCACCCAGGACATTTCCATCCCATCTCTTCTCAGGGAGTCTGAGGGATGACCCAAAGTGGCAGAACGACCCAAACTCAGCAGTGACAAAAACCCTGCTGTGCTGGATGTGCTGTTACACTGCCTCCCTTATTACCCACTGCAACAATCACAGAATTTGGGCGTGGTTTTGCTTTTTCATTTTCCTTGCTACTCTCAAAAATTTCACCCAAGCAAAAATACTGAGGACCTGTC
Source organism: Aegithalos caudatus (assembly GCA_013389925.1). Taxonomy (NCBI): domain Eukaryota; kingdom Metazoa; phylum Chordata; class Aves; order Passeriformes; family Aegithalidae; genus Aegithalos; species Aegithalos caudatus. The sequence goes on from WEIU01013424.1 coordinate 280,304, forward strand.
ACATACCAGCTGTCACAAAGAACAAAGAGCCAGATAAAAGGATATCTAGAAAAAGAAGGCAGGCTCCTGCAAGGGCTGCAAATCACGCTAAACTACAAAAAACATCCCCAACATCACGGGTTAATGCAAGGCAGAATGCACAAAATCATTCTCTTCCTATTCCTCCCTTTTCTGAATCTCTTCAGGATTTCATAATCTCTTCCCTTCTGCCGTCCCCCTCCCAACTCCCTTCCTCCTCCCCACACAAGAATATGCTCAGCCCTGGAAAATTGTTTAGCTGCAATCCTGAGATTTTGTCGAGGCCTGGCATTCTTTGGACAGCTGTATTTACACCCGTGGCTGCTGGGTAGTCATGCTGGAAGCAATTTGCTTTCATGCTCTTTCAATATCTCCTTTCAAAAACTTTGAGATCCCTCATCTCTGTTGATTTAAATGTAGAAAAGCACTGGAGAAAAAAAAAATAAAATAAAAAGAGAGTTCATCCATATGCTGAGCTCCTTTAGTCTGATTCAAATGCAGCAACTTCAGCTCCCCAGCACCTAATGAATGCCACCACAGCCACGTTTCCCAGCCCATCAGGGGAGATGCTCAAAGGCCTTGAAAATCATCAGCACAACACTCAAAGCCAGCAGCTTCCAACGCTGCTGGGTCCAGGGAAGGCTCAGCAGCCAGCATCCATCTCCCATGGAGTGGGACAGGTCACCTTTGAGCACCTCTGTGGAGTTTAACAACACTTTCAAGAGTGTCCTTTCCGTTTTTCTAAGAGGAAAATCTGTCACTGCTGGACTATTCAAAAAAAAAAATAGTAAAAAAGAGAAGAAAAAAAAGGAATGGAAAGAAAAACATAAGAGCGTAGCTAAATGTATACTGATTGCAGTAATTGCATCCATTCCTCTGCTGGAAAGTCTTGTATTGTATTTCTAATATGTGCTGATAAGTGCATTCACAACATGATTAAGTGCCTGCAGACAAGAATGGCTATTATGTTTAACAGACTGATTAGCAAGTGACAGAGCTGCAAACTGTACTCCCGGTAAATTGGCTGCTTTTAAATTACAGCAACTTTTTTATGGTTCCATTTTTAAAATGCAATGGCTTGTTACACATATGCAACGTAAATTCCTATCTGATAGCAAGGAATAGAGGATACTGAGCTTTCAAATTTAATCATCAGATCTCAATTAAAGCATTGCTCGTTTTCTTTTTAATTACACCAAAATCTGCACTGCTCATGGCTCTCATAAGGCATCATCTCCCTTCCAATATTGGCCTCTCAAAACCTACCTTTAAACACAGGGACAGTGACTTCAGGCCATCTCTTTCAGAAGTTCTGCCTTATTTTTGCTGGTTCTGTAAGCAGACAACTAAGAGGGGATTTAGTGTATTCTTCCCAGGATTTGGTGAATTCCCCTTTCTCACAGTTCCAGGCACCTTTTCCATGGACTCTGAGAAGCCCCTCAGAGCAAGGCAAAGGGAGGAAGGGCAGGGTCTGTCCCTGCTCAGCTCCCAGAAATAAACCACAAATCTCAAATCCTCCCCAGTTCAGGCTGCTCACAGCACCAGGCTCATCCCAGCTACAGCCAGGACTGCTCCTGCTTCAAGTGAAATGAGCTCCTCGTTAATTCCCTGCATTTTATCCCAGCAAAGGGCAGGATTTGGGCACCCAGCTCCTCGAAGTGCTCCTGAAAATCCTGCCATCCAATGCACGGCTCTGCTTGTTTTGATTGCTCTTATTTTTTATCTCTGTAATGTGTAAGAGCACCAGCCTTGTTTTGGGCCCCTGTGTATTTCATACAAACACAGCTATAGAGACAGTCATGACCCCAGAGAGTCTGCAGTCCACAAGACAGAGAGAGAAAAGAGATTTAACAATGTGCACCAATTTAAATTCATACAGAAGGCACAAACCCTTTAAGTACAAATTTATCTAGAGACTTTCAAGCTCAATGACATCATGTACTTCAAACCAACTTATTTATAACATAAAGCTTAGGATAACTTGTAAGGAGATAGAATAAATCAATTTGCTCTATCACAGAACTTCATCAGATACAATACAGATGGCTCTGCTACCGTGGTTAAAAATAACCTACACATTTTTAAATCAGCTCAAGGCATTTATCAAACCAGGGAAGCTGGTGGAGGAGGATGTTGTCTGGCTTGTACACAGTAATGGGAATATCCACCCAGCAGTTTGGGGCTTTTATTAATCTTATCTCACGTGTTTATAATTTTATTCTGGACTGGGAGAACTCCGTTTCCAAAATCATTTATCTTTGCTAAACACCAGGACAGAGCAACTTGAAGTTGTCCATTGAATGTAGATTAAGAGGGGAGAAAATAATCCCAAGGGCAGCCTGATTGCAGAAGGGGATAGACAACACTTGAGTAACAAACCCACTCTAAAGCAAACCTGGCTGAGCACCCAACACTTCCCACTGGATAAAAAAAGGGGATGAGAACTACCAGATCCTGAGGTAAAATCCCTAGAGTTAATTAATTATCATGGCAATTGCACCACAGAAGTGGTTGTGCAGGTCTGGAGCCCTCCTGCAAATTCCTCAACCAGTTAGGTTGTGATTCCCAGATAATCAGAGAGCAAAAAACCTCACAGCCCTGCAAATAATGCTGCTGGAAGAACGAAATTCATTTGTTTCTCAGCTTTCATGGCTCCTGTTCTCACTTTCCACCCACAGAGGGAAAATTAGGTGTTGATGTTTGCCCAGGATTTATTTCCTCCAGCATTTGAGCTTTCTCCAGGAGCTCTGCTCAGCTCTTCCCACTGGAAGGGAACCACAATGTCCCAGCACCTCTGGAGAGAGGGGACAGAAAGCAAAGGGCTCAGGATGTAAATTCCCAAAGAGACAGGGTCATTCTTTGTGCTGGGAGGAAATTCCAGTACCTGTGCAACCCCTGCAGAATGAGGAGGGAGAGCTCATGCTGTGACCACTCTTTGACTCTTTTTTAAACCAGGTATAATAAGCTCCTGGGTCAGCCAGAGCTTTGACATCCACTGCCTAAGATTTTTCTTCATAATGAGCTCCCTAAAGAAGACCAAAAGCCTTGTTAGCTCAAATAAAGGCAGATTTCATCACAATAACCCTCAAATATGTAACATTAAACAGGGAAAACTCCAAGCAGCTGGATCAAGTGGGTACTGGGAGAAAATGGGAAATCCCTCAGAGCAACCTGGTCTGGTGGAAGGGGTTTGGAACTGGATGATTTTTAGGGTCCCTTCCAACTCAGGCTATTCCATCATTCTATGATCTGATTGTTGTAAACTTTAGCATTTTACTTCCTCATCTTCATTATTAGTGAAACTATTGTGGATAAAAAGCCCATGCCTTCCTCCCCCTCCATTTCATTATTATTTCCTTCCATTATTTACCAAGCATCCAAAGCCCAACTGGAAATCAGCTCCCAGAAATGAAAGGATCACAAATCTGCTTCCTGAAATGACAGAATCACGATGGGAAAAAGCTGCAAGGAGATCAATCATACAAATAATAACCTAGCAGGCCCCAGTGCTGCTTTGGACATCTACAAGCAGCCAAGAGATGACAATACTCTAATTAAAACAGCAAACTGCAAAAGGTATCCAAAAGGTTTTCACCCACTCCTGCACAGACATCAGGCAATAAACTAAACATCAAGTTTCTCTGGGAGTTGTTCCCATAAATGAAATACGGATAATGAGGTATCTCTCAAAACTCCTCTCCTTTTTAAAAATTTGAATTTAAAATTGAGAGGAGCATGTGAATAAAAGGGAAGGTGTCTGAAGCAAAAGGACAGATGGTTCTGCTCCCAGAGAGGGGCACAAAACTGAGCTTTATTACAAGCATTTTATTTTACTTGGAGCTTTTTTATTTACTCTTCTTTCTCTCTTCACTCACCTATTCATCTCCCCCTCAGAGTACTGAAATTCAAGCTCCCTTCTTCCGATTCAAATTCAAATTGAAACACAAACAGGCACAGCTCTGCTTTCAGTGCAGGAGTTTGGGAGGGTTTTGTTGCAGATTTTGGGGTGGGTTTTTTTTTTATTTTTTAAGTGTGTAACAAGGCAATTAAAGTGGCTGAATCAGTACCTTTCAGATGAATCCACAGGAAATGAGAGGAACATGGCAGTGGTGACACATCCTGCAGCCTGAGCCCCCTGGAACATGTGGCATGTGCTATTATTTCATGTATAGTGACTAACTGCTGCTGTGTTTATCTCATCAGGAAAAGCACTTTCTCCCCTTGCTTTTGCATTCCCTGGGTGCTTAATTCTCGTTGTTGGACACCAAATAAAGATGCCTGACTCCAAGGCAGAAGAACATCAGAAGGCTTTATTCACAATTATCCAGCCTTTTTATAACATGCTGTGCTAAAAAAGCACATTATTGATAGAATCTACACCTCTCTGCATTGGTTCAGTAACAGAAACAACACCTGGGAGAGGGACTGTTATGAGAAAATATTGTTTATTTAGAAATGTTATGAGTTATTTACAGACGTTGTCCTTGAAAGAAAATTCTCCCAAGAAATCTTCCCTTGGGAAGAAAAATCAGCCCCTGCCAGGCTGAAAACCTTCCAGACTCAGAAATATCAGGCCCACACTTAATGAAGTGGTTCTGCTTTTGATGAAGGTAAAGAGTTAAAAAAGACATAAAGGATCTTTTCAGGACAATTTCTGTGCTTTGGAGGCACTGCCATCCCTGGCTCCCAGGAAAGCAGCAGGGCAGGCACAGGAGGCTCCTGCTGCTCTCAGCTGGGCAGGGTTGTGGTGTGTGGGTTTAACATTTCTGAGCCTGAGAATTGCTTCTCAAGGGAAACTTCCAACAGTTTTAATTTTTTTTTTTTTTCCAGAACAACTTTGTGCAAACAATGTTTTCTTTCCCATCACAACCCCTCTCCCAGGTGTTGTTTGCTATTTCTGTTACTGAACCAATGCAGAGAGGTGTCAATTCTATGGACCAACAATGTGACTTTTTAGCACAGCATGTTATAAAAATGCTGGATAATTGTAAATAAAGCCTTCTCATGTTCTCCTGCCTGCTGGAGTCAGGCATCTTTATTTCATGTCCTACTTCAAGCCAAGTAACCCTCCTAAAATATGAAGTACACAAGGAAGAGCACAGAGGTGCTCAGGGATTTTTGGGGTGCATTAGCCAGGTGTAAGGGGCTTCACTGCACTGTGCATGGCTTTGGGGTTTGTTTTGTATGATTTGTTGTTTTCTCTTTCATTAAAACCTTTTGCTTTTCAAAGCACACCTGATCAGCCACCTCACAATTATTTTAAAGCCATTTCTGGGAGATTGCAGGTCAGCCCTCAGAGCTTGTGGGGCTCAAAACACCCTGGCCACCATGCAGCCTGTATCAGTGCATAAATGTATTTCCTTTCTATTAATTCCTTTATATTAAGTATTTCCTTTGTATTAAGTCCCTCCCCATGGCAGGGGGTTGGACAAAATCATCTTTAAGGTCCCTTTCAACCCAAAGCATTCAGAGACCCCTCTCACATGGCAACGTTCAATGGGTTCATGGATTTCAACTGTTCCACTCCAATAAACTGAAATATTCCAATTCAGAGCAAAATGTCCCTGAAATACAGCATTAATACCATCCTGGCTGAACACTCAATACTTGCAGGAAAGCTGAGCTATCCTGGATTTCCTGGTGGGAATCCTGTTGTTGAGCAGCTCATGTTACCCTGGGAATGTTACTGGTCCTTCCTTCCTGTACCTTCATTTTTGGTCTTTAATCTTAGGGGGGGAAAAAATTATGGGTATTCTAATTAAAAAGAAAAGGAAAAAATAATGTAAAGCTAACAGTCATTGCAATCACCATAATAAATTTATAGGAAATACATTTAACTATTGCCATGGCAATCAGGAAACTGTTTTGTTATAATTAAAAGGATAATTACCTTTCTCTATTTTAACAAACTCATGAATTAAAAATTTAGGACAGCTTTGCCAGAGTAAATTTATCTGCATGCATTACAAATCACAGAATCTCATGGCATTTTTCCCTTTAAGTCATCATGATTTTTATATTTTATATGTTTTTTATATCTTTATGGCATGTTTTGGAATTCAGGACAGGGCTTGGAGCAAGCTGGGATAGTGGGAGGTGTCCCTGCCCATGGCAGGGGCTTGGACAAAATCATCTTTAAGGTCCCTTTCAAGCCAAAGCATTCTGTGATTCCATGCAATAAGAAAATTCCAGGTGTCTTCTTTACCCACAAATCCACAGAATAAAGGAATCTGTGAAAGTTACCTGGCAAATAATTGCAAATTACAGCAAATCCCACAGAGCCTGAGATGAAAGCAAAGCTTTGGCTATAAATTCTACATCCAGCTCTAGAAATCAGTGAATAAATAAATAATAATAATAATCAATAATGAAAATTAATAAAAAAATAATAATAAATCAGATTTTGGTTTGTCACCTCTTATAAAACAGCACTGAGCAAAACTCCTGGCTGAGGATTGGATGTAACCTGCTTAGAGCCCCTTGCAGCAGTGATTTTCTGTTGTTTGCAGGTGTAGGTCACAGGTGAGATACAGACCACAATCCCTTTTGTTTGAAATACAGATCTCTCTAAACTGTCTTACAAAACAGGCACTCTCTGGGAAACTGCCTCTTCCTTCTATTTTTTTTTTTTGTTTGGAATAGAAAAAATGGACGTTTGTTGCTCAGTTGAAATAAAGATGCTTCTGAAGACTGTAAAGGGAAAAAGAAATTGAAAATATAAGCAAACATGAGCTGTAAGGATGTTTAGGATGTGATTATTTAAGTAGAAGACCTTTAATAAACTGGATACTCAACCTCAGTTTATAAACTCAGTATTTAAAGACCAGTTTCATTTCTGGGGAAAAACAAACCAGGACTGGTGTTAGATCAGTCATACATTTTAGCATGGCTTTTTTTCCTTTTCTGCTGTAAAAATGTCTAATATTAAATGTACAGTATTAAATTGGAAGGGAAAGCAAACATTAACCAGGGCAAAGAATCAGAATAAAAGCACCCAGGGAGAAAATGCACATTTAATATGTATAACCACGTGGAAAAACAGAAATAAAGGTGGTGTTACAACAAAGTCAAGAGATCCAGGGAGGAGCAGAATAATTGGAAATGAGCTTTAAACTGAGATCTAGCAGGGTCTGGGTGAGAGATGCCCTGGCTGTCCCTGGTGTCCTGCAGGCACAGGGATGATGCTGGGGATTTTCTGTCTGAAGGATTTTTTAACCCAGGTCCATCCCCTTGTGACATCTGCATTTCAGGAAAGGGAAATTCAGGAAAGGGAATTCAGCAAACTCTGCCTCTGGCAAATGTGGGTGAAAGCAGGACACAGGGAAAGCAGGCAAAACCAAACCAAGGGAGTCAGATAACACCAAGGATTGAAATCTGATTTTCCATTAGATCCATATAATGGATCAGCCTGAAGGAAACCTGAATTTCCATTAGATCCAAAGACTGGATCAGCCTGAAGGAAACCCGAATTTCCATTAGATCCAAAGAATGGATGAGCTTGAAGGAAATGTGAATTTCCAGTGAACCCAAAGAATGGATCAGCCTGAAGGAAACCTGAATTTCCATTAGATCCAAAGAATGGATCAGCCTGAAAGAAATGTGAATTTCCAGCAGATCCAAAGACTGGATGAGTCTGAAGGAAACCTGAATTTCCAGTAAATCCAAAGAATGGATCACAGCCAGCATTTGGCTGCTCTGCATTTTGGTGCTTGCAGCCTCCATCATCCCATGCCAACGAACCAGAGGGGTCTAAACTTTCCTTCCAGGGATTTACATCACCTGCATCACCGCAGCTCTGCTTTAGAATTAGAGCTTTGCCTCGGGAAAATTCAAATCCTGGCTCAGCAGTTTATCAGATGGCTTGGAGCTAAGGGACACAGTAAAGGGCAACACCTGAGTCTGAAGCCAAATGGCCACTGCAGGCCAGTGACATGTAAATATAAANACTATAACTGTAAATGTAAATGTAAATATAACCATAACTGCAAATATAGATAATATAAATATAAATATAAATATAAATATAAATATAAATATAAATAATATCAATAACAGGTGGCCAGCCAGCAGCAGCCCATAGTGCAGGGACTTACAAAGAAAAAAGAAGTATTTTTTTTTTTTAAAAAGGGAATTTTACTATTACTGAATAGATTTTTCTCTTGCAAAGATGCCCCTTTCCTTTCCAAACCCACACAAACTTTTCTGATCTACAACATCCTCTGGCACGGACTCCCCCGGGGTGTGCAGCTGGTGAAGCAGCACCTCCTTTCCTTTGGAATCTGCCAGCTGCCAGTTTCCAGTGATATCACCAATTCTTTTTGGCAAAGGCAGTAATTTCCCTCTTCACCTGCCACACTGGTAATTTCTCCAGACCTGCCTCATTCTCCCTGAGCTGGGCATCCTCATGCCAGTGGAAATATTCCTTTTCCTGCAGAAGAACACAGATGTTGCCTTCCTAGCTGCTAATTTTTATCTTTGCTCTTAATTGAAATTACCTTCTGCATCCCTAATCTTATAACTAAATGTCCCATATGTTGCTTAGAGTGCAGCTTGCATAAATTCAGTCCAAGGAAGTTGGTAAATTTCTTTAAATAATAATTATTAGGAAAATATCCATTAAGGTAAATTAAAATTACGTTAGTTGGAAATTAAATTGTTACAAATGATGCTTTATTTCAGGTTTAGAAATTATGACTGAATAATCCTTCAACCAAGCATCACAAGACAGGAATTCCAGTGCTAGGCACAGAGGGAAGTGGATATTCTGTTGTGATATAACATCAATGAATATACATGACAAACATGTACATCCCTAACAACTCCTTAACAATAATGTGTATTAAACACTTAGAGAAATTCCTTCAGGCAACAGTGGTTAAATAACTATAAAATGCTCTCAGATTAAAAAGGAGATGAAACTGTCTCAGGATGAGGAAGGCAGGGACAGCCTCCAGTGTCCCAAGGTGTTCCAACCTGGACTTGGGCACTTCCAGGGATCCAGGGGCAGCCACAGCTGCTCTGGGCACCTGTGCCAGGGATGCCCACCCTCCCAGGGAACACCAGCCCCTTTTTCACCAACAACAAAACCTTTTCCTTTCTGCAAACCCTTCCAGTTGTGCTGAGTTCAGTCCCTGCTGGTGCTCAGGGTACTGCCAGCCCCAGGGCAGGGGCACAGCCACAAAACAAAGCTTCCCTGCCTTCCTGAGAACTGGCAGCATCCCCTGGGGGAGCAGAGGGTGCCCAGCAAGGTGAGATTGGTGTTTCCTGAACTGCACCCATGCACTGGTGCCACAGAACCAGCTCCAAATGGGTTTTGGGGAGCTGGCCCAGAGCAGCGCTCCCAGCACCTCCCACCTAACACCAGCCCCTCCTTGAGCAACAACAAAACCTTTTCCTTTCTGCAAAACCCTTCCAGTTGTGCTG